>CM050175.1:42626652-43226652 GCA_027410445.1 Discoglossus pictus | reverse complement strand
CGCAACAACTTCTCAGTTTTTTGTTTTTTGATCCTAATCAACTCATCCTCCCTTTCCATACTAAATAAAAGGAATAATGGAATTATATTTTTCACATGAAACAAACGATTGATCATTAAGTGAAGTACGTGGCTGGATTTACGTCCGTGGCACCACTAGAGACACACCCCTTAGCCTTCCCCTGGTGTATGCTACACTAACTCCTAAAATAAGGATATATATATATTATATATATATATAATATATATATATATATATATATTAGCGACTTGCCCATCAAAAAATGACGGCAATAAGATTGTAAGGAAGGTAACTTTGTTTGTTTGCGACATTAATTTTGTTGGTGTTCCAAGATCCTTCGGCGCTCATTGCGAGGCTGTTGGTTGTTTGTGTGCTATGAGCAGTGTTGGCGTTTTTTTTTGTATGCCAATGAAATTATTAATGAAATAATAAATGAATATACTTTACCTATTTTGAAGTGATATATGCAGGAAGCATTGTGTTGAAGAGCTGACAATCTGTTTTCATGTTGCTGCAGCATAGAATGTGTGTTTTTACTGCTGTGGTGCTGCTGTGTAAGTGTCAGCAATGTGTGTAGTGTGTAGTGTAAATAGGCTGCGCGCGAGAGGAAAATCAGTTAGGGTAGCTGTGTACTTCCGCATTGTGTAAGTTAGTGTTGTAAAATGGCGCCTAATGTGTGTGGTATGCGGCTGTGGCTGATTTTGCATCCTTGTTCTTGGACCTCGTCCGGATTTTTCGGAAAATCTGTATGTGTTTGGTGGTATTTTGCGTTTTTAGGGTCCTGTAGCCTCGTTTTCGTTTCTGTTTGGCGCCCATTTTTTCTCTTGCTTAGGGGATTTTCGGGTGTCTAAACTCTTGTATTTCGCCTTAAATTGGGTGCCCCCCCTTGCTGTCGGTAAGCTTTTTATGTATTTCTTGTTTGTATTTATTGTGTTTTTAAAGTTTTCATGTGCGCGTGTTTTGGGCGGTAAGGTCGTATTTTTGCGTGGTTATGTTTTTTTTTCTAAGTCCCACGTCTCGTATTTGTTTCTCGTAAGTCCGTAAATTTTGCGAGGTCCGCAGTTGCTGGCAAGGAATGCGTCACATTTATATATGTGATATATATATATATATATATATATATATATATATATATATATATATATATAATATTTTTTTTCACAGTGAGCATATGTAAGAAGCCACCAAAATATTCTCACTCAAATCAAAAAGGAAACAGTGAGATGGAAAATGAAGAATTGGGATATTCCAGAACAGATTTAAATAAAACATAATAACATGTATTGAAATGTCAGACTTGCTTACTCAGCTCACAATATAAAGCATAATTCCTCTCACAAGCAAAAGTTTGGTGCCAATTCCTCCTACACACCCCACCAACAATATGCTCTTAGGCCCTGGCTAGAGACAGCAGGGGATAGTATAAGCATAAGTAGTGAATTGATATCTCAAATAATAGAGTTTTTGTGGTGGTGGTATCCTAGTACATAATGGTAATACTTCTCATTTTCCATAAGCAACACTGTAGTTCAAGTACTTCAGCACCTATTCATGATGTCTAAAACAAACTAACATTAGCAACTAGTTTATATTCATAAAAGATGTTTAGAGAAAATAAGAAATTTAGAAGACGGTGGAGCATGAGGGCATGTTTTCTATCTATTAGTGGAGGAGGTAAGAGAAGAGGTAAAATGTCTGGAGGATTTGTTAGATAATTGATGTGATTGGAATTGATACTACACCCACAAAGGTCCAGACTAAATCTGATTGTTTAATAGTAAGAATTTGAATTCCTTTACACGTATTACATAGTTACATAGTTACATAGTAATTGAGTTTGAAAAAAGACTTTTAGTCCATCAAGTTCAACATTTTAAGATCTCCTCTGATCTGCAATACGCAGATTAGTTGTTAATTGATCCAGAGGAAGACAAACAGAAAAAAAAACCCAAGTGAGACTTAGCCAATCGTCTCAAAAGGAAAAAAAATAAATTCCTTCTTGACCCCAGGTACTGGCTATCAGACTCCTCCCTGGATCAATACTCTCTCTCTAATTAAACCAGAATAACCCAGAGTGCCCTTTTTAATTAAAAATATATCCAGTCCCTTTTTAAAGTTATCTATTGAATCCGTTGTCACCACCTCCTTTGGTAGAGAATTCCACAGATTAACCACCCTTACTGTGAAGAACCCTTTTCTTTCTTTAAGGTGGAATCTTTATACTTTTAACCTCAAAGGATGTCCTCTTGTCAGTTGAAAACCTCTTGGCACATAAAACTCACTTGACAAATCTTTATACTGACCCTGGATGTATTTATATAAGGTAATCATATCTCCTCTTAGATGCCTTTTTTCCAGAGAAAATAAGTTTCATTTGGTTAGTCTTTCTTCATAGCCTAGCCCCTCCATTCCCCTTGTAAGTTTTGTAGCCCTTCTCTGTTCCTTTTCCAGCTCTAAAATGTCCTTTTTGATAAAGTGGTGCACAAAATTGTGCTCCATATTCCAAATGAGGGCATACTAGGGATTTGTATAGTGGCTGAATAATATTTGCTTCTCTTGCTTCTATACCCTTCTTAATACATGCTAATATTTTATCTGCCTTTGCAGCTGCTGCTTAGCTATGAGCACTGTTACCTAGATGGTTGTCCACAAGCACTCCCAAATCCCTTTCAATATCAGATACCCCTAAATTTGCTCCATTAAGATTATAAATTGCATGACTATTTCCCTTCCCAGATGCATAACTTTACATCTATTCAAATTAAATCTAATCTGCCATTTAGATGCCCATTCCATTAATTTTTGTAAATCACTTTGGAGGCAAAGTACATCATTATCTGATTTAATTACCTTGCACAACTTAGTGGAGACACTACTTTCCAGTCCCACTTCTAAGTCATTAATAAATATGTTAAAAAGGAGAGAACCTTATACTGAACCTTGAGGAACCCCACTTACCACATTAGTCCATCGGAGTATGTTCCATTTACCATAACCTTTGCTTGTTCCTACAAACCTCTTCATAGAAACTAATTAGATTTGTTTGACATGACCGATCCCTCATAAATCCATGGTGACTCCTACTTATAATCCTGTTCAAATAGGCATATTCTTGTATATTATCGCTTAATAACCCTTCTTAAAGCTTTCCCACTATAGAAGTGAGGATCCTTGGTCTATAATTCCACAGATTTGCTCTTGCTCCCTTCTTAAATATAGGTATCACCTCTGCCTTTCTCCAGTCATCTGGTAGAGACCCTGTGGTGAGTGAGTCTTGAAAGATTAGATTTAATGGTTTGGCTATTACAGAGCCCAGTTCCTTCAGTACCCTTGGATGTATTCCATCAGGACCTGGGGCTTTATTAATATTTATTTTTTCCAACCTCTTTTGGATTACTTCCTGCATTAACCAATTATTTGGTGATGGTAGTGTAGCCCCATTATGTTGCAGTGTCCTAAACACTGGTACCTCCCTTGTGTATACCGAAGAAAATAAACTATTTAGCTCATTTGCATTTTTCTGGTCACTGATTATCAGACGGTCTGTGTCACATTGTAATGTTCCTATAGCTTCCTTCGTGATCTTCTTCCCATTAATATACTGTATTTAAAAAATATTTTAGGGTTAGTCTTACTCTTTTTTGCAACTAATTTCTCATTTCTATTTTAGCCAGTCTAATAGCACTTTTGCAAGCCTTGTTGATTTCCTTGTACTCACGTAAAGCAGTCTCTGACCCTCTTGTTTGTATAATTTAAATGTCTGTTTTTTACTATCTTGATCTTTAAATCATGGTTAAGCCACAGTGAATGTGATTTACTCCTTTTACTTTTATTCTCACAGGGTATATAATGACACGTATGTATATTTAGTAAGGATTTAAATGTTGTCCATTTATGTTCAGTATTTTTACTTATCAGTTCTTTGTCCCAGTCTATACTTTGTATTGCTGCCCTTACAGCCTCATTAAACTCGAGATTTACATGTTACGGCTATTAAATGCGCCCCGTAACGTTGCTTGCAGGGGACTTGCGTGTTAACACGCAGGACGACCGAAAATTGCCTACTATTTGAGCTACATTGAACTTAAATGCTTTGATCTGTCATGCCCGTAACCGCTACTTGTTCAATTCAGCTATTAAATTGCAACGTGGTCACTCACAAGCAAGCACGTAACATGCAATGAAGCCCAAAGGCCTACGTGTGCTCGAAAGCACCCACATAGGGGGTAAAATCCAATGCGTAGCACTTCGTAGGAACAAAAAAACACACTACTGTACATTTATTATAAGTGAAAGTGATGTCAGGTCTTAGAATTAATAGCACAACATTCTCAAGCCCGCAAATCAGCCCAGAAAAATACTATAGTTCATGATTATATTTTGCGTGATATTGATCCCTGCAATCAATGTGTTACAACATATACTGTAACTCGCATGTAATAGAATAACCTATTTGCAGCTTTATTAATATTGCATTACAGTGCCTTGCAAAAGTATTCACCCCTTGACTTTTTACCTATTTTGTTAAATTACAGCCTTAAGTTAAATGATTTGTTAATCTGAATTTTTTGTGATGGATCAGAACACAATAGTCTAAGTTGGTGAAGTGAAATGAGAAAAATATATACATAAAACTATTTTTAGAAATAGAAAACAGAAAATTGGCATGTGTGTATGCATTCACCCCCTTTGTTATGAGGCCCATAAAAAGCTCTGGTGCAACCAATTACCTTCAGAAGTCACATAATTGGTGTAATGATGTCCACCTGTGTGCAATCTAAAAGTCACATGATCTTTCATTACATATACACACCTTTTTTGAAAGGCCCAGAGGCTGCAACACCTAAGCAAGACTCAGCACTCACAAAACACTGCCATGAAGACCAAGGAACTCTCCAAACAAGTAAGGGACAATGTTGTTAAAAAGTAAAAGTCAGGGTTAGGTTATAAAAAATATCCAAATCTTTGATGATCCCCAGGAGCACCATCAAATATATCATAACCAAATGGAAAGAACATAGCACAACAGCAAACCTGCCAAGAGACGGCCGTCCATCAAAACTCACAGACCGGGCAAGGAGGGCATTAATCAGAGAGGCAACACAGAGACCTAAGGTAACCCTGGAGGAGCTGCAGAGGTCCACAGCAGAGACTGTGGATACTCTTGAGCAAAACCTGTATGACTCTGTACGAGATTTGAGGCTAGGGTGGACAATGACTCCAAACACACTGCTAAAGCAACACTTGAGTGGTTTAGAGGGGTTGCATGTAAATGTGTTGGAATGGCCTAGTCAAAGCCCAGACCTCAATCCAATATAAAATTTGTGGTCAGACTTAAAGATTGCGGTACACAAGCACAAACCATCCAACTTGAAGGAGCTGGAGCAGTTTTGCAAGGCTGCAAACTGGTTTATGAAAGAGCGTCTCTCGCTCATAGCTCGCAGCCCTTTCTAGTTTAATAGCAACGTAAGTAGGCCAAATCTCGAGCCCGCAGCCGCTGCAAGGCTCACATTGGACTTAAGAGGCTTGAATTTAATATGACCCTTTTAAAATTAAGAGTTATACAGCCATATTAAATTCCATCCTCGTAAATCCAACGTGAGAGTGCTTGCTCACGAGTGACCACATTGCAATTTAATAGCTGAATTGAACAAGTAGTGGTTACGGGCAGGACAGATCAAAGGATTTATTTAAAGTTCCACGTAGCTCAAATTGTAGGCGATCTTCGGCCGTCCTGTGTATACACGCAAGTCTGCTGCGGGCAATGTTACAGGGCTAATTTAATAGCACATAAATCTCGGGTTACGAGCTACGTTTTACAACATAGCCCCAATTTAATAAGGCTGTTTGTTGGCCCCTTACAGTTTTTTTTTTTTTATTCAGTCTCAAATGAGACTGTGTTGTGATCACTGTTTCCCCATAGGTTGTCCTATTTCAACTTTTATTCCAATCTTTTTTATTGAAGACCACAGGCAAAACACAGCATGTACCGATAGATCAGATAGACAGATTCTCCATTGCCAAGCATTATATGTTAAACATAAACACAGTGTCAGATTTGAAAACTTTCTGCAGTCTTCACACATTTTTGAATAATTTTCTGTGATTTACTTACTGAGGAGTTCCCTCCTCAAATCTAAACTTAGCCTACTCGATATATAAAATACAGAGGAACTCTGAAATTAGCCAATATAACTTGGTAATTGCAACTAATTAACTTAACATAGCATCTAGTATAAACAGAAACTGTAATTGAAGAGAAGACAAAATAAAAAAAATAAAAAAAATACACAGAGAAAAAAGGAAGGAAAGAGAAAGAAAGAAAAAGGAACAAAAGACATCTCCTGGTTAGTTACCTCACTCATGATCACTTCCGGTCTACGCTCCAGCCGGCCTCCGCCCCCCCCCCCCCCCGCGGGGCCAGGGACACAAAGGAGAGACTAGTGTGCCTTACCTAATCGATATACTATGTTGGGAGTCCAGCCAAGGGGTCCATATCTTTAAAAACTGGGGGTACTGATCTTCTAAAGTACTGGTTAATCTTTCATTAATCATAATGAAGTTAACCTTGGTGATTATCTCACCTAAGCTAAGCCTTGGGGATTTCCATTTTCTAGCTATATGCTGTTTAACTGCTAAATTAATAAATTGCAATAACTTATTTTGTATTTTAGTCAAGGCTTCAATATGCATTCCTAAAAGGCAATTTTCAATTGAGGGTCGAATTGGGCTACCAAATAATTTGGATCCAAGACTCATAGCTTGTTCCCAAATGTCCCTAGCCACTGGGCATGACCACCAAGTATGCAAAAACTCCCCTTTCTGATGACAGCCCCTATAGCATTTATCGTTGTTCTGTGCGTTCATAGATTGCATTCTAGCGGGGGTGAGGTATGTCCTGTGTAGGACTTTAAGCGACACCTCCAGAATATTATATGTAATAGAGCCCCTAGACAGATTGGTAAAGGCCTCCTTCCACTCCGCCGGCCCCAGTCCCCTTCCCAGGTCCTGTTCCCATTTGTGCATAAAGGGGGGTTTAGGAGTTTTATCAGCCCTATTAAAAAAGGAGTACAGCGCTCCCAGTGTACCCCTAGTCAGAGGCAGGTTCTTACACACCACCGAGAACCAGGTTGATCTTGGGGGTCCTAGACTCTGTACCAACGACGTTAACCAGTGCCTAAGACGCAGGTAGCGCCAATTTTCTCTTGGCGGGATATCGTACTTATCCAGCATTTGAGTATGTGGGTAAATTATATAATTGGAGAACCAGGTGTTTATCCTATCTAGTTGTCCAAGAGCTCACCACTGACGGGACTCTGCGTGAAAAACGTCTTTAAAATTTGGAAAGGATCTAATGGAGGTTAGAGGGGACAGCGGGGTTGACAGCTGATGCTTCTTGACTGCCCAGTCCCATACCGAGAGAGTTAGTTTAATCATTGGGTTGGAAAATTTAGGAAGAGGCTGGTTAGACCCTGGATGCCATATAATAGTGTCCCACGTCCAGGGCTTGAGATCTTGATTCTCCATAAACACTCAGGTAGGCTGGTGTTTGACTGAGTGGGCTCTAGGTAAGAAAGCTAGCTGGGCGGCTCTTAGATATAGCCTAAGATTGGGGCAGGAGAGACCCCCTTGGGTTCTATGCCTGTACATTAACTGCTTAGCTATCCGCGGTGGTTTGTTTGCCCAAATAAATTTAAAAATATGTTGTTGCAACCTTTCGAGATCTCGGGTTTCTACTGGGATGGCCAGCGTCCTAAATAGGTAAAGAATTTTAGGTAACACATTCATTTTAATAGTAGCGATACGTCCTGTCCATGATATATTATATTTAGACCATTTTTGCAAGTCGTCTAACGGTTTCCGAAACAGTGGGGGGTAGTTTGCTTTATACATCCCTGAGACTCTCTCCGTGATCCTGACCCCCAGGTATTGTATGCCGTCTGACGGCCAGACAAATTTGTACCTAAGTTTCAGAACCTGGATGTCCGTCTGCCGCATCCCCACGCCCATCGCCTCAGTCTTATCCCAGTTAATTTTCAGGCCCGAGTGTAAGCTAAACTCATCGATAGTCAGCATAAGATTGGCAATCGATGCTACTGGATTTGTCAGGGTGCAGAGAAGATCGTCCGCGAATAGCGAACATTTAATGTGTTGAAATCCCACCTCCGGGCCCTGGATGTCCGATCTGATCCTAATGGCCTGGGCAAGGGGCTCAATCGCCAAAGCAAATAATAGTGGAGAGAGTGGGCATCCCTGCCTAGTCCCTCTCTGAATTTTAATATTCACTTTCTTTGTTCCTGGTAATCTAATATTGGCTGCTGGGTAATGATAAAGTGTTTTAATTAGGTTAATGAAGCGTCCCCCGAAGCCAAACTTCCCCAGGACTGAATAGAGATAAGGCCACTTGACCGTGTCGAAGGCCTTCTCGATATCCAGCGCGAGAACGCACAAAGGTGTGCTAGCTACTTGCGCAGAGTGCAAGACATTCAGCGTCCTCCTGATATTATCTGCTGTCTGTCGATAGGGGATGAAGCCTGTTTGGTCCTTATGCACCAAATCTGGTAGGAAGTCCGAGACCCTGCCCGCCATTATCTTAGCCAGGAGCTTAATGTCTCCATTCATAAGGGAGATCGTCGATAATTCTTGGCCTCGAGAGGGTCCCTGCCCTCTTTGGGAATGAGGACCAGATCCGCCCTGTTAAGCTCTGGGGGCATCGAGTCACCATCAAGAATTGAATTGAATAGTTTACAGAGAAAGTGGGATAATTGGGCCGCAAACTTTTTGTAATATGAGTTAGTGAACCCGTCCGGCCCAGGGGCTTTGCCCGTCTTAAGGTTCTTAATGGCCGTTTGAACTTCCTCCTCTGTGATATTCGAGTTAAGTTTGCTTACATTTTGGTCTGACACCGATGGGAAGTCATATTTATCCAAATATGATTGTATGGCTTCTGCACTGCTTTTGGGCTTTGAGGTGTAAATATCCTGGTAGAATTCAGCAAAAGTTTTCTGAATTTCATTTTGGCTCACCGTAATGCCACCAGCAGGTGTTTTGACTCTAGAGATAGTGGTTTTGCCAGATTTTGTTTTAAGCCTCCTTGCTAACATGGAGCCTGGTTTATTGGCTTTAGCATAAAATAGTTTAGTGCGCCGGAGGGCCTTTTCTGTTCTATCGCTCAGGAGGTTATCTAATTCAAGTCTACAAGTATCAATTTTTTGGCGCAGCTGGGCCTTAGAATTAAGTTGGTTCTGACATTCCAGTAACCTCAACTCCTCCCTAAGCTCCGATTCTCGCAGCCTACATTGCTTCTTATAGCCCGATGCTAGCTTTATACAAGTACCTCTCATAAATGCCTTATGGGCGACCCAGGTCCAACCAATTCCCACGTCTGTGAGCAAATTCTGGTCGAAGAATAATTGCAAGTCACCGGCCATTTGTTCATGCAGGGAGGGAATTGTGAGAAGTAGCTCGTTCAACTTCCATGCATAAGGGGGTTTAAGCTGGGATCCCAAATACAAGGTAATAAGAACAGCCAAGTGGTCCGACCAAGTGCAGGGGAGAATTTTAGCCTCCTTGGAGGAGTCAAAAAGGGACGAGTCTATTAGTAGGGAATCTATGCGCGAATAAGACCCATGAGTGTGTGAGTAGTATGTATACTCTCTCGTCCTGGGATAATGTCCCCTCCAAGCGTCCACCAGTCCCAACCCGTCCAGACATTTATTAATTTGTTTTATTTTGTTGGAGAAGCGCCCATTCGTTAAACTAGTAGATCTGTCCAATGTGTGATCAAGAGTTAGGTTGAAGTCACCCCCCACTATCACCCTCCCATTGGCCTGTGTTTCTAGAATCCTCAAGATCCTTAACAACATTTTATGAGGGGATGTGGTGGGGGCATATATGGAGACTAGAGTTATGGGCTGGCCATTTACAGAGCCGTTTAGGATAATATAGTGTCCCTCCTTATCTACCTTTTTTGATTCCAAAATGAAGGGGAACTCTCGGTGGATGAGTATTGAGGTGCCTGCTTTCCTAGTAGGTTGTGTCGCTGAGAAAAATACCGGGTAGTCTTTGTGTAAGTAGCTAGGGACATGGTTACGGGAGAAGTGGGTCTCTTGCAAGAAGAGCACTGATGGACTAATCTCTTTATAGTAAAGGAAAGCCTTCCTCCTCTTGAATTGGGAATTGAAGCCTTGTACATTATGCGTCACAAATGTATACTCTACACTAGCCATGACCATGTTGAAGTGAGGAGTGCTCATCAGCTGCTGACTCACCCATCCCTGGATCCAGGCCCCGCGGGGCGGGGAGACCAGACGGAGCCCACAACCTCAGCTTGTGAGCCTGAGCATGTTGAGGTAGAGCGGAGTGGAGATATTTCCCTCCAGGAGAAGGTGAGACAAGAACAAAGGAAGGAGAGAAGAGTAATAATAACATTAAACTTTCAGTTTTCACATATGATGCCATAAACAAGAAACAAACGAGTAAACAACTTAATGGGCATAATAAACATAACCTCCCTAGCCACCTAACTGCAGTGGCGGATTCAGGGGTGGAGGTTGGGCTGACCATACCTCCAAACTACCCTCAAAGGGAGGGGTACTAGAAACAGTTAGAGTATGAGTCGGGGAAGGGGGGAGAATAAGACCCATAGGGCCTCGCTATGAGGACTGGTGCTGACCTGGCTAATGACCACTTGTAGTGCCGGGGTAGAGAGGCCTACTAATTTAGGTTAAAGTGTACAACTAGTACTTTTCTCGTAAGGTCCCTTCAGTACCTGGCACATTCTTTATTCTAGACCTAGTCCTAGTGCACCGATTAGGGCTATGGAATATAGGCCGTTCAGCTTCCTTAAACCTCAACATTCTAAAACAAACAGAGTAAACAGTTAACTGACAGCAGCCGTCCAAGTAGGGTCTGCCGAAGTGGAGGGGCTCTGCCAGGATGGTCCGCCCTGTGATGGGCGCAGAGAGAGAATGTCTCCCCTTGAAGAGGGCTCCTTTGCCTGTTTAACGCGGATTACTTCCCACCATTGCTTGGTAGGAAGTGGCATCAGCATATTAGCTTGAGCCTCGCTCGATTCCTCTGCGGGCAACAAGTGGAGGCGTTTGAGAAGCTCTTGGCACTCCTCCCGTGAGCTGGCTGAATAAGAGGAACCATTATGTTGGAACAACAAGGCAAATGGGAAGCTCCATCTATATTGTATTTTATGTCTGATCAGAACCTCCAGTGCTGGCTTCATCTCTCTCCGTCTGGCCAAAGTGATGGGAGACAGATCCGAGTAGATTTGGAGCTCCGAGTTGTCCGGGCCCTTAATGACTGCCATCTTCCTGGAGGCCGATAAGATGAGGTCCCTTGATTTTTGCCTCAGAAATCTAATTATCACATCCTTTGGCAAGTTCTGGTTCTTTGAGGCTCCTAGTGCTCTGTGGGCCCTTTCCATCTCCCAGATCGATTCTGGGACGTCCGGTAAGATGCTGCTGATGGTTGCTTTCAAGTACTGCATCAGGTCCTGGACTGCTCTAGGTACACCCCTAATTCTTAGGTTATGACGTCTGGAGCGATTTTCCAGGTCCTCAAATTTTTCTTCGAGGATAGAAATGCGTGTTGAGTTCTGACCGATCTCAGCCCTGTTTTTCTCTTGCGCTTCCACGATGTGGTCTGTGGATTCTTCGAGTAGGTGGGTTCTCTGCCCTAGGTCACCAATGTCCTTTTTAAGAGAGTCTACTGTTTTTGTGAGGTGGGCCAAAAACATTTCCTCAATCATTGCCAATGATTCGGGCGAGAGATGCATGTGTTGTTGTGGTAGGGCCACTGGCTGCCCCTCAGAGTCAGAGTTTTCGGACGGTTCTGAGTGGGAAGCATGGGGCGGGCTAGAGCTTGCTCCTGAATGTCCAAAGTGGTCCGTTATAATGCGTTTTGCCTGTGCTCCCTTCTTATTTTTCCCCATCTTCATGCTTGCACCCCCAAGAACCCGGCTGTGCTTGAAAGACTCGGTCGGAGAGAAGGAATGGGCTGGATCGTCTATCAGGGCCCCTGGATTATATCTTCTCGCCCAGCTTGGTCTGGTAATATATGCTCACAACATCAACATTCTCCACGAGCTAGCGTGTCCCCCCCCTCAGGATGTCTTGTTGATCTTAGGGAGACATGGTTAAATTGCTATTCAGCCCACAATGACCCGCAGGTAGTAGTATAGTCAGTTTGCTGTATATGCCGCTGGGCAGGTACTCCCGCCGGGCGGAATGTAGGTCTCCCACGCCCCAACTTGCCTAATCAGGCTATAAAGCCGGGTGCTGTGCAGAGAATGTAGGTAGCTCTTTATAGGCCAAAGTTCTTTCAGCACAAGGTTCCAGCAGCTTGTAGCTGATGCACTAATTTTGTGTAAAAGTTATAAACTTGTTGCTGATGAAAGGGAGACTGTGAGAAAAGCCAAAGCTCACATAAATATATATTCTGTATGCTGTTGGCGCTGGGTATAAGGGTGTTGTTTTTGTATATTGTGTCCACAGGTCACATGGATTCATGTGCTTATGTGCCTGCACTAATGGAGGAGGAGGAGGGAAAATGGCCGCTCCAGCCCCCTTCTTCCCCAGCCCTTCTGTACTCACTGAGTCCCTTGGGGATGCAGTCAGGCCAGCCGCCGTCCGGGTACCTTTTGGTCTTCTTTACCACCTCATATGGTATGGTAGCCCTGGGATGTGGTAGCTGCAGGTCTGATTCAGCACACAGGCCGCATGGCTGAGCCAAGATGGCGGCCGCCCTATGACTGGCTGGCTCTCTTCTGCTGCCTCTCTAGCTTGCTCTGTAGCTGCTGGCCAGGGCTCTTTCAGGCTTACCCCGCCACCGATGTCTCCTGAGGGGCCCCGGGGTATTTCCAGAGCGCTGGGCCCCTATTTCAACTTTTGATACCATATCAATAATATTTGTGATAAGTGAATCCAAGATAGCCTCATTTATAGTAGGTTCTTGTATAACCTGGGCCTTAGTTGAACTGCTGGTTGAATTTATCCAGTTTATTTCAGGGTAATTACAATCTCCCATTATTAGAACTTGCCAATGCTTAGCTGCATTTCCAACCTGTAACAATAATTGCATTTCCTCGCTTTCAATTTTATTTGGGAGTTTATAGCATACTCCTACCAATATTCTTTTGGAATTTGCTCCTCCTCTATTTAACTCTACCCACATATATTCAACATTACCGCTAGTTCCACCATAAATATCTTCTCTGACTATAGGCTTTTATTCAGTATTAACATACAGACAAATCCTTCCTCCTCTTTTACCATTGCCCCTATCTTTCCTAAATAGGTAATAACCATCCAGATTAACAGTCCAGTCATGAGATTAATCACACCATGTTTCAGTAATGCCTATTAAATACCATTTTTCATTACATGCTAATAATTCTAACTCTCCCATTTTTTCTGGTAAGTCTGTAGTCTGTAGTTCGGAAGTTGCTGCCACTATACTTGAGTTACTTAGTAATACCTCCCTATTGGCTATACTAACCCTCCCCCATCTCCTCCCCTATGAGTATTTCTACCAGCCTTTCTACCATCTATCGCCTAGCACAAAAAGTCCCACATCATTAAGGTGCCATCCATTCCTGCTATAGAGATTGTACCCAAGTGAGAGGTTAGCCCAGTGCTCTAAAAACCCAAACCTTTCCTTATTGCACCACATTTCTAGCCACGCATTAACCTCCCTAAGCACCTTCTGTCTAACTGGACTAGTACGTGGCACAGGTAGTATCTCAGAAAATACTACTTGGAGGTCCTTCTCTTAAGCTTATCCCTAGTTCTCTAAAATCATTCTTTAGGACTCTCCATCTTCCACTAACTTTGTCATAGGTACCAATATGTACCAAGAGTGTCTTTTTATTTCCAGCCACTCCCAATTTTTTATCTAGCCGATCTACAACATCCCGAACCCGAGCACCCGTGAAACAGCAAACTGTTCGCTTGCTGGCATCTGGGTGACAAATTACCCTGTCTACCTTCCTAATAATAGAGTCCCCTACCACCAAAACCTGTCTGTTTCTCTGCCTATTCTACCCTACCACTCCTCCAGTAAAGCTGTTCTCCCGGCTGTTAGAGGGAACAGCTCTATTCTTTCATTGCCATTCCTGAATGGACATCCTCAAAAGTTTCATTCAATCTAGGGAATCTGTTGCTGCTTGCCAACGCAGAACTGGCCTGCCTCCTCCTACTGTTTCCCCTGCTTCCCCTTGTAACTGCAACCCAGCTACCTCTGTGGACATCCTCACTAGCCCCATCTCCACCCTCCATGCTAGGCCCAGCTAACCTGTGCTCAGTGAGCACAAACTCAATTTCCAGTGGAGCAATATAATTGATTGGTTTAAATTAAATTGAAAACTAATTCAACCAGAAGCTTAAAACCTCTGTGTAAAACTTCAAATGTGTCATACACTCCTCCACCTCCATTTCACAGGAGATCTCCTGTTAAATTAGGGGTTTTAATTGTTTTCGAGTCGATTTTTTGGATGTGCTTTTCCATAGCCCTTAAAAGAGTACAAAGCAAAAAGATCATGTGATAAAGTAAGGACTCGATAGCTTCAGTCAGATGGATGTGCATTTGTTTGATGAAGATGATCAGATGGATATCAGAATGTCCGTAAGGCCATCCGTGGTGGGTTCATATGCATAGGGGTTAGTCAGGGGTGGAGATTGATGACCAACCCCAGCCTGCATGGGCTCTTAGGAGCTAGAGTGGGCCTAAATAGGAATATTTATTTTTTTAGGATTATGACGCCCACCCCAAAATGCATAGGGTGGGTGAAGGGGTGGCCTGCTTTCACACATAAACATTTATTTTAATGAATGCCTCTGGCAGATGATCTTCAAACTGTGACTATGTCAAGAAAAGGTAACAACCAAAATATGAATTTGCTGTTATTAAATTTCCCTTGATAACTACAACTCATTCTAATTGACTTTCTCTGCGTCAAGCAATCCCCACTCTAGTCCTTCTGAAATCACTTCATCCAGAAACATCAACAGCCAGCTCTTAACCAGGACATACCATTATGTCTTCAGAGTCGACTTAAAGGGCTATTACAGCTCTGTACCTGTCCTATAGAATTGTTTGACTATGTGGCACATATATCTTCATAAGTAAATATACAGATGTATACTAGCCCACTCTACTGCAATATGTTTTACTTAGCATTGATTTGCATTGTATATTTACAATGTCTCTCTACTTTTCATACAAAATGATATAATAACTTGGGTTGCATCCTCAGTATTTTAATCCGACAGGACATCTTAGCATAAATCACTCACCGTTTCAATAAATGTGTGACATTGACTATTTTCCTCATAAATTTCCCCTTTTTGTTGTGCTGTAAAAATATGTGCTATCTCTGTGTTTTAAGCACTACATTATTCTAGCGACATGTCACAAAATCATCAACATAGAATAATTAATTTATTGGCTGTTGTTCCTACCTCCCCATTCATACAATTTTGTTGATTCTATTTATTTTATGATATATTGGAATAATCTTTCAGTTCTATGTCCATATGGATTGATTGATGTGTTGATATTTTGGTGCTGTAAATAATCTATATAGAGATGTAAACAAGTTTTTCTTTTTGTTGCAGCTGAATACTGTATTTAAAATATTTAACAGACTGTTTCCTATAAATATTTTATTTTATAACTTATTTTATTAATATATCACAAAATTATAAGGATAACTTATCTATCGATTCACAATTTAGACTTTCTATTTTCAACTGCGGGTGCAGCCATTTTGCTATTAACAGTCTTTTCTTGATACCAAGACCTTCATCTTCTTAAAGATGCTGTTGCAAAGTTATCTGCAACAAAGGCCAACAGCGAGAGAGAGAGAAAGAGAAATATAGACATATTTTCAGCCCTGGGCCTCATTCAAATGCGATTTGGCCAATTGAATAGGGCTCTATATAAGCCCATAGCATATTTTTCTTTACAGAAGTTTTTAGTTAGTAAAGACCTTGCTTTTGGATAGAAGTTCACTAACTACAAACTTCTGTAATAAAATATGCTATGTGCTTATATAGAGCCCTATTCAATTGGCTGAATCACATTTGAATGAGGCCCATAGAATCTAGATGTGATCCCTTATAATCTAGCGGTGCTTAAACTGTTTGATGTTGCACAAAATGAAAAGCTAGATAAGTCACAATGGGACATATGATTTGTTACAAACCTCTCTATCTGTATCCACCACCTCAAATATTTGCATATAATATTGATTCGAAATATTGTGTGCCTTAAAGTGATAACAAAGTATTCACAGAATAGGGATAATAAAGTATTCATATTTTTCCATACCAATGCGAAATAGTCTCTTTATTGCAGAAAGAGTTAATGACCAGTGATAGAAAGCACAGAGAGGAAAAAACTGTGTTACACAGATCTGGAATGCATTTGTATCTGTGAGTCCTTCATGCCAAAATATGTTTTTTGCAGAACATTTCACTCAATAAATTAGCATAAACTACCACATATGCATAAAGCTTAAATTAACATCACATAAAGCACAGACTATGTTTTTTTACCGATGGAAAAAAAAAAAAGATTGCAGCCTTCAAACTTGTTCCCCATAGCTTGTGTTGTGTAGGGATGACAGGAAATTAATTTACATCTCATTAGCAGACAGGCTATTTACAGGGCTCCTGACTCTATGTCAAACATGATCTTGTCACTGCATTTGAACTGGAAGTTCATAGGTCTGCAGGTGTAATAACACAATTAAACATCTTATTATAGCCTGGCTACATCACATCGAGCATCTATCTCAATCACTCCTTCCCAGATTCAATTTTAGCTTCTTATGTCATGCTCTAGGCTTCTATCAGTAATCACAGACCAGCAGTTCCAGCTTTTGTTGTTAGCTTGCTTGCAACTCAGCATATGCCTATTCTTGGATGCATCTTGAACACAGCATGTGCAGACTTGCCTTTACAGAGCAACGTGTTAGCCACTCAATTAGACAAGACATTTTATATAGAGAAGGAGCATCCACAGCTTCAGTAACTACATATTCCCTATAGTGTCAGTGCCTTTAGAAATTGTGTAAATCTTGCACTAGTATGTTATAACTTATATGATCGGTTCTGTACAATAATGTATTTCTTTAAAGTGTAAGATTAGAAGAACAGCTTTGAATATTTGTTATTCATTGGAAAAAAAATGGAAAAAGTCTAAAAAAAATATATTCCACAAATATACACTGTATTAGCTTTTTTTATTTAAGTTTTACATTTATACATTTCACTAATTATTGGGTATGTAATTGAAGGGATGTGAAATGCATATTGTTATATCTATTTTTTAAACATTATAACAGTTGTTTTTAATTTAAAAAATATTTAGTAAAACTTGGAAATGCCACTTGAAATATCTCAGTGTGAATAGAGATCATGCATGATTCTAGAACTCATTGGCACACCCTTATGACTATTGCTGCACATTGGCTGACAGGGCAAGCCCCCAAACACAGTTGCACATTCAAAGCAGTAAATTTAAAGAGATTCAGCTTCACATTTACAGAGATAAAATTTAACAGATCCCATTAGACAATATTATTTAACAAAAAGTGGACTATATCAGCCCATCAAAGCAAGTGGAACTTCCTTAATTGATAAATTACTTAACTCAAATAACTGTGTTTACTTGATTAATACTGCTATAGAAAAGAGAAAAAAGGTCCACCTTTTTTATTCATTTTGGCTCTGCTTTTGCTGCAGACATTAACCAGAAGAAACTTTTAATAAGTTTAATTTTTAATACTTACTTGAAAGGGAAGCTAAGGCTAAATCGCACCCATTATTTTTAAAAATAACATTATTTTAAGAGAGATTTTAATTTGATCAAGGACACTTGTATTAGATTTGCAGCCTTATTAAATTGCGATTCGGCCAATTGAATAGGGCTCCATATGAGTACAGATCATATTTATTTTACAGAAGTTTTTAATTAGTGAAGACCTTGCTTTTGGATAGAAGTTCACTAACTAAAAACTTCTGTAAAAAAAAATATGCTCTGTGCTTATATAGAGCCCTATTAAATCGGCCGAATCGTAATTTAATAAGGCTGTTAAACATTACTAGCAACTGTTCCAATAAGGTTAAGATCATATTATTTTTGAAAATAATTTGCAAAAATCCTCATAGATATTTCTGCAAATGTATTACTATTTTTTTTCAAGAAAACATTGTTAATGGAAATTATATTTATGTGAGTAAGAGTCAATCATTTGAAAAAATATTGATAATACTAATATGCATAAAACATAACTTTATATCACATGAACATCATGAAGGCACATAAAATAGAAAACAATATTTTGATAACCCCTTTCACATGTAGAACAGACACATTTTGAACATTACAGAGTTAAAGTTAATTTTTATACAAAAAAAATATATAAAATATGTTTACATAAAACTTATGACTCTTACATTCTTATTACTGCTCATTATAATTCAAATTATTATTCATTCAAAGCATCTTATTCAGCAAGGGGACCTTCATTTAAAAAAACAGTGTGAAACATTCTTGGATACCGTCTTTCAAATGCAATAAAGAAACATTTTCTTATCCATATGTCCTATTAAACACAAATGTAAGTCATTATTATAGATCTTAATAATCAGTGTTAGAATATATATATATATATATATATATATATATATATATATATATATATAATTATATATATATTCATATATATATATATATTCATTATATATATATTTCCTATGAGTAATCACAAAGGGAGAAATATCTCTCTATATTTTAGACAAATTGTATTAAATTATTTTTAGCTGTATTGGTTCATTTTGGCCGTTGATGATCTCTTAAATTTTCCTGGAAACATTAGAAATCGTTTCAAAAATGGTTCTCTGCAGAAGTGTCAGGGAGAGGTAATAAGGAAACTTTGAATATGATCCTGCTTTTGTTGCCTCTGGTGTAAATATATATAAAAAAAAGACAATAGACAATATTACTGCATATAAATCACTCAAGCCTTGTTGTATAAATATGAGGAATATATTGCAATCTGTATGGAAAACAGAAGAACTTAATATGACAAAAAATAAAACTTAACTATGGGCACACATGAGTATTATATACACATCCTTGCTCTAAATTATTGACTTTTGTAGTTTGTTTCAGTTTACTATGGTTCTGTTGAAAAGTCCATGCCTATATACACTTACAACTCAGTGTTACGTATATATGTTTTGATTATTGGACTAAAATGGTATGATATATCTCCACTCAGAATGTACCACCTGCTTCTGTTTTAATTAATATCATTGCTTGTATATCCATTAACAGCAAATCAACAGGGATCAAGCTGTGAGGGAGAAATATTCTGCACCTTGTCAACCCTGCCACTCCACTAACAGTCACAGGTCTATCCCCCTCCAGTAATTATTCACCTGAGTCTTCTTATTGCCTTCATTTTCATATTGATTGACTATATGTTACATTAATGTATGATTTGCATAGAAAATGTGGCAAGAAATGAACAAGGTCTGTGAGACCTTGTGATTACATCCGTTTTTTTATGCCTCATAGCTATTCGACCCCCAAAAGGAAACTGACAGCTATCAATCTTGTGTTAACTCTTGAGAGACACCAATTAGGAGTGAGGTGACACTACAAGACATCACCTCCAAAGGAAATGTGTTGGCAATCAGTTTCAAAATGCACAGAAGGACCAAATAAGAGGAGATTAAACCTACCCCTTGGATGCGCGATACATATAAGTTTAGCAAAATATTGCACAATGAACAGGAAATACATATTATACATAAAAATACAATGTTATATTCTGGTAAAAATACAATTTCAACAGTTTTTTTTTATAGTCCGTTTTGTCCAATGACTACCAAATATTCAAAGCTATTCTTCTAATATGACATTTAAATAATACATTATTGGAGAAAGTAGTGATATTTTTCATGGTGGTTTTAGTCCTAATTTGGAATTTCCTTTCAACAAATAAATTAATGATCATAATAAAAAACAGTATTGGTTAGGTTTTCAACAAGTGAGTCCAACTATCATCAAAATAAACAACTTCCCATTCATCACAATACATTCATCACAATATATGTACACTTGTGGTTGCTTGTTTTCTAATTATCTGTTTATAATATATAATTACAGTAGTTTTAAAGGACCACTGTAATTTGGGAAAACATTTAAATTGTTTCTCAACATCCTGTCATGGGACCAGTGTCGGAACTTGGAACCTTATCTACCTCAAAGAGAAAGGAAAATGAGGGGTGGGATGAACAATAGTCGGAAATGGTATGTGAAAAATTAACAACAAGGAGAGATTGACCTCTTAAATATGTAATCTAACACAGCAGTAAATAGATTATCAAAGAAATTATCTGTTAATAATGGTTTGGATCTCAAAGTTGGTCCTTGGAAATAACAAAAGACCGACAACTGTCCCTGGCTCCATAAAGATCGAGAGCCACTGTTGTAAAGTATGTAAGAAATTAGACAGACCTGAAACAGTTTTACAAAGTATATAAATACAGTAAAACTGACTTGATTTTAGGGTAAACCCTTACTAGAATGAATGGAGCGGTTCGAATTTGCTATGAGATTTGGATAAAAGAATAAACAATACACTGACAATTGACTTTTATCAACTATTTACAGTATTATATTTAAACATAATTTAAAAAACAAGAGTTTCTAAAGCCTTTATGTTAAGACTATTTATTCCAAATAAATATACAAAATACTTTTGAACTGCATAAAATCCTGATTTATGTATAAGCACATATTTATTTTATTGTATGTATTTATTGATAGATAGACAGATTAAATGCAAAGAAAAGCATCATAATAATATAATGTTTAGTCAACATGCACATCAATGTAAATATATAAATAATTAGGTACACGCAGGACAGAATATTGGGCAAATTTGTAAGAAAATCATATAGGCTTCTTTGAGAAACTTTTAATTATACTGTGGTATCAATCCGCTAAGTACGATTCATATATATATATATATATATATATATATATATATATATATATATTCTTTACATAATTTTTGGCTGCATTATCTAATTATATTGCCATTTGCCATTTCGACCAATGCTTTCAGACATAAGGTAGCAAATCATCCATGATTTCAAGGTTAAATGTTTTTTTTATGTGAAAGTCAGATAACACAATAATAAGAATGATTCACTATGAATTAATTAAATTATTAATTGTCTGATAAAGTGTTTTCTTTCAATTCAATATATTAAATTTCTATAGAAAGATTGAGAAATGCAACAGCCTTGTGACTGAATATAATTTATAACCAGCCACATACTTATGCAAAATACTGCATGGCTAATATTGTCATCAAACAAGGTATGCCTATCGTATCTTTCTGAAGAAAAATGCTGGAAGTAGTTCAAGCAATTACAAAGAGTGAAATATAGTTCAGTACAAATAGAATGGAGTTACAAAGCATCGATCTTGCTATAGTCCAAATCACAAATGTAAGGCGAATGGCATTTGCATTTCAATTAACATATGTTATGTAAGCCTAAATAGGTATGGGATTTATAAAGAGAAAAGAAGGATTTCATATACAGAGCATATTTCTCAGTATTATACATATATAACATTATATATATATATATATATATATATATATATATATATATATATACATATGTATATTATATTATTGCACAGAAATGTCAAATTAATAAATCCAGTTTATCTAAAAGACCTGCAAGTGATTTGGTTTATAATGTATTGGAAATAAAATGTTTCTATCTATCTATAATAATAAAAATAATATGGTATAAATACAATATTAAGAAGTACAAGTAAACAAAAATATTCATTTATGTTACAATAATTTTAAGTGAAACAAGAAGGAGAAAACTTCAATTTATATTTAAACTGACATTTTTTGGTAATTGACAGATAATATTGTTATTTTTTTTTATTTTTTTTTGTGTGGATCTTGTCTACAGCCTTGACATATGTCTTTATGGAAATTGCATATTAAAATCCTTTGTGCTCATTATTATACCCAAATTAATTTAGGTTTAAAGGAGGACAATAAACCAATGCTGGTGCATGAATTTCCATTTCAATTACTTGAAGATAATATCTTAAATGAACTTTCCCATAAGTATCCATATGTTAAAAGATACAATAGTGATAAGAGCAAATACATACTTAGGACTTAATTTATTTAAGTAGCCTAAAGGAAATCAATGAAAAGCAAATCTTTATGAACTCACTCCAAGCTATGACATTTTTGTTGCTTAAACAGAAATATAACAATTAAATTACACTCTTAAGCAAATGTAAAACATGGCGTAAAATATAAAGAAAAATGTAATACAGTGTTGCCACTTGTCAAGGAGGTAGGTATAAATCACATATAATAGTTGTCAAACTGCAATTTTTTGTCACTCTTGCGAGCCTCGCAAGTTCAAGTTCAAGAGGCGATATTATTCTTGGGGAGATGAATAATTTTGCTCACATATAAAATATATTTTGCTTCCATTAAAGTACAAGAAAATGTATATACAGTCGACCAGGTAATTTCTGAAGCATGAGGGTAGGAGGCAGTGAGCAGATTGTCTTGATTTCATGAAGAATTGATTAGAAGTAGTATCATCCATGTATCTGAGGTTGTTTTGATATTATTCTTGCTTCTTCTATTATCCATCAGAGATTGGCCATTTGATTTCTTGTGCCTCTTCCTCTTTGGAAACTCAGCTTGCATATCTGGTAGTTCCGGGTCCATATATTGTTGTAGCCAAGCTTGTAGGATCTTAAGCATTACCTTGCTGGCATGTGAAAAGAGTGGAGCACTCTTTGGCACTACCTTTTTTGGAATTAGAGACTGACCTTTTCCAGTCTATTAGCCACTGTTGGGTTTTCCAAATTTGTTTGCATATGGCAAGCAACACTTTCACTGCATCATCTTGAAGGACTTTGAATAGTTCACTAGGAATTCCATCAACTTCTGCAGCCTTGTTATCAGCAAAGTATTCTAGGGACCATCTCACTTCACTCTTCAAGATTTCTAGCTCCAGCTCACAGGATAAACTATTGAAGTAACTGCTCTTAAGATACTTTCTGTATAGATCGTCAGTAAACTCCTGCCACCTCTTCTTTATCTGATCTGCTTTGGAATGAAAAGTTTTCCTTAGAGATCCCCAATTTTCTTGAATCAATCCTTTGACTTCCACATTCTGTTATCTTCCTTTATCTTTTTACATTCCTCATTATAGAATGTATCTTTGTCTCTTCTTGCTGTCCTCTGGAGTTCTTTATTCAATTGGGCAAATATTTTCCTATCTTCACTACCTTACACTTTCATTCTTTCACAAGCTTTTTTCAAAGCCTCATCAGACAGCCAGTTTGCCTTCTTTGTTTTCTTTCTTTTGGGGATATTCTTTGTTGCTGTTTCCTGGATAATGTTGCAAACTTTGGTCCAAAGTTCTTCAGGCAGTCTTTCTTTCATGTCCAGACCCTTAAGTCTATATTATTTACATAGTTAAATAGTTACATAGTAATTAAGGATGAAAAAAGACTTTCAGTCCATCAAGTTCAACCTTTTAAGATCTCCTCTGATCTGCAATATGCAGATAAAATATTAATTAATTAGTTGTTAATTAATTATTAATCAATTATTTAATTTTTGTTATTATTATTTTTAATTATTTTAATTGTAATTATTAATTAATCCAGAGGAAGGCAAACAGAAAAAATAAACAAGTGAGGCTTAGCCAATCGTCTCAAAGGAAGAAAAAAAAATTCCTTCCTGACCCCAGATACTGGCGATCGAATTTCTCCCTGCATCAATATTGTCTCTCTAATTATCCATGATAACCCGGAATTCCCTTTTTAATTAGAAATAAATCCAGTCCCCTTTTAAAGTTATCTATCGAATCCACTGTCACCACCTTCTCTGGTACAGAATTCCACAGATTAACCACCCTTACTGTGAAGAACCCTTTTCTTTCTTTAAGGTGGAATCTTTTTACTTCTAACATCAAGGGATATCTACTTGTCAGTTGAAAACCTGTTTGCACAAATAATTTGGCACAAATAATTTATATTATTTATTTCATATCTGCTTGGTCTGATGGTTTTCCCTCTTTGCTTCAGTTTAATTCTGATAATTTAAATAAGAAGCTCATGATCTGAGCCACAGTCAGCTCCAGGTCTTGTTTTTTGCTGACTGTATAGAGCTCTTCCAAAGTATATAGTCAATCTAATTTCTATATGTCCACCTGACGTGCTTCATTTTGTACTCCAAGACCAAACTTGCCAGTTATTCCAGGTATTGTACTTTAGCATTCCAATATCCTATGATGAGAGTAATATCTTTTCATTGTGATATATAAGACGTGTTGTATATCTTTGTAGAACTGGACAACGTCAGCCTCTTCAGCATCCATGGTTGGAGCATAGGCTTGCATCACTGTGATATTACATGGTTTGCCTTCTGTCATTTATTGGGTTGTAACCAAACATTACTTTGGCCACCCTTTGATTGACAATGCGGGCTAGAAGCTCTGGTGGTTGACTGATGTGAGATGTCCAGTTCCAGTCCATTTAAGTTCACTAATTCCCAGGATATAAATGTTTAACCGTGTCATCTTATGTTTGACCATGTCCAGTTTGCGTTGGTTCATTGTTCTAACATTCCAGGTTCCTATGCTGAATTGTTCTTTGCGCACTTTCCTTTACCCTCAACACATATCCGCAGCTGGGTATCCTCTCGATTTTGGCCCAACCACTTCATTAGATCTGATGCTACTCGTACTTGCCCTCTGCTATTCCTCAGTAATGTGGTAGGCACCATCGTCATGTCTCTGGTTGTGCTTGTCCATAAGGTTATCTTAGCATGGTAAAGCTCACAGCTTCATTGCAGTACACAAGCCCCTTCACGACTACAAGGTAGAGATTCAGAAGGGGTTGATACATGTGGCTACCATGAAAATCCAAGTTCTTACTAACACAAGTCTTGCTTTTAACTACCCATTATGCTGATATGCATCATCACATTTTCAACCTGATGATAGATGAGAGGAGGGGTATCTGACCTGGTCTATGAAGAAATCCTGGAGCTGGGCCTTTAGATCCTAGGCCTAGTGGGAAACACATACTTAGCAGCCCACAAGGTAGGCCAAGGGAATGTGTGCCTGCATCTGCACAGCTTGATCCACTTTTGGGTGCTTCCACATCCATGTGACGTGGGCATCCTAATGGGCCTGCTTTTGTTGTCTGTTTGGTATTGTGCAGGCCTCACTTCCTGGTGCTCTGCCAATCCGATAGCCCATCTCACAACACATGTTGTAGAACATAGTGCCTTTGGTGTGGATAGCTTCCACATCTCTAAGTTGCTCTATCTGTTAGACTTCTGTTTTTCTGCTTTTTCTATTGGTTAATTCCAAGTTAATACATATTTCAAAACCAGTCCTGTTTCTACACTAGTCCACTTTCTACGCCAGTTCAATTTTTTTGCCAGTGCTAATGCCCAGTCAAGCATTGTCCTTAATGCTGCCTGTTCAGTTAATTCTGCATTATTAAGTCAGACTTATCTTATCTCCTACTTTCATACCATTGGACTCAGTCCCTGAATCTGTCAACAAGCAGTCAAGAGAAATGCTCTGCAGAAGTATTTTCAGAACAAACTGTTCCAGATGATTGATGCTTTCTTTAACCTTTGCACAGGCCTCCTCTGCTTCAGTTCAGGACCTTAAGTCCCTTCGGCTCCAGTCATGCCTTCTGCTGAAGTTCCAGCAACTAAGTTCAATATTTTTCTTTTTGCCGCAACCAAATTGTTTAATTTCCCGAAGCTCGCCAAAAGTATTCACACTCGTGAACCGCAAATGGAGTAGAAAATCCAACATGTACTAGAGAGGACCCGCAAAGGGGTTAAACACCAATTCATAGCACTGTAAATGCAAATATAAGATCAATACTGCACTGTAAATAATGGGGAAAGAGATGATAGACATTCAAATTAATTGCACATTGTCATTTCTGCGTTAAAATGATCTCGGGTATCAATGGGTTAATACATACCAGGGCACCCATTTGGACTAGAACAGTATTGGCATTCATTTTAATAACTCTTTTATTTGCATTATTTGCGAGTCTGATCAAAACTCGGACCCCCGAATCTAATTGAATGACATGTAACCTCCAAGTTTTACTGCCGTAAGTATTAAAATCTCACTATCTATTGGCTGATTCGAAATGGGAGGTAATTGGTTTGCTTAATTGATCATGTTCCCACCCTCAACTGCTCCGAAACAATGTATGGTGTATGGTTTTTGCTTCAAGCCTGCAACTTGCCAGCTTGAGCAATTGAATAGCATTGCAAACGTGAAGGAATGGGAGTCTGCATCTCACTCAGAAAATCAGCTGAGATCGATTTGCGAGGCTCGAATTGAATGTGGGCCCATGTCTTTGTAGCCTGATGTACCATCAAGTTTAAGACTCTTGTAGCAGAACTCTACTGTTATCAAGCAGCTTTTTGGTACATCTACCACACTGGTTTATCTGACCTTATCAAGGATATGCTTGCCCATTATGAAAGTCCAGTAACCTTAGGATATATGACTAGTCGGGCTATACGCATTGGCTCATGCTTCCAATAAAGATCATCAGTCAGAACTATAGCTTAAGCCAGCTAGGTTTACATCAACTACTCCAGAACTTCACCCTGATGAGGAAACTGTGGAAATTGGTAATGGTTGGGTATCTGAAACAAAGTAGGAGAATATTTTCCTATTGTGGATAAAGACATCATCAGCTTAAATCATGATCTGCAAAGTAGGGAAATGCATCAGATCAGTTGCCATCTGCTCCTCGTCATCCCAAGAAAGTATTTGTCTCAGTCAAGCTACAGTGGTATGATAAAGTTGTTGAAATCCTTGTTTTCTGGACTCATGCTCTGCAGGAAACATTTTCAACAAAAACACTGACAGTTAATGCCAAGAAACAGCAATTACTCATCCATGCTATAGACAGTGTCCCTCTGGGTACTAGTCTGATCTCCCATGAGATATGTGAACTTTATATGAACAATAAACTGTAGCATACAGAAACCATCAGTTTGGATCTGCTTGACATTTCCACCACACACAAAACAGATGGGAGAATTAGACTACAGGATTTATTGTGGAATCTACCTATCATGTCGGAAAGGGGTCCTTTTTTTGGCTAAGCAGCACTTTGCATTGCTTACAGAGGCTTAAACAAGGTTAAAGTGGTTGATTGCACCTTTATGCACTAACTCAGGGATCGACTAGAGGCCCAAAGATCTTTACTAAACTCAATATTCGGGGCACTTATAAATTGATTTTTTTCTTGTTTCAAGCCTGTAATCACCTATTGGATTGGATTGGCTGATGCCCTCTCTCTCAGAGAGCCAAGAGCCAAACTTCTTAATAACACCTAAGAAAATCCTGCCACCAGCTTGCTTCTTAGTGAATATTTCTATGCCCCTTATTCAAAATGTTATGAGAGTCATTTAATTGAGGCTTTCAGGAGATCCGGGCTCGCAAATGGAACCCGTAACTTATTTTACTGTTCAACTGGCTTCCTTTTGCGGGCTCTGATGGAGTTACGGGCTCTGAGCTGCAATTCATTGTGATTCATAGCGATTTATAAAAATGCAAGTTAATGCCCTCCAAGCCTTTGATCTTTTGTGGCCGCAAGAGTTGCGATCAATAAAGTCTCTATTCAATTGCTTTGATTCCCCCTTACTAATCACTCCGTCAAGCGTGCAAATGGCAAAAATCGAACCACAAGTTACTGGTACCAAGGAGGTCTAGCAAAGGGCTTAATGACATGTATGGAGCACTGTAAATGCATATATAAACACTCTACTGTACTTTTATTAAAAGGGAAAGTGATGCTAGGTCTTAGAATTAATAGCACAACATGCTCAAGCTCACAAAGCGGCCCAAAAAAATACTTGATTTCATTTTTAATTTCCATGTTATATCGATCCTGGCAATCAATGTGTTAATACATATAATGGAACTCGCATATAATAGAATATCATATTTACAGCTTAATATCTGGAATGTGGGTCCGATCCTAACTCATAATTCAAGCCCGTAAGACTTTGAAATCCAACCTCCATGATCGCTGATGCAAGTGCGTAACTAGTGGTTAGAAACAGCCAATGGAATGTGGGTCTGATTGTGACTCGTGGTTCAAGCCTGTAGGACTTCAAGGATTTTGGATTTCAAAAGTCATACAGGCTTAAACCACAAGTCCTGATCTGACCCACATTACATTGGCTGTTTCTAACCGGGAGTTACAGCCTTGCATCAGCTATCATGTTCAAGCCTGCAAATGCTACTATCGAAAGAATGGTTGGCGATGTGTGCTCTCGGCCTGGGACTTGTGAGCCCTGTCAATTGAATAGGACCATAAGTTGCGGCTGCTGTGGGCTCGCAGTAGGCATGCAGACATACGCCTACTCCGATAGAGTTGCAAGCCCTGAATTGAATGAGGCTCTATATATTTTTTGTCTTTTGGTGGCCTCACTACAGTAAAGAAGTGAAAGAATCTGAGGCTGCATGTAAGACCTGCACAAGAACCAAGATACACCAAGCTCTACCATCTAGCTTACTTCAGCTTCCAGCTATACCTCATTGTTGTTGTTCACATCTCTCTATAGGATTTATTGCAAAATTAACATATTCATGGGGCAATTCAGTGGTGTGGCTCATTGTAGAAAAGTTCAGTTGTCAAGGTTACTTTGTTGCTTTGCCAAAACTGTTGGTTGATCCATTTGTGAGGAAGATCTATCGTCATCATAAGATCCCAGCAGAAATCTTATAAGGCAGAGAAGTCCAGTTTGAATCTTGCTTCTTTCACCACACATCTGGACATTCAGTTAACCTTCTCCTCTGGCTACCACCCCAAGATGCATGTTACAATAGTACTATGAACAATTCTACACAGCGGTCTCTCATCTTTTCTTTTTTTTTCACAATAAGTATTTATTTTGCAGAGATATAGAGAATTCACATATCTGGTTACATAGAGAACATGAAAAAGTCTGTATTAAACCAAGGACATACATTCAGCTATATCATTTGTACAAGGTATTTTTCCTTTACATATGATCATACATGCATATCAAGTTTTTTTAAAGTTCTGGAGAACACAATGATTTCCCATAGTCCGCAGGCTTGATCACACTCATGTGTCTCTGGCAGAGTTGTTTCCACTTTTCCCTCACCCTTCTTTTCAATGTGTCAAACATAAGCAATAATCAGAAGGTAAATTAAACTAGGGGAAACGGGACAACTGAGTGATAACAGGTTAGTTAGAAGAGAAAAAAAAAAGGCAGAGGTTTGGTTAAATGACTTACCTTCACTCCACGGTTTCCAGCATCTGCAATGAGGAGATGGCCTCTCCCCTCCACCCCCACCCCTCCACACAAGACCTTTACAATTATTTATATCTTTATCTGTAAGATTAGGGGTGTAGTGTAACGTGAAGCTAACCACGTTCCCAGATAAGTGTGAATTGTGGATAAGTGTTTTCTAAAATGTGAGTGATTCTTTAATTAATGAGAATGTAATTAAGGTTATTCTTAACTGCTTGCATTCTCAGGGTATTTGATTTCCAACATTTAGCAATATGGCTCGTAGTTGCTAGCATCAGAAACTGTAGCAGTTTATTTTGAGGTGAGGAGAGTGAAGCACTTGGGTTACCTAGAAGACATTACACTGGGTTTAGGTTTAATTGGACATTAAATATAGCAGATGCTAGATCTATAGCATTAGTCCTCAGCTGCTGGACTCAGGAGCATGACCACCATATGTGAAAGAAGGATCCCTCCTCTCGACAACCCCTGAAACAATTAGGATTATTGTTCGCTTTACATTTATAAAGTTTGTCAGGAGTTACATTGTTGTATTGTATAAACCCCTTATGTCCTATCCCCTTTAAATATGGGAGTATTTTCAAAACAAATCCGTTGCTCATGGCACTCATAGTTTATGGTGTGGATCCTTGAGTTATTTTCTAACTGTATCCTGATTGTTACTCTGATTAACTCCATCCCAGCTGTATGCCTGCTGCCAAAAAGGTCTGATGTTACTGGGTAGTGTCTGGCCAAGGTCCTGTTGTCTTACAGAGGTGATTCCAAACAGACCAAAAACTATATTGGGGGGTAAGGTCAGCTCTACTAAGCCTTCTCAAGCCCCAATACGAAGAGCAGATCGTCACACATTATATTAAATATTTTAATAAAATTATATTACCAATATTCAGCCATTTTCATACAATGTAATTTTCTAAATAAACAAGAAAATTACATCAGCACAACTGACACTTATAGTAAAGTAAATTAATCCCAGATTGTGGAAATATAAAATATTAGTAGAAATTATGAATAAAACATTTTGTTTGTCTGTGCACCTTTTAAAGCTGAATTTAACTCTATCCTTGCTGGAATGAAAGCAGCTGCACCTCCACATTGACGTCTAGGGGGCACTTTGTTACATATCCTCCACCTAAGCTCAACAACGTGGGGCTGAGCGACTTGCGCTGAGAGGCTGCAAAAGCTATAACTGGCAACTCCATCTTCTTCCCAGCATAATCTGTTGCAGTCCCAACAGTCTCTTTTGTTTGCTCTGCTGTCTTGTTTACACTTTAGGCACTATAGACATTTTTTCCTCATTCTCCTTAGTGCTGGACTTGTTTGCTTTGCTTCCTGCTCTTTCTCTATCATCATACAGGTCACTAACTCCTGATTCATTTCTGCATCAGGTTCCTTTCGCAATCCCTCATCAGGGATACTGCATTTTTCACTTGGGCAGATAAGCATGCCCATTGGGTAGTGGTAAGCATGCCACTTCTCAGGATTCCATACACTATCCACATCATCATTTTCATTATCTTTATCATCATTATCCTCACAATGGGACAGGGACTTCTTGGGCTGTTTCTCTTCCCACTTTTCCTCACAATTTACCTCATAGATAAGAAAAGGAATTACAGTGCCTTGCAAAAGTATTCACCCCCCTTGACTTTTTACCTACTTTGTTAAATTACAGCCTTAAGTTCAATGTTTTGTTAATCTGAATTTTATGTGATGGATCAGAACACAATAGTCTAAGTTGGTGAAGTGAAATGAGAAAAATATATACATAACTCATTTTTTTAGAAATAGAAAACTGAAAATTGTCACGTACGTATGTATTCTCCCCCTTTGTTATGAAGCCCATAAAAAGCTCTGGTGCAACCAATTACCTTCAGAATTCACATAATTAGTGAAACAATGTCCACCTGTGTGCAATCTAAGCGTCACATGATCTGTCATTACATATACACACCTTTTTTGAAAGGCCCCAGAGGCTGCAACACCTAAGAAAGAGGCACAACTAACCAAACACTGCTATGAAGACCAAGAAACTCTCCAAACAAGTAAGGGACAATGCTGTTGAGAAGTACAAGTCAGGGATAGGTTATAAAAAAATATCCAAATCTTCGATGACCCCAGGAGCACCATCAAATCTATCATAACCAAATGGAAAAAACATGGCACAACACTTTAGGGGGTGAATTGTTATGCACATTGACTTGTTCTGTTATTTTGTCCTATTTGTTGTTTGCTTCACAATAAAAAAAACATCTTCAAAGTTGTGGTCATGTTCTGTAAATTAAATGATGCAAATCCTCAAACAATCAAATGTTAATTCCAGGTTGTGAGGCAACAAAACATGAAAAACATGAAAAGGTGGGTGGGGAAGGTAATACTTTTGCAAGGCACTGTATATTTTCCTTAACATATGGCTCCACAAGCATCTCCTCTTTCAGGGATAATGGTTCCTCTTTTACCTTCCCAATCACCAGACTCTTATCTTCCTCATCTGCTTGTCCCAGCTATTTCTCTGTGGCCTCTCTGCAGCAGCGTCCCTCAGACGGTCCTCTTTTGCACTTTGGACTTTGTTCTCTTCAATTATCTGTTTGTCCTCTTGCTGGTTCTGAGCAAATTCAGCATCCAGTGCTCCCCCCCCTGTGGCTTGCAGTGATGCCTTCAATGCCTCTTCCATGCTGTAATGTGGGCTTTCTCCAAAGACCAAGCATATCCCACCACTGCCACCAGTGTGACAAGGCAATCCCACTCACAAAGTCAGTGCCCTGTTTTAATCAACTATCTACATAGAGAAAGGCTTTTCAATTCCTGTACACAGTTTAATAATTCTTGACCAGCATATAAAAGGACACAGAAAATAAAACAAATCTAGCTTCCTTGAAGCACTAAACTTTTATGACAGTTACTCTAACTATCATCAGTCCAAACACTTGAGCTTCAGTATTTTCCACTTCAGGGGGTTTCACTTTGCCTCTAGTCCCAGCCTCTCTTTTCTGTTATTATTTCTGTGGTCCAATTCAAAACCCAAACCCCTCCTGGGTATTCATTTTCTGTGGTTTTGCAGCTCTACTCATAAGCACTGCTGTCTGTAGATTCTCACACTCTGAGCCTCTGCTAGCAGTCTCCAGCACAGACCAGCATCTTCACCTTCACACACTGTCTCACAGACAGGCCAAATTGAGGGATCCCACCCATGTCTCTGTGTGAGACTTTGAAAGCTGTATTTGACTCTCTCCTTACAGGAATGAATGCCCCTGCACCTCCACATCGACCTGTAGGGGGCACTTTGTCACAGTAGATAATAATATGCCATTGAGCAGGTTACATAATTCACAAAGTTGAGTTGTTTTCTTTTCAGTATTCCTTTAAAGGTATGCTTTAGTCTAGTATTTGCTTGTAATTTAAAACAATGTTTTAAATAAAATAAAACATTTATTTTCAAGAAAATTGGATATAAAATGTTCCTTTTATTCTATGGGAAAAGGCAGCTTTTAAAAAACTCCCAAAATTAACATGAAGAAACATTGTTTACACAAGAGTATGACTGGTGCTGTAAATCATACTCATAAAATAACAAAGTTATTTACCATATTGTTTTGTTGACTTACGGTGCTATTCAATTGATCAAGCGCACAAGTTATGGGCCGAAAGCCGAAACCGTAAACCATGCAATTGTAAGTAGCATTTCGGGGAGTGATCATGATCAATTAAGCAAAGCTGTAAATCCCGAGTTAGAAACAGCCAACAGAAACAGAGCCTGTCATCATTACGTCAGTAAAACATGGAGGTGACATGTCAATCAACTGTCAATTTGGGGTTAGATATACGATAGGACCACCAAACCCGCAATGTACAAAATAATACAAATGAATGCTGATACTGTTTTAGTCCATGTGGGTGGGCTGATATGTATTAACGCTGAATTGAAACATAAAATTTAATGATTTTTGATTGTTGATTTGCGTGCTTGAGACTGTTGTGCAATTAATTCTAATGTCTTTCATCGCTTTCCCCGTAATTTAGAGTGCAGTATTGATTTTAGATTTGCATTTACAGTGCTCCGGACATGTCTTTAAGCCCTTTGCGAGTCCTCCTTGGAACCTGTAACTTGTGGACTGACTTTTGCCATTTGCGGCCATGGCGGGTGGTTAGCGAAGGGGACTCATAGCAAATGAATATGTATTTGCGATTTTAGCAATCGTAACTCTTGCGGCCATGAAAGATCAAAGGCTTGGAGGGGCCTTACCATGCAATGTTAACCAACGCAAGGAATCAGAGGCTGGAGCTCGTAACCCGATCGGAGCCTGCAGAAATGCGCCAATTGAATATCAAAATAAGTTACAGCCTCCATTAAGGAAGCCCGTATCTCCCAATGCCTCAATTGAATGAAGCTCCTTGTTTTTTAATTCAAATTACTAACAGCAGCTTGTAAAAAAAGTCTTTAGCCAAGCTCCTTACACTTACGCTTTCTATAATGTTCCTGATCAAAGCTTTTTAAGTATGTACAGCCTGAATAAATAAAGCAAATATATACTCATTATACTTCCATTTAGTGATCTGGGAGATTAATGTAATGTCAATGAATTTTTAAGTAGATATTTAACATTTATTTGCATATGTCATACCAAGACTGACAACATTTTTAATGACAGACTATCACCTTACTAAAACAGAGATGTGTCTTGTTGTTAATAGAAGGACAACATTTTGATAAATCCCAGGATAAATTGAATTAGCTTAATTTCAATTAATATCTGTCAATAGCAATAATCACCTTTGGGAAAACTTCATTTATGTGTTGAAGATTCTTGGTATTGGCACCTAAATGTGACATCTGACTACGACAAAAGATATCTCATTTATATTTAAGTAAATTAATACATTTTTGGTCTAAAAATGGTTAATTTTAAGAAATAGATTTTTTAATTTTAGATATATTTTTCGTTAAACTAGATGATGGCTAGGAAATGTTGGTCCTGGAGTGTAAAAAATGCATATTTAACAATTTCCCAATTTCAGAATAAAAACTTTAATTCATTTTAATTATTATTTTAATTTAAGTTACTTAATTTGTTTCATCCTTCGAATTGTCATGTAAAAACTATGCCTACTTTTAAGAATTCAGCGGAATTTACACCTTCTTGAATTTCCCACTTTTGAGGTTCTGTGATAGAAAACTTGTACATATAGATAAACATAGATATTTACTATACTATTCACCATATTTTTTTATCTTATGGGTTGTTTTCTGGTAATCACAGTCCGAGCAATAGGTAAATTAACACTGATATGAAACAAGAATCATCCTTATAATGTCACTATTACCGTATGAAGCATAAATACTACTAATGCTAACCATAATGAGTCAAACAGGACAAAAAAGTCAGAAAAAGTGGAATAGTGGAATATTTCACCTTTCATAGACTTTACAGTTTATTGCTGCTCATGCACCGGCAGCAATGTTTAATTAATTTACTGGGTGTCACTGTCTCACTTGGCAAATCTCACTTGGCAAATGTAGTCCCTAGAAAACTGCCCTGAGAGCCATGCAGGTTGAATTGTGGAGGTTGGTGTTGTTTTGTGTGAAGTTGAGACTAAACCTCCTACCATGCTTTGTAAGGAAGATAGGAAGTGACTTAATGAGCACAAGAGCTGTTTTATTACCACCTTCAAGACATAGCACTTCCTGCAAGGAGCACTGTATAAAGCAAAATATATATTCTTAGTATTACTGAAGGCTGCAAAGTCTATTTCTATGGGGAAAATTGCCTTACATCTCCTTCAAAGGTTTAGTGAATTAACCTTAATGTGACACTGACCAATTACTATAATAGAAATGTTTGGAGCTGTAGTTACATATACAAATGTACTAGTGCGACTTGTCAATGTTTTTACTGAACCACTTAAAAGGCCCTAATTTGTAAAAAGTGTAAACTTCAGATATCAGTGATTATGAGCCTCATTCAATTGAGGCATCAGGAGATCCGGGCTTCGGAAACAGAGTCCGTAAGTTATTTTGCTATTCATTCGGCATCTTTTTGCGGGATCTGATCAAGTTACCCGCTCTGGCCTCCATTTTACTGCGACGGTTTACATTGCAAGTTAATGCCCCTCCAAGCCTTTGATCTTTCACAGCCGCAAGAGTTGCGAACGCTAAAATCGCAAATTGTTATTCAATTGCTCCAATTCTCCCTCGCAAAGCAATTCGTCAAGCCCGCAAATGGCAAAAGTCGAACCACAAGTCACGGGTACCAAGGAGGACTTGCAAAGGGCTTAATGATATGTCTGGAGCACTTTAAATGCACATATACGCACACTACTGTACTTTTATTAAAAGTGAAAGTGAAGTTAGGTCTTAGAATTAATATCACAACATTGCTCGCAAATCGGCCAAAGAAAATACTTTTTTTCATGTTTAATTTCCATGTTATATCGATCCTGGCAATGTGCAAATAATGCAACTCGCATGTAATAGAATATCATATTTACGGCTTTATCAATATTGCAATATTTTAGGAATGTGGGTCCGATCGTAAATTGTAATTGAATCCCATAGGATTTTGAAATCCAACCTCCAGTCTGTGTTTCCCTTGGCTGTTTCTAACTCTGGAGTAAGGCCTTGCATAACTGATCATGTTCGAGCTCGCAAATGCTACATACTATTGCATGGTTTAGGATGTGCTCTTTGGGACGGGGCTTGCGGGCTCGGCCAATTGAATAGCACCATAAGTTGCGGACACTGCGGGCCTGCAGCAGGGCCGCAGACTTTCGGCCTACATCCTGCGACTTGCAGGCTTGCAATTGAATGAGGCTCTATATATGCAATACCTTGAGCATCTCGTGGTATATCTGCGGGCTTGCTGCGGGCTTCAACGCTGCTATAATTCCGGTGTTATTGAATTGAACAAGCCCGCAAGTTAGGGTCCAAAAGACAAAACCGTAAACAATGCACTTGTATGTAGCATTTCAGGGCGGGAACATGATCAATTAAGCAAGGCCGTAACTACCCATTTAGAAACAGCCAAAAGAAAATGAGACCGTCATCCTTACGGCAGTCAAACATGGAGGTTACATGTCAATCAATAAGCGTTTGGAGGTACAATATGCAATCGGACTCGGAAAAACTGCAAAATACAAAATAATTAAAATTAATGCCTGTACTGTTCTCGTCCATATGGGTGGCCTGACTCATTGATTCCCGAGATCGATATAACCCTTAAAAATGAAACATAAAAAAAAATATTTTTTATTGCCGATTTGCGGGCTTCAGACTGTTGTGCAATTAATTCTACTGTCTTTCATAGCTTTCCGCCTAATTTACAGTGCAGTAATGATTTTTTATTTGCATTTATAGTGCTACGAACAGGGGGGAAACTCCCTTACGAGTCCTATCTGGTACGCGTAAGAGTTTCTCCTACATTTGCTGTTTAGGGGTGTGAAAACATTTGCAAGCTTGGGGAATTGTAGCAAATGAATAGCGATTTGCTTTTTTAGTGCTCGTAACTCTTGCGGATGTGAAAGATCAAAGGCTTAGATGCTCTGTAAGTTCCAGTTTTAACCGCAAGGATTTCAAGGCCAAACCCCGTAACCCGTTTGTAGCCTGCAAAAATACCCCAATTAAATAGCAAAATAACTTACGGCCTCCATTACAGGCAGTAAGTTACAATTGCTCAATTGAATTGGGCTCTTTGTTATTAAAATGTAATTTAATTTTAGAATTTTAGAACATGCTGTGTAGCATACTATTACTAATGCTGATAACAACAAACAAGCTTCAGATACCAGAATCACTTGGTAGCTGCTGTTCTGTTGCACCAAACATGTCTAAAAACAGTACAGCACACTAAACATATTGAATAAATTAACCTCTGATAGTTCCATTATTATAAATAAATAGGAGGCAGAGGCAGGGAGAGGATCTGTGAAACAAAGCTAAGTCTATATATACATACATACTTTTAAGCCAAAGATTTTAGGTGAATTTTATAATGTTTACCATTTTTAAATGAAATGGGGCTTTGACATTGAACGTCAATTAGCTGTATTTTCTAAGGTATTCTGGTAAAGTACAGCACCTATTCCAGGGGTGGGTAATAGTTGGCCCAGGGTCCTCATGTGGCCCTCAGGCACATCTCATGCAGCCCACAGACTGTTTTCTAGAGTGGGGAAGAATGTGTCTCTTCAAGAATACTGAATCCATTTTACCTGTCTACAACTAAGAAATCACTATCCCTTACATTCCAAAACACTCATCCTTATTATTTACTAGCGAATTGCCCGTCAAAAAATGACGGCAATGAAATTGTAAGGTAGCTAATGCTGTTTGGTGTATAATAATGAAATATATAATATACTAGCGAATTGCCCGTCAAAAAATGACGGCAATGAAATTGTAAGGTAGCTAATGCTGTTTAGTGTGTAATAATGAAATATATAATACATTAATAAATGAATATACTTTACCTATTTTAAAGCATTGTGTGGAAGAGCTGTGAATGTGTTTTGATGTTGCTGCAGCATTAGTGGTGTGGATCTGCTGTGTAAGCGTGCTGAATGTGTGCAGTGTAACACTGTGCGTGCGCGAGCCCAAACCGTTGTCGTGTACTTCCGCATTGGCGTAAAATGGCGAGTAATGTGTGTTATACGTTTGTATCGGAATATGCGTAGGTGTTTTGTGGTGTTTTGCGAGTTTATTGTGGTGTTTAGCGAGTTTAGAGTGCTGTAGCCTCGTTTTCGTTTTGTTCGGCGGCCATTTTTTCTCTCGCTTCGTTTTTTTTTTAGTCTTTAAACTGTTTTATTTGAAGTAAAATCGAGGTGTAAGTTGTATTTTTGAGGTGCTGGGTGCTCCCTCTTGGTGTAGGTAAGTTTTTTATGTATGTGGTGTGTGTATGTATTGTGTTTTACATTTTGTAATGTTCGCGAGTTGCGTCCGAGTGTTGCGAGTCCGTAATGTGTGTGAACGTGTGTCGTATGTTGTTTGCGAGTGTCGTAATGTGTGTGTCGTACTGTTTGGGTTGCGACGTGAAGTTTGCGAGGGTCGCAGTTGCTGGCAAGGAGCGCCTTCGGCGCTCCATGCCAGCAACTGCGGCCCTCGCTTTGCGAGGTCCTCAGGTGCTGGCATGGAGCGCCTACGGCGCTCCATGCCAGCAACTGAGACCCTCGGGCAGTGCCCTCGCTTCGCGAGGGCCTCGGCTCGCTGCAAGGGCCTCGGCTCGCTGCGCGAGCCCGCAGCGTTAGCAACAACTCGTACGCTCACAACTATATATGTGATTAATACATTAATCTACTTTACCTATTTTGAAGCATTGTGTTGAAGAGCTGTCAATGTGTTTTGATGTTGCTGCAGCTGATTATATACCATTTGGTACTTGTAAAAAAAAAAAAAAAACTAATAACTATGGTGTGACCCTTTTAAGGCCTAGGAGGCCAATGTCACTGGACTGCTTACATTAATGATTACTAGCAGAATAGCCAAATTCACTCCATTATAATAATCTACATATCCTTGGTCTTTTCCATATTTCTAAGGTCTGTACACTACAATTAAAATGATGTGTAATATAATGTAAATGGCAAGTTAAATATACATTTTTATATATGGAGAAAAATACAAAATTATCTGGGTGATAATGTACTGGGATAGGCTGTGATCTCCCTGTATGTTTGTTCGAATATACAAAAATACTGATAAATTAAGTTAACTTGGATTGGTATTATAATACAAATGAGGCATTAAATAATATATAAATATGGGAATTTATTAAATTCAAAACTTGACCATGAAGTGCTGGTGGGCCTTACTGGCGGCCTATAACTGAGCTAATTATATTAAATAGTCTTAAAGACTTTGTTTTAACTTTTTGTTTGTTTGTTGTCTAGTCATTCAGCTGTGTTAGACTCTCCGTGACCCTATGGACCGCAAAACATCATGCACATCTGTCACTACTGTCCTTCTGAGCTCCATCAAGCTCATGTTCATTGCTTCTATCTTTCTCAACCTCTGCTGTTCCCTTCTTTGTGTGCCTTCAATCGTTCCCAGCATCAGAGTCTTCTCGAGGGAATTATGTCTTCTCATGAAATGGCCATGGATATTTGAGCATCAATCTCATGATCATACCTTCCAGTGACCAATTTGGCTTGATTTCCTGAAGAGCTGATTTATTGAACAATCTTGTTCCCCACCACGACAATTCAAAGGTGTCCATTCTACGGAGCTCAGACTTCTTTACGGTCCAGCTCTCACATCTGTATGTTGCTGCTGGAAACACTATAGTTCTAACTATGCAGACCTTTGTTGATAATTTCCTTTACTTTTTACTAGCTTGTACAGACTTGTTATAGTTTTCCTCCCCAGAAGCCAATATATTTTAATTTAGCTAATGGATGCAGCCCCCATCTGTAGAAATCTTGGAACCCAGAAAAATAAATCTGTCACTGCCTCCACTTCCTCCCAATCTATTTGCCAGGAACTAAGATTGCTGATTGCCATTGTATTCATCTTTTTAATATTGAGCAGCACTCTCTTCGTTCCCCCTCATCAAGGGGCCCTTAAGTTTCTCCTCACTTTGAGTCATCAGAGTAGTATCATTCGCCTATCTGAGGTTATTGATATTTCTCCCTGCAAAACTGATTTTGGCTTTGGATTCGTCCAACTTGGCATTATGTATTCTACTTATAAGTTGAATAAGTAAGGTGGAAATATACCGTCTTGTCACACTCCTTTCCCAACCTTGAGCTATTCTGTTGTTCCATGTTCAGTTCGGACTGTGGCTTCTTGGCCCACACACAGATTCTGCAGGAGGTGGATGAGATGATCTGGTACTCGCATCTCTTGCCGCATTTTGTTGTGATCCACAAAGCCGAAGGCTTTAGAATAGTCTGTGAAGTATATTATCCAGCAGACATTGGCAATTTGATCTCTTGTTTCTCTTCCTCTGCGGAACCCGGCTTGTAAATCTGGTAGTTCCCGATCCATATATTGTTGGAGCCGAGCATGTAGGATCTTAAGCATTATGTATTCTGCTTATAAGTTGAATAAGTTAGGTGGAAATATACCGTCTTGTCACACTCCTTTCCCATCCTTGAGCTATTCTGTTGTTCCACCTTGCTGGCATCTAAAGTGAGTGCACTTTTTCCATAATTGGAACACTTTTTGGCATTGCCTTTTTTGAGATTGGAATTTATAATGGCCATTATTGTCTACTGGCCACTATTGAGTTTTCCAAATGTGTTGGCATAAGGCAAGCATCACTTTCACAGCATCATCTTGTAGGATTTTGAATAGTTCAGCTGGGATTTCATCAACTCCTGCAGACTTGTTATCAGCAAGGCTTCCTAGGTCCCATTCATTCTCCAAGATAAAGAATAATCTATGAAGCAAAGGTAACAGTTTTCTTTTTTACTATGGAACTCTCTTGCCTTCTCTAAATATTGGAAATTTGATCTGTTGTGCCTCTGCTTCTGTGAAACTAGCACATCTGGTAGTTCTTGGTCTGTATACTTTTGGAGCCGAGCTTGTGGGATTTACATTTCTGGATTTTAATTATTACCTTACTGGCATGTGAAATTAATGCAATTGATTGATAATTGGTGCACTCTTTGAACTGCCTTTTTTTGGGATTGGGACCTAGACTGACCTTTTCCAGTCCAATAATCACTGTTGAGTTTTCCAATTTTTTTGGCATAATACGAGCAACACTTTCACTGCATCTCCTTGTAGGATTTTTAACAGTTCACCTGGGATTCCTTCAACTCCTGCTGCCTTTTTATCACTGGGTTACTTAGTTAATCTTATTTGTCTCAATGTAATTGTGATACACAAACTACATTTAAGTTACTTGTAAGAAGACCCCAGAACAACAGATTCCCCAGTGGCGCATGCTGCTATCAAGCAGACAGTGATATGCCATGTGTTGGTGTTGCATACTGGTACCCCTCCCCTGTAGGCATGGCCTGCAGTCACAGCTGGAAACCTACATGAGAAAATACAGGAAGAAAAGGGGAAGCTCCAGCAGATGGGAATTTGTTATTATGGGGTTTCTCAGAAGAATGTTACATTTTAGATCATAATTACATTGAGAAATATAAAATTCTGCGGTCCCTTTATCAGACCACCCCTGTAGGCAGGGCCTGCAGTTACAGATTTGAAATATGGAAACCTGCATGAGAAAGAACAGGAAGAAAAGGGAAAGCTCAAACAGATGGGAATCTGTTATTCTTGGGTTTCTTAGAAGCATGTTCAATTTTAGATCATAATTTCATTGAGAAAGATAAAATTCTGGAGTCCCTTTAACAAATGTAAGCCTCCTGTATCATTAACAGTTTCTCATTGTGGTTATTAATAATACAATATTCTCAAAGATAGAATGTGGCTAAATCCATTTATATCAGAAATACCTGGATATTTTTTGAAAACAAAAAGACAAATAGTTCAGAAAAAATTATTGCGTTTTCTTTCAATGTTTTGTCGCTTAATTGTTTGGAGATTTGGAAACATTGCTTTATGAAAACAAAATGCACAAGTATGCATTTTACAATGGGATTTTTCCATTTATACCATGAATTTAAAAAGCAAGTTTTAAACTTTAGCAAATTATGGGCTCTATTGCAGGAAACAGAGTGACCTAAATTTAACAATCAAATATATATTTACAGCATTGATAAAGCCTTAAATAGAATTAATTGACATACTATCTATATCCAAAGTGTAAGGCAAGGCTAAATTAAGGTCACGTCCCCATATTCACACCTCCATTGTTTCATTTGGTCTGTTAGAATATATAAAAAGAAGCTTACATTGTAAGGACTTTCTTTTTTTGTTATTTCAACTGATCCATGTGGAGTTGTTCAATTTATTGAACAGCAGTAATTAAGACTTTGCTCTCAAAATGCAGCATTACCACGTCATTGATTGTAAAGGATGGCAGCATTCATGGTAGAACACTGGGAGAAAGGTAGCAGTTCCAGAAGCTATTCAACTGAGCAATTGTAAGTTACTGGAGCCCGTAATGGAGCCCATGAGCTAATTTACTATTCAATTGGCGTCTTTTAGCGAGCCGCAAATTATCTACGGGTTACAGGCTAAAAAATCCCTGCGGTTGTCAAAATCGTAATTTACAGCCCATGGAAGCATTTGATCTTTCAAGCCTGCAAAAGTTACAATCGCTAAAATTGCAAATCGCTATTCAATTGCTACAATTCCGCAAATGTATTCCCACCCGTAAATAGCAAATGAAGAAGAAAATCCTACGAGTACCAGATCGGACTTGCAAAGGGGTTTAACCCCTGTTCGTAGCACTGTTAATGCAAAAAAATATCAATACTGCACTTTTAAAAACGGGGAAAATAATGAAAGACATTAGAATGAATTGCTTACCAGTCTCGAGCTCGCAAATCTGCAATAGAAAATGCATTTGTTTTATGTTTCATTTTGGTGTCATATAAATCTCGGGAATCAATGAGTTAATACATTTCAGGCAACCCACATGGACTGAAACAGTATCACCATTAATGTTTATTATTTTGTACATTGCCGAATTGTGAGTCTGATTGCATATCGGACTTCTAAACGCTGGCACATCGTCCTTTGGGCGCACCAGACGTGCGCGCCCTCATCTGCGAGCCATCATAAGCGCAGACCAACAGCAGCGCTCTTGACAAAAGGAAGCAGCAATACCAGCACATCCCACAGATCAGTGACAGTCACAGATCACTGACAGGTAAAGTGTGGGGATGTGTGGATAGGTTTGTGGATGGCCAGGGGATTGTGAGGAATTGACTCTGTTGAGATTTGAACCCTGGTCTGCATGCTTGCTAAACCTTTTCCCTACCTGTACACCAGCCTGCGTCTTGCAGATTTGCCTGAGACCTGATACCTTGACTCTAAATGCAATGAAATCAGTGACAACTCTCTTTAGCTGTGTCTGGTCAGCTGTCCGGTTCTTGGCCTATATAAGGCACTTCCTGTCGCTGTATCCTTGCCAGATTATTGTGTTCCTGAACTCTCTAATCAAGCTTGTTCCTGTTTCTCCTACCTGTTGCTGAACTTGGATCGTTTTTGACTTTGCTGTTTCTCCTTCCCACTGACCTCGGCTTGCCTCACTAAGATTATTATCCTTCTGTTCCTGACTCCCATCTCTGCTTCAGAGCAGACAGCAACTCAAGGCTCAGGGGCTCAACCACCTGGGTAATGAGTGGCTATCTCTGGCAGGGAGTTTTTGCTGATCTGACTACTGGACTCCAAACTTTGTACCACCAATATCATAACAGGGATAGAAGTGTGGATGGGCAGGTGGATGGATGTGCGGATAATTATGGGATGGATGTGTACTTTCAATATAAAAAACGTTATGTGTTACATCTACCTCCGCAGCCACTAATGGCTGCGGAGGTAGGCAGATATATTTAGCTTGTCATACACATCTATCCCCTAACTATCCCCCTGCCCATCCACACATCTATCCCCTGGCCATCCACAAACCCATCCACACGCGCTTCGTGTAGCTGCTTCCATTTCTCAGGAGCGCTGCTGTTGATATGCGCTTTTGACGCTGCGCAGCTGACGGCGCACACGTGTGCTGCGCCCAAAGGTCATTCCACCCTAAACGCTAATTGATTGATTTGTAACCTCCCTGTTTTACTGACGTAATGATGACGGCCTCATTTACTATTGGCTGTTTCTAAATCAGTAGTTACAGCCTTGCTTAATCGATCATGATCACACTCTGAAATGCTACTTTTGATTGAATGGTTTACAGTTTTGACTATCGGACAGTAACTCGCGGGCTTGTTCAATTGAATCGATCTGTAATTGTAGCAAATCTTAAGCCCGCAGACATACGTCCTGTATAACGTAAACTGCAGGTTTAGCTGAACCTTTTATATGAAACTTTGCCCTTACTGACACTTCAAAGAACCACTACATATTGAAGAAATACATTGGAATTAATATGAGTCTGGCAAAGATCACAATTACACAAAAAAACTCTCATAAAGTCACTAGCTTATGACTGAGTTTGCTCCAAGAAACATCCATGATGCATTGTTGAAGGTTATATGCATGAGAAGGGCAATTGAATCTCAGCAGGAGTTTGCAACTGCCTCCTTCTGGATATAGCTGTCAAATACTAAACCTGAACTTAATGAGATAACAAGTACTTCACTGCTCAGTAACAAATTGCAGTGCCTCAGACTAAAAGCTAGCTGGAAGCGTTGAAGACAGACAACACGAAACATTCTATAAACTAGCAGAGCTGTTAATCGCGAGTCTTTGTTACAAACATCAGAAACATATGGAGTTCTTCCTAAACAACAGTGATTATTTTATTATTATCATTAGTATTATTATTATTATTATTATTAATAATAATAATAATATATTTTTGTTTATATAATATTATATCCATTATCAAACCAAGTTATTCAAAATACCTTACTCTAAACAACCTACTATTGGTGTGCCTTTTAAATCCAAAATGTAACTAAAGTACATTTTTAATGTATTCAGCATATTATAGTATTTGTTTACATATATTTTTTGGTGTTTGCGTTATTCTAAAAACTATTAAATCAAAAACATAGCTTGCATGCTGTGACATTAAAGATGTGCATTATTTCTTCTCTCCCCTCCAGTCTTTTTAAATCACATTGTTATCGCACTCTTTGAAATGTAAAAATACCAAGGCTTCAAACAATTATTTTGATGGTCAAAGGAATTTAGAAATAGAATGAGTTTATCGTGCATTCTTACTTGACTCAGGGATTATACCCAGCTGTATATAACAACTGCTCTGTAGCTAGAAAACAAAGCATGAAATTGTTTTTCTCAATGATACAGTGTAAACTGAATGTTAAGCATTTATGTTTTTGCTTACAGTGGAAAAACAAGTATTTAATTTGAAAAAAAAAAAAAATACAAGTGTGAGAAAATCAAGTTTTAAATAATAAATTAAATACACTTTACTGAACAGTACTGTTTTCACTTGTTTCAATCCATATATAAAATCTCTTACTTAGACGTCATTTATAAATGTATCAAGCCTTTGTGCACCAGAATTTCTAGTCAATGGTCCAAGTGTTTTAATACCCTATTAAAAGGACATGGAACACATTTTTTTCATGCATTTTGAAAGATCATATTTTAAATATTACAAAATTAGTTTTTGCATGAAAAATATGAAGCAAAACCTGTGTAAACTTCATCATAACTAAAAGGAAATGCAGAGAGCCTATTTTAATCTGTAGATCTCATTGGCTGGCAGAGGGCAGCCTCCAAGAACATTATCTTTCTGAATATTTTTCGTGCCCTTAAATCTTTATTTGAAAAAAAGGAAACTGTGACACATTATCAAAAACCATCTTTCCGATGCAACAAAGAAAGGCATTTTTGAAGCTTTAATACGTTTCGAGTTTTATTACGGTACTTGCAATATTGTGACCTAAAGTTAAAAACCATTTACTAGCAACGCAAATAAAGCCAAAAGAATGAGCTAATGTGACGTGGAATGTTGTTATTGTGTGTGCCCCCATAAGAAAATGAAAATTCACAGAAATAGCATTATAACCTACTGCCTCCGCATTTTAAAAGACAATAAGGTAACCTAGATACATTTGCTCCATATAAGATAATGCTGTGCAATATTTATTATTATAATGGTCGCTTATTTTGAATTAAGCGATATGTTGTTTTTGCAACATGCATTTATTAAAATTATTGTTAAATGGTAGTGTCATGAAGGATATTGTACTGTTATTTCTCTGGTGAATCAGACAGCATAGGTAGGAACCCTTTGAGGAATAACTGTAGAGAATGAGGCATGGACGCAGAAAGGAAGAGGGAGGAGGCACTGGGAGGTGTTATAAGTACCTGCCTCAGTATCCTCCCTCTCTTCCCTTCAGGTGCTGCTCCCATCCACATCACCAGATCAGCATCTATTGTCGCTATTTAAAACAATTAAATTAAAATGGCAGGACTCATGAAAAGCAGAAGTCCCACTTGGCCCCTGGGGAAAAAAGATCTAAGAGGAGAAAAAGCCTTCCAAGGTCAGGAGGGCCCCATTAAACACTAAAGCTGCAGGGTCACAGCCTGCTTCATCAGATTGGCCTCATTCTACTGCACAACCTGTGCCCAGAGGCCCGGGGGCCATTTCTCATCCATTGCTCTGTAATTCTTCTTTTGGCATTCCTCCCTCCTCTGTTGGTGTTCCTCCTCTCCCTGTCTTGGTATGTTAAACGCTATAGGTCTTTCTCCCATCACCATGAGCAAAGTAGCTGCTGTCCGTCTTCTTCTTCCAGGCACAGTGTGAAAAGGGTTCATCAGGAGGCAGCTGGAGGAGTGACAGTGGTTCCAGAGCTTGAGAAATGTGAGAAGGAGCAGATTTAAGGAAATTATGCAAGCCATGAATGGGGGAAGGATGGGGAGTACAGGGAAGACCAGGCAGGATACGGCATACATTTGTTTGTGGTTGACAAAAATGCTAGAAATAATTCTATCTCCCCAGATATAATAACACGTATACAGTAGTAATATTAATAAAGATAATATCTCCAGAGATGGGGCAACTTCAATAGTCTTCTCCATACCTGCTGGTGTGCAGGATGTTGTCAGGATCTCTGATTCAGCAGGCATGGTTGCAGGTTTTAATTAGCACTCAAATAAAATGGAAACAGGTAAGAGGAAAAGATAGAACAGGAAGAGAGAGGAATGAGAGTGGGATAAAGAAACAGGAAAGACTGTATACATTGGATATACATTTTAATATTCACCCACCTCTGGTAGTAAACCTGATGAAGCCAAACTGCGCAGCAGCATCATTGCTTTAAAAAATATAATAATTTAAAGGTTATATTATTTTTTTAAATTCTAAAAATATTTTGCGTATTTTTTTTTTTATTATTTTTTTTTAATTTATAAACATATTTATAATTACACCATACAAGAGAGAGTAATAGGCAATACACGGATATAAACATATCCTCTTAACATCTTTGATATCTCTCAAGTTTTAAATATAATTTTACAATCAGCAGAAAACAGAGGGGGGGAAAAAGGGAGGAAAAAAAAAAAAAAAAAAATTTCACTCTCTCTCTCCTTACCTCTCCCTTAATATTCGTCGCGGGAGCGTTATCAGTAAATATCTCATCGCCCCCATTTTTCTAGCTTGATGTTAGATATTGGTCCCAAAGCTGCCATTTTATTATACGAGTGGCCTTGGGGATATTATCTTGGGAATTAACCAGCGGTTCTAATTTCATCATTTCTCTATTTTTTTAGATAGTGTTCTCTAATTCTTTCCAGGAGGGTACTTGTGGTTGTTTCCAATATTTCACTAATAACCATTTAGCAACTAGACATATGTGTGATATTAATAATCTTTCCCCTAGTGGGAAGATTTCCATTTGCGAGTGTAAAATAAATATTAACGGAATACAAGGAATTTGTTTACCAGTGAGAGCCGAAAGTTCTTTACTTACTTTCGTCCAGAATATTTAAATTTTTTTGCAATCCCACCACATATGAATGGTTGTGCCTGGTAGTCCGCATTGTTTCCAACATAGGCCATCTAGGTTATTATATATTGTTTTTAGTCTATAGGGGACATAGTACCATCTATGGATTAACTTGACCATCATTTCATTGTATGAAGAGTTAATTGATGATTTCTTAACAATACTAAAAGTTTTAGTCCAGTCTTCCTCCAGTGTTATGATTTTCAAGTCATCTTCCCAGGCTAATATACCCAAACTCTTTTCAAAGGGAGTGTTTTCATCAATTATATTACTAAATTTAGAAATGATGTGTGACGATTCATCTTTGATTAAATATTCTTCCATTTTCCAGATTTTGTTCATATTAATATTTTTGTATCCTAGGAGAGTAAGGTGTCTTTGTAGACCTTCATAGTCTAACCAAGTAATTTTATCTACATTAAATTTCTCTTTGAGTCTTTTCAATTCCATTAAATTCCCTTTTTCAAATAGATCTCCCACCTTTCTAATATTATGTAGTTTTAGTAAAGACAGAAATAGTCCATTCGAATTATTTTTAAGAGAATCTATTGGTGCTGCCAAAGATGGGGACTGCACTATTGATAGTTTTGTTTTATTTTTATGCCATATATTGATAATATATTTAATATTAGGAGGCAATTTTAGATTCCCTTTCTGTTTATACTCGGTAATCCATAATATATTATCTATTGGGATTCTACCCGATAGGGAGTCCTCTAATGTTAACCATCTTGGACTATTTTGTTTATAGTTATATCCGGCTGCTTGTGTGAGTATAATTTTTTTATTTAACTCTTTAATAGAGGGAGCATTTAGTCCCCCTTTCTCCAATTTCTTGCATATTGTAGATTTTTTAATTCTTGTTTTTTTCCCCAGATAAATATAGTCATCTAATGTGTCTTGAATGTTCTTTATGCAATAAACCGGTAATTTACCTGGGAGACATCTCATTATATATGTAATTTTAGGAATTAAACTCATGTTAACTGCATTTATTCTAGATAACCATGGTAACTGTATAGATCTCCAATCATTCACCTGTTTTCTTATTTGTTTCAATATATCATTATAATTATCTTTAAAGATATTTTTTATATGGTCTGGGAATTTTACCCCCAGGTGTACTATATGGGAGGACTTCCAGCAGTAAGAGTATGAATTCACTAACCTATTTTTTTCTTCTAACGGTATGTTATGGGTCAGGACTTTGGTTTTCTGTTGATTAATTTTAAAATAGGAAAATTTACCAAATTCCTCCAGACTGGTCTGTAGTGCTCTACAGGAGTATTCAGGATTTGTTATTGTTATGATAATATCGTCCGCATATGCCATTATTTTATATTACTCTTGTCCTATTTCAATCCCTCTGATTTCTGCCGAGTCTCTAATTTTAATCAATAAAGGTTCGAGGAATAAGACAAAGAGCAATGGTGACAGTGGACAACCCTGACGAGTACCGTTTGATATTAAAAATTTACCCGAACTAAATTGTGAAGATGAAATATGTGCTATAGTATTTAAATAGAGGGGTTTTATTGCTGTTGAAGCAAAACTTTTCAAGCCAAAACTCTCCAGAACACTCTCTAGGAAGTCCCACCTGACCCTGTCAAAGGCTTTCTCTGCATCTAATGACAGGGTCAGGGAGGAGATCCTCTTTTTTTTTATATAGTACAGAATGTCTAACAAACGCCTAGTATTATCCGACGCTTGTCTATTCGAGATAAATCCTGTTTGGTCTAGATGAATTAGGGAGGGTATAATCTTGCTTAGTCTATTAGCCAAGATTTTAGAATAGATTTTAATATCAACGTTAATTAAGGAGATTGGGCGATAGTTTTTATAATCTTCAGGATTTTTTCCTTGTTTTAGTATATTAATTATTCTTATTTCCGTTAATTCTGATGGAATCATTTCTTCTTGTTTTATCTCGTTAAAGAGGTTACATAAAGTACTATTTAATTCTTTACTTAGATATCGATAAAATAAGTTATTAAATCCGTCTACCCCAGGAGTTTTATTTTTTTTATTTTTGGACACAATTTCAGATATCTCAATACTTTCTATTTGCTTATTCAGGAAAGTAAGTTGGGCTTCCGATACTTTGGGGAACTTTATATTATCTAGATACTGTTTAATCTCTTCTATTCCTGGCTTAACTAATTGATGATCTTTCTCTAGATTATATAAATTACTATAGTAATCCTGAAATACTAATCCTATTTTGTCTGGATGCGTTTGAGGGATGTTATTAAAATCTAGAATTTTTTCGATATTATTTTTAATGTACTGTTTCTTCAATTTGTTGGCCAGAAATTTCCCTGATTTGCCCCCTTCAAAAAATTGTGTCTGCTGAAATTTCCATAGTATTTTATCTGATTGGAGCTGGAGAATCTTTTGTATTTGACTATTTATATCTTTTATTGCTTTACTATTTTCACTATTTGGTGTCTCCCTAAAGATATCTTTCATCTTATTTAAATCCAGATAGAGAGTCCTTAGAGACTTACCTCTTGACCTATTCATATTAGCTGCTTTAGCAATAAATATACCCCTCATATATGCTTTATACGTACACCACAAGGTTATATTTGAATTAACAGATGGCTTATTGATTTTTAAAAATTCCAGTGTTTCTTTTTTCAAGTATGCCACAAATTCTTCATCCTTCAGGAGCCAGGAGTCCATCTTCCAACTACTCTTTTTTCTTTGGGTGTTTGTATTTAGATCTTGTATGATTAATTCATTTAAAGAGTGATCTGACCATGGTGTAGGACGGATATTTATCTTTTTGATTACTTTTAAAGTTGAAAGGTCAGTTAATATATAATCTATTCTGGAAAATTAGTTATGTCTGTATGAGAAGTGAGTATATTCCCATACACCTGGATGTAAGATCCTCCATGAGTCTATCAGATTATTATCTTCCTTAATTTTACGAAATGCTTTTGAAATACAATTTGTTTGTGACATCAGTTTCTTAGGTCCAACTATTTGTTTATCTAAATTATCGTCAAATGTCATATTGAAATCACCACATATTATTAGCAGACCTCCTTTAATTTTATTAATTTCTTTAAGAAGTTTCCTAAGGAAACCTATTTGACCTTTATTTGGTAGGTAGGTATTAACCAGTGTTATTAAACGCCCGTCAATCTGACCGGTCCATATAATGTATCTACCCTCTGGGTCTATCTTACTCCCTTCTTCTACTAATTTCAGGCTATTTTTAAATAAGATAGAAACCCCTTTTGATTTTTTCTTAAAGGTAGAGTCTATTCTATTCGTATATTTTGTATTATTCATATATTTTCAATTTTCCTGTTTTAAATGTGTTTCTTGCAGACAAAGGATTTCCGCATTTAGGGCCCTATTAAATTCGAGCTGCGGATGAATTCGTATCTCGCAAAGGCCCATCGTAAGTCGATTTACGATATCCGAGTCGACTTGCGATTGACTTGCGTAATTTCGGACTACTTTGCCGAGATTTGCCTCCGATAAGCGCTACGTAGTAAGTAGCGGACAAGAATTCATTGCGTAGACGCTCGTATCTCGCAAATTCGCTAAGTGCACAAAAAACCCACGTAAAATGGTTTACGCATTACGTACAGACAACTTAAAAATCTAAAAGTGAGTTTAACAGAGGAAAAGCATGGAAGGCCATTACAATTGATTTAACCATCCCCTCCCCCCACCAAAGCAAAGGCATTATACAACCAATTAGTTGTTACATTTTGAATGAAAAGCCATGCTGCAGCTTACATAAACCAAAATTAAAGACACACTACCTGATTACATAAAAACACTAAAACATCAAGAAAATGCAATATTAACCCTGTTATTTTGTATACATGTTGCTCATCACATCTACATTTGGGAACACAAATATGGGGCACATGGAGAATGTGAATATGTCCTGTTCAGTCTTTCGGTCGGGTCCCACTCTGACCCTCTGGCACTGCTTTCTTACAAGGTTCCTATGCCGGTGAGACCGGAGTGGGTTGTCAGTTCCTTCCCCAGTGGTTTGGGATTTGGCCCTGCATTCAGCTTTCCCTCTCACCCCCACAATTACCCTTAATAAGATAGCTCACAGCTTCATTGAAATACACAATACCTCTTGTTTGGTCTTTCGGTCGGGTCCCACTCTGACCCTCTGGCACTGCTTTCTTACAAGGTTCCTATGCCGGTGAGACCGGAGTGGGTTGTCAGTTCCTTCCCCAGTGGTTTGGGATTTGGCCCTGCATTCAGCTTTCCCTCTCACCCCCACAATGACCCTTAATAAGATAGCTCACAGCTTCATTGAAATACACAATACCTCTTGTTTGGTCTTTCGGTCGGGTCCCACTCTGACCCTCTGGCACTGCTTTCTTACAAGGTTCCTATGCCGGTGAGACCGGAGTGGGTTGTCAGTTCCTTCCCCAGTGGTTTGGGATTTGGCCCTGCATTCAGCTTTCCCTCTCACCCCCACAATGACCCTTAATGGGATAGCTCACAGCTTCATTGAAATACACAATACCTCTTGTTTGGTCTTTCGGTCGGGTCCCACTCTGACCCTCTGGCACTGCTTTCTTACAAGGTTCCTATGCCGGTGAGACCGGAGTGGGTTGTCAGTTCCTCCCCCAGTGGTTTGGGATTTGGCCCTGCATTCAGCTTTCCCTCTCACCCCCACAATGACCCTTAATAAGATAGCTCACAGCTTCATTGAAATACACAATACCTCTTGTTTGGTCTTTCGGTCGGGTCCCACTCTGACCCTCTGGCACTGCTTTCTTACAAGGTTCCTATGCCGGTGAGACCGGAGTGGGTTGTCAGTTCCTTCCCCAGTGGTTTGGGATTTGGCCCTGCATTCAGCTTTCCCTCTCACCCCCACAATGACCCTTAATGGGATAGCTCACAGCTTCATTGAAATACACAATACCTCTTGTTTGGTCTTTCGGTCGGGTCCCACTCTGACCCTCTGGCACTGCTTTCTTACAAGGTTCCTATGCCGGTGAGACCGGAGTGGATTGTCAGTTCTGCTGTCACTCTCCCACCCACAAGCGCAGCAAACACACACAGAAGGTTTGCAGAGGCACAATGAGCACCAGCCAACTCACCTCCATCAGGGGTAATCGCCACTACTCTTATCCAAGGAAGTCCCACGCCATTGCTGGTGGCCATGTGCCAAGATGACCATTCATTCCCATTTGGTGACCTCCCATTATGTTCTGCTATTCATCAATTTACATTAGTTTCGATTGCTAAGTGATGTTGGGGAAGTGCGTGTGAGAGCAGAATTGACGGACAAATCAATAATCACTGGAGAAGGAACTGACAACCCACTGCAGTATCACCTATCATCACCCTTTTAGGCCCACAGGGGAATGTTCCTACTCCCCATTCCCGCAAATTGTACTTGGCCTGTGCATTAACCCTTTATTATGCATAGATTGTAGATCAATTAGATGCATTATATGATATCTAATGCTATTAGGACTATTATTCCTCTTAGTATGTATGGATCTATTGCAGGTTAACTAGTGCTCATTAGTTTACAGCTATAGTAATGTGACACTAATGTGATGCATGTGGATGTCCCCTAACCCCAACCATTGAAAACACACCGACATGGGAAGAACAGAATAACACAGCTTTATTTTTGGACACAGACCACAATCAGCAGTGGTCAAGACTGTGCATTCACAGAACGGTATAACCAAACTTTATTTTTGGACACAGACCACAATCAGCAGTGGTCAAGACTGTGCATTCACAGAACGGTATAACAAAACTTTATTTGTGGACACAGACCACAATCAGCAGTGGTCAAGACTGTGCATTAATATCATGGGTGTGGTGTGGGCGGGTCCCGAGAGAGCAAGGGGCTAAATTAAAAAAAGGGGATACCTACAGGGGTCAATCTAATAGTCTAGAATAAGCATGATGCATAGCACCTACCAGGGTCACATGCTGCAACCGGAACCAGAAATCTCTCCATTTAACTGAAGAAACCATTAGAGTGCACGGCACTTACAACTTGTCTGGATCTGTTCAATTGAACAAATGATTCAACCTCTGGACTGTGTAATCCAATCCAGTTTCACACATACAGTATGGTGTGTGAAATTGCCCACAAAAATGAATGGTCCACAAAATACAAAAAAGGCGGAGGAGGCTAAAAAAAAATAATGACAATGCATGTACAGTAAAGTGCTAAATACTGTACCAATATACCAACTCACCTGATTCCCATCTGCAAGCTTTACTAACTATTAGCTAGGTCTATGGATAATGAGTAATATGGGCAAATAGCCATTAATATGGACAGGACACAAAGGTCAGCAGCCACATTGACTGTTTCTTACATCAGACCCAAGGATCTGTTCTCAGACCGATATTGAGGTCAGGATCACATGCTTTATTAGTGCATATATTAACGCTGGCTGTCATTAACATGCCATTGTGAGACTTTGCAAGTCCACCGCCATAGCGGTATTAGTCTACATTTCAGCTAACAACAATCATGTCTGAGATATCTGGCAATATGATAGCTTTAAGATTGTGGGAGCTACATGTTAAGGAGGGGGCTGTCATTGGAGTAATGTCTACCTGAGAGGCACTTGTAAAACCTTACGCCTCATATAATTCCTCCACTATGCTTGCAGATGCAGGAGATGCCTTCATGGGCCTGAATTGTACCTAAAACAAATGGAAAGAAAAACATAAAGAGAAAACATAAAATCTAAGGGCCTAAAAAAAAAGGGGACTGCAGCATCCCTTTCCAACAGCATTCCCAAGTGACCATCAATTGGTGGCATGCTCAACCGAACCCTACGTGTCCACAGAGAAGAGGATCATGGACCATGTGATGGGAGGTAGCCATCTGCATACAAAATGTCACCATCACATAGGCAAAGATCCAAAACTCTGTAGCCAGGCTAGATGAGGTCAGCATTGTGACCAATAGATTGTCACTGAGGAGTGCTGTTGAGAAGGCACAATTATGTCCACAGCCCCTAGGTCCTCCTCCGCCTGGGCACAGGACCTGCATCGTCCGCGGCCGGACGCCGTCTCCTTGGTGGTGGGGGAGCAGGAGGAGGTAGTGGCACCACGGGTGGTGATGGCGGCGGAGGCATGGTGGAAGGAGAGGAGGGGCCAGGCTGCTGTTGGCTGGTGACCTGCCCCGTTCCCAGCAGCCTGACCAAATGCTGCTCCAGCCTCCGATGATGGCTCCTCTCCTCCCTAAAGCGCCTGTCCAGGCTGCGCCTCATGCCAGAGATGTTGGCATCAATCCTATTCACGGCGGCCAACAACTCCAGCAGCGCAGCCTCGGTCGTTGGTGGTGGGGGCTCGGGTCCTGCTGGCAGGGCCGGGTGGGAAGATGGCGGGGACAGAGTGGGGAGGATCTGGGACCCGGCTGGAGACAGGGGCTCTGATGTTGTTGTCCCCGGTGGCTCAGAGTGTGGGGAAGGAGGAGCTGTGGCATATTCCACTCCTTCTGAGGGCCCCGGCGAGATGGCAAGTCTTTGGAGGAGGGGGACAGTCGGGCTCTGGACAGGGGGGCTGTCAACGACCACGACCTCCCCCTCCGAAGAGCCAGGGCCCTCGGATGAGCCTGTAGCCTCCTCCCCCTGAGCGGTCTCCTGCGGGGCGGGGGCTGACGGCCCCGCTCGTGGCTCATCACTGGACCCAGACCTCCTACTGGATGCTGAAATAGAGAAAAGAAAGGTACATGTCATTAGTATGCTGATCAATACATTGATATGTTTTCACTCCTATCTGACATCTAGGCCTGAACATGGATGATTCTCCTAATTGCAACTCCCATTAGCTCTCATTTGCTAGATTGGATCTATTCTTTGGTTTCTTGTCTTGACCTCTCCTGGCTCCTAACACTGTCTGGATTTTGCCTGCGGTTTCACTCCTAACTATCTGACATCTAGGCCTGAACATGGATGATTCTCCTAATTGCAACTCCCATTAGCTCTCATTTGCTAGATTGGATCTATTCTTTGGTTTCTTGTCTTGACCTCTCCTGGCTCCTAACACTGTCTGGATTTTGCCTGCGGTTTCACTCCTAACTATCTGACATCTAGGCCTGAACATGGATGATTCTCCTAATTGCAACTCCCATTAGCTCTCATTTGCTAGATTGGATCTATTCTTTGGTTTCTTGTCTTGACCTCTCCTGGCTCCTAACACTGTCTGGATTTTGCCTGCGGTTTCACTCCTAACTATCTGACATCTAGGCCTGAACATGGATGATTCTCCTAATTGCAACTCCCATTAGCTCTCATTTGCTAGATTGGATCTATTCTTTGGTTTCTTGTCTTGACCTCTCCTGGCTCCTAACACTGTCTGGATTTTGCCTGCGGTTTCACTCCTAACTATCTGACATCTAGGCCTGAACATGGATGATTCTCCTAATTGCAACTCCCATTAGCTCTCATTTGCTAGATTGGATCTATTCTTTGGTTTCTTGTCTTGACCTCTCCTGGCTCCTAACACTGTCTGGATTTTGCCTGCGGTTTCACTCCTAACTATCTGACATCTAGGCCTGAACATGGATGATTCTCCTAATTGCAACTCCCATTAGCTCTCATTTGCTAGATTGGATCTATTCTTTGGTTTCTTGTCTTGACCTCTCCTGGCTCCTAACACTGTCTGGATTTTGCCTGCGGTTTCACTCCTAACTATCTGACATCTAGGCCTGAACATGGATGATTCTCCTAATTGCAACTCCCATTAGCTCTCATTTGCTAGATTGGATCTATTCTTTGGTTTCTTGTCTTGACCTCTCCTGGCTCCTAACACTGTCTGGATTTTGCCTGCGGTCTGTAACTGCATAGGCTGCATTGGGCGCACCAGTACATGGACTCTATTGCTTAATTACTCTTGGGGTGGCCAGGAATGACAGTGATTTGTCAGCTTCATGGATTTAATGATACATCCATCCATCCCTTGTTAATTCCATGGAGCTGACATGTCAGTGTCCTTGTTGGTCACCATGTGTAGTGTGTGTGATGCACATGTGGTGGCATGTTGGTGTATGTGATATTCACCTGAACTGGAGCCTGGGTCGTGCTGGGCCACCGGGGATGAAGCTCCAGCTGCGGGCGATGGTCCTAGAAAGTCCCTTGCGATCCTCTCCCACTCCTTATAGGCGACACTGTGTCCCTCCGCTTCTCTGGCCATCTTCCTTTTCACCGTGGCCCTGATATCCACATATCTGTGCTTCAAGGACCTCAAGCCCCTAGGAACCGTGGACACCTCCTTCATCACTTCCACTACCTCCTTCCAAGCCTGAGCCTTAGGCCCAGGCTTCGCTTCCCTTGCCACAAGGATGACGGGCCGGTCACGGATCGCACCCAGGAGGACCATATTCTCCTGGGGCGTATAATTACGGGCCCTGCGCCTGCCCTTGCCAATAGCCCCTTGCTCTCTCGACTGTGCTGGGGGACCCTGGCCTCCCTGCACTCTTCCTGAGGCCTGTCCCTTCCCCAAACTACCCCGCCCCCTGGGAACAGGCCCCTTCCTCTCTGTCCCTCCTCTACAAGTGCCTCTGTCTCCCTCCTCCTCCTCCTCCTCCTCCTCCCCCCCCCCCTCTGGGGACCACTCCTCCTCCTCCAGGGACACCTCCTCCTCTGGGGACACCTCCTCCTCTGGGGACACCTCCTCCACCCCCTCCGGGGACACCTCCTCCTCTGGGGACACCTCCTCCTCCGGGGACACCTCCTCCACCTCTCCTCCACCCTCCACTACACTCTCCTCACTCTCCTCACTCTCCGCTCCTCTCCTCCTCTCTCCACCTATCTCCTCCCTCCATGCTCAAATAATACAAAAATAAGGATAACTCAAAATAAGTGTAACTGTTATATATGTGATGGAAACAAAAGTGTATGTTCTATGTGTTTTTACTAACTGTTGGGGGATGCGGTGCAAAGGTTGGGGGGGGGGGAGGTGTGTGTTGTGTGTCCTAACGCTATGTATGTCTCTATGTGTCTTTAATCTATGTGTCAGGCAAATATGTGTAATGTGTAAATATGTGTAACTCTTACGTGTAAATATGCTAGTAATAAAATACAAAGAAATCAAAAAGAGTGCGCCTACAAATCAAAAGAACGATAAAGAAATAAAAGTATTACTGGAATGTCTGTTGGAAAGAAAAGATGTGTGTGCTATGTGTATTTAATAAGTGGTGGGGGATGGGGTGTGTTGGGGGATGGGGTGTGGTGGGGGGAATGGGTGTGTGGGGTGTGTGTCCTAACTATATATATGTCTCTATGTGTGTTATTTAATCTATGTGTCTTGCAAATATGTGAAATCTGTAAATATGTGTAATGCTTAAATGGAAGGACTTATGAAATAGACAATGCAAAAAGAAAAAAATAACTACGGTAATCTCCCTCTCTCCAAAGTACTAATCAAACTCTCTCCCACCTGCTCCTGAAACTGCGTGCTAACTCCAATGGCTCTTACAACACAGTCAGCGCATGGGTTTGTATCACTCACATTTATAAGCTCATACTGTCAATCAAATTCTTAGCTCGTACGTGATTGGCTGAGAGGCGTGTCTCGCTAGGACGTCCCCTTATCAGCTTGCGAGCGCGCCAACAGACTCAGCCAATTACATACGCACGTATAGTGTCAGGCCGCCAAGTGCGTATGTAATTGGCTGAGAGTCCAAATACATACGCACTTGGCGTCCCGCGTTGGGCTTCTCAGCCAATTACATACGCACTTGGCGTCCCGCGTTGGGCTTCTCAGCCAATTACATACGCACTTGGCGTCCCGCGTTGGGCTTCTCAGCCAATTACATACGCACTTGGCGTCCCGCGTTGGGCTTCTCAGCCAATTACATACGCACTTGGCGTCCCGCGTTGGGCTTCTCAGCCAATTACATACGCACTTGGCGTCCCGCGTTGGGACAGCCAATTACATGCGGCCAAGTGCGTATGTAATAGGTTGAGAGGCTTCTTGACCTAAAATCATCAGCTGGAATGCCATGTAAAGATCCACAGGTGACCAATGGCAAAGCAGAAATTAACGTGCCTAATACCAGATCATGCAATCAACAAGCTATATAACCCCATCCCCAACAAGTCATCAGCATGTCTGAAACAGCATGGATGATCATGAGAGAGGGATGAGGGCTAGAATGAGTGGGCGTATGAGGTTGAGACGCTTTTGTGCAGCTCAACTAGCACAGTATGAAGAACAGGAAGCAAGGTGTGTGATTGAGGGGGTGATGGGGAGTGGCAGAGAGGAATGTCTGGGAGTGAATGAGGGTGTGAGTGGTGATGTGATCCATGCTGGGGCAGAACCAAGCCAGGCAAGGGAATTACCACAGGCCATGCCTAGTATCGTGGGGGTGGATCAGGGAGGAGAGAGAGCTCCAGTAGCACAGGGACAGATGGATATAGGGCCACCTGCACCCAGGGAGGCTGACAATGTTGTCGGTGATCAGCTGCTGGGGGGAGTACAGGATGTGTTGGCTCAGGCAGAAGGGGGGGAGCCTGACCAGGAGCCTGACCAGGAGCCTGACCAGGAGCCTGACCAGGAGCCTGTGAGGAGGCGGGCACCCAATGTGTACAGGGAGAGACTCACATTAGAGGGGTTAACTGATGGGGAGGTGTATGAGCGTTTTCGGCTGACCCGTGCCAGTCTTGGGGAGCTCTATGAGGTTCTCAGAGCGGACCTTGAGCCTCGCTCACGGGCAAATAGAGCCATCCCAGGAATGACACGGATGTTAGTTGCAATACACCTCCTTGCTTCTGGGAGCTTTCAGACCACCCTGAGCATAGCCGGAGGAATGTCTCAGCCAAGCCTCTCGAATTGTCTGAGTGCATTCCTCCGTGCTATTGGTCGTAGAGCTGCCAGATACATCAGTTACCCTAACACTGCTGAAGAGATCTCGAAGGTGAAGTTCGATTTCTTCCAATTAGGAGGTATCCCCAATGTGCTTGGTGCTATTGACTGTACACACGTGGCACTGATACCTCCTAGAGAGCAAGAAGCGCTGTACAGAAATCGTAAGCATTATCATTCAATCAATGTCCAGGTTGTTTGCGATGCGAACATGCGCATACAAGGTGTGTTTGCAGGCTTCCCGGGAAGTGCTCACGACGCCTATATCCTGCGTGCATCCGGAATATATGACATCTTTGAGTCCGGCAGATTTCCATCCGGATGGCTACTGGGTGAGTACACATTAGTAATGGCAGTCAACCATATCTTACTATGACTGGATACAATAACACATACGGTACATCATGTTTCCCTCTATTGATCTGATGTTCACATGTGCATTACGGAGTAATACGACCAAAGCCAGAACAGAATAGCTCATTGCTGGCCAGAACCCTGTGTTAGCTTGGCCAAACAGTATGCAGTTGACAACAACATATGACAAAAACCATAACTGATTAATCATTAGGTTTATGTTCTGATGCATTCCATTGTATCCTGTGACATGGACATCTCTAGTCTACATAACGTGTTGTGTGTTCTTGTACGGCCTATGTAAGTGAGATGTCTTCAGAATTCATCTGATAGAGGAGAATTAATATTGTTTGGCAAACTTTTTCTTGCCTGAATATATCCCGGAATAAACATGAATTAGCTTACCTTGAAGTTATCAAAATCTCCAAGGTCTTTTGGCATTTGCGTTTGATCGTGTACGCCCCTGGGAAATTCCACCTGAATTAGCATCACATTTACGTTCACAAGAATACACGATCACTCTTCACCTCAGACCTCTGGCATGTGCTCGTTACAAGAACTGCAACAGTGACTTCCTGCTCTCTACCAGAAGGGTCGCAATATGTACCCTGTTGTATTTCCCTTGTATCTCCGCCTCATGTAAGTGTCCTGTGGGTGTGAACATCTGGATTTTCCATTTGTTGAAATTACATTATAATTGATCTGAAGCTTCAGATAGAATCCATGTGTTAATACCCTACTAATTATCCTATAAGATGCATCCATGATCCATCTCTCTTACATATATCTTTAACTGTGTATTAGCCACAGGGATGTGTTGATAGGTCATGATGACGATATTTGGCCATATGCTTTGTCAAACATCACAACATCCTATTCATATCAACATCATATTTTATTTACACCAGGTGATGCAGGATATGGGTGTTTGCCGTGGTTGTTGACCCCTGTGAGCAATCCCCAGACTCGGGCAGAGGCGCGGTATAATGCTGCGCATAAAACCTGCCGGAATGTAATTGAGCGCACCTTTGGTGTACTAAAGATGCGCTTCAGATGTTTACATTCCACTGGGGGGGCTCTACAATACAAGCCCCAGAAAGTTTGTCGCATCATCGTTGCCTGCTGCTGTCTGCACAATATAGCACTACAGGCCAACTGTCTGGGGGACATTGATGCGGCTCCGCTACCTGTGGAGGAAGAGCCTTTATTTCACCCTGAAGTGGATAATCTGCAGGGGTCACAACAACGTGCCCGCCTAATTCGTGAGTACTTCACATGTAAGTACATACCCAATATGCATGGAATACAGCCTAATGTATCTGGATTATGCCTAACTCCCAAATCCACCTTTATCCATCTCCCTTGTCATACAGAATTCCAACCAGTCCACAGTAGAGGAGAGTTCCCTGACGTTGTCAATGTTTGTACACTGGAACAAGCCACATGATCAGTTACAGGTAAGTAAGCACACATTCCCATACACATCTTAAGTACTGACGGTTAGAAACATCAATGGCATAGATAATTTGAGTGGATTATATATCCCACTATGTCAATGTATATATGCCCCACGTTACATTGTATCTAGTAATTTAGATTGAAAAAAGACTTTAGTCCATCAGGTTCAACCTCTATAGATCTATGATCTGCAATACGCAGAATTATTGTTAATTGATCCAGAGGAAGTCACCGAAAAACAAAAAGTGAAGCTTTGCCAATTGTCTGCACAGGGACGAAAAATATAACATTCCTTCCTGACCCCAGATACTGGTGATCGTATTCATCCCTGGATCAATACTCCCTATCTCTTTATCCAGGATAGCCCCTAATGCCTGTTTGGTTTTGTAATGTAAAAAGATACCCAATCCCTTTTTAAAGTCACCTACAACCTCTACGGACCAGGATTGCTCACATTGTCTGATCCTGCAAAACCACATGAAATGGGATCCAAATGTGGTTGAAAAATACCATACACACATACTTTAGTCTAATTTGTGACTGTAATCCTAACATCATATTAACCTTACAGAGCTGCTGTCGTGTGTCAACTCTTCTTTAAACAACCTAGACATGGAAAAACATGACCAGCAACAGAACTGCTACATCAATGTAAGCTACATAGCGAGTATTTGTGTAATAATATGGCCACGTATGCTGAAGGACACAAATAACACATCAATCACTTTATTAATATCAGCCTATCTCTTTCCAGGATACAGCAGATAGGTAAGCGGTGATAACTAATGACGATCCACAGCGCACGTGTCCTGGTGGAACAAATCACCTCGTGGATGAGCTTGGGACTGCGTCCAAGGTAAAACACCACATTTGGCTCTCCACAGATGCATTAATGTGTAATCTATGTGATATTCCTACATCATTAGCCAGATGAGTAGCTCGTTTCCTTTGTAGGGAAAGAACAGTGAAGACGTTTGTATGAAATGAGCAACATATATCGGTACAGTGGATCGAAAAGGTCTAAAGTCTACACACCCCTGTTAAAATGTCATGTTTCTGTGCTGTCAAAAAATGAGACCAAGATAAATCATTTCAGAACTTTCTCCACCTTTAATGTGACCTATAAACTGGACAACTCATTTGAAAAACAAACTAGAATCAGTTAAGTAGAGTGAAGAAAAAATCAAAAAAGAAAACCACATGGTTGCATAAGTATGCACACCCCTAAACTAATACTTTGTTGAAGCACCTTGTGATTTTATTACAGCACTCAGTCTTTTTGGGTATGAGTCTATCCGCATCGCACATTGTGACTTTGCAAGATTTGCCCACTCTTCTTTGCAAAAACACTTCAGATCTGTCAGATTGCGAGGCCATCTCCTGTGCACAGCCCTCTTCAGATCACCCCACAGGGATTTTGGTCTGGGCTCTGGCTGGGCCATTCCCAAACTTTAATCTACTTCTGGTGAAGCTATTCCTTTGTTAATTTGGATGTGTGCTTTGGGTCGTTGTCAAGCTGAAAGATGAAGTTCCTCTTCATGTTCAGCTTTCTAGCAGAAGCCTGAAGGTTTTGTGCCAATATTGACTGGTATTTGGAACTGGTCCTAATTCCCTCTATCTTAACTAAGGTTCCAGCTGCAGAAAAACAGCCCCAAAGCATGATGCTGCCACCACCATGCGTCACTGTGGGTATGGTGTTCTTTTGGTGATGTGCAGTGTTGTTTTTGCGCCAAACATATCTTTTGGAATTATGGGCAAAATGTTCAACCTTGGTTTCATCAGACCATAACACCTTTTCCCACATGCTTTTGGGAGACTTCAGATGTTTTTTTGTTTTGAAAAATGTAGCCTGGCTTGGATGTTTTGCTTTGTAAGAAAAGGCTTTCATCTTGCCACTCTACCCCATACGCCAGACATATGAAGAATACGGGAGATTGTTGTCACATGTACCACACAGCCAGTACTTGCCAGATATTCCTGCAGTTCCTTTAATGTTGCTGTCGGCCCTCTTGGTAGCCTCCCAGACCAGTTTTCTTTTGGTCTTTTCCTCCATTTTGGAGGGAGCTCCAGTTCTTGGTAATGTCACTGTTGTGCCATATTTTTTACGCTGTCTTCCATGGTATATCTAATGCCTTGGAAATTCTTTTGTACCCTTCTCCTAACTGATACCTTTTAACAATGAGATCCCTCTGATGCTTTGGAAGCTCTCTGTGAACCATGGCTTTTGCTGTGGGATGCGACTAAGAACATTTCAGGAAAGACCAACTAGAGCAGCTTAACTTAATTTGGGGTTAATCAGAGGCACTTTAAATGATGGCAGGTGTATGCTGACTCCTATTTAACATGATTTGGAATGTGATTGCTTCATTCTGAACACAGCTACATCCCCAGTTATAAGAGGGTGTGCAGACTTATGCAACCACATTAGTTTTCTTTGATATTTTCTTCCCTCCACCTTACAGATTTCAGTTTGTTTGACAATTGAGTTGTCCAGTTTTTGTCACATTAAAGGTGGATATAGTTCTGAAATGATTTTTCATTGGCTAATTTGTTTACAGGAGTGTGTAGACTTTTTATAACCACTGTAAGTGACGAAGTAAGCGCTCTGGGAGCATGTGCAATGTAAATATTGACATGTTCCTTTTATGTTTCAGATCGCAAAGATTAGTCCCTTTCCACGGTCAGAACAAGGAATGATGAGCATTCCCACGTTCCAGGACTATGCTATTGTCACATTGCATCATGTATGTTCAGATGTCAGTCATCATGTGTTGCATCGGGTGTGATATCACATCCTCTACATCGCTTTATATGTACCTATTGCTTTAGATCTGCCATTCTCTCCTCTACTTGGACTATTGTGAAGCCTGTATCATACTTCCTTCCAGATCTCTTCCTCAGTGCTGATGTGATCCTCCCTGTACATATGGGGAACAGTAACTCTAGCCTTGGAACATAACTGTTAATGAGGTTCCATTTACCTTCAGTTATGAATATGCAACAGCAGATAATAGAGATGCTCATTAACAGAACAGAATACACCTCGAACTGGCCAGTTGGTTGGTAGTTCTGCTAACACCTGAAATTTTTTGGAACACACTGATATGGTCCTGGTCATGTTCCCATCTGAGTGTCCAAACTTATGTATGTAGAGTCTTCTCTCATAGTGCCATTTCCAGTGACATGACCTACGGGGGTTCTAACATTGACTGATTGAGCACTTCTACCTCTGCAGTTGCATAGGAGTGTGTGTTGCGCGCACACACAAGACTACAGATTACTTCTCCCCATGAGCATATCTCCTTCTGTATTGTTGGTTTTGAATATTGAATGTTAGCCTGATATATTTAAGAATATAACTGATATTGCCTCACGTTGGCTGATGCACTGTATCTCCCCCCCTCAACTGATCATCTATACCAATGTCACCCCCCCTGCGTGCATTCTGGCCCCATGTCCCTATTTCCGTGTGTTACTGGTACTCTGTATCCTACCCACCTCCACCATGATACTGAGCATGCCTGTGGTAATTTGTCACTGTGTGGCTTTGTGAACAATTAAACCGTTTTTTTTTCAATCAATGTTTGTGTAATCCTGTATATTTACCATGTAACAATTCAATTCCCATGAAAGTCAGATGTGCTCATCACCATCAGTTAGTGGTGTAACTATTCTGGGCAATCTGCGTTGACATTACTACATAATCATGAATGTCGATTCATATCATTCAAGTTGAGCCCTTCAAGTCATTATATACAACCCTGCAGGTCTCTAGACCTGATTTCAGAATTCACACCCCTCCAACTTGCACCTACATGTATATTGGCAAGGGCCAGATTAATGTAGCATATGTATCTATGTAAACACACACAGATATATGTATTTAACAATGACACTTCATTCTCTCTGTATTGTCGCAACTAGAAAGCATGATATGGTACAAACACACAGAAACAGTGATAACAGTATAACAATCATACTTTATTGCATACACAGAGTACAAACAGAAATAGACAGGAATGTGCATTAATATCATGTGTGTGTTGTGAAGAGATCCGAGTATGGCAAGGGGCTGTGGCAAATCTGAGGACATCTGAAGAGGAAACAGACAACATCATCAGGGTAATGCATAGCATCTCCTAGGGTCACATGTGGTCAGGACCCCACAGTAACCAACAGCATATAACACGACATCTAATCAACATAACCATTAATGCGCATACAACAACCATATGGTTGCCAGAATAAACAGACACTATAAAACAGGGATCATGTCATACTAAGCGATTTCACACACAGTGTGAATTGGTCAATAGATGATATGAATCTGGAAAACAGAGGTAGGAGGTGTTAGAACAATCATAAGCTGTTATTAGAGTACATTGTTTTTGCTTTTGACACTACTCTAAACCAACTATCATGAACATCATCTCCGAGCAGTAAGAACCATATGTATTCTATCCTGTTCAGTCAGCCTTCCAGGAAGATGCTTAGGATGTGGAATACGACAAGGCATGCTTCACTGTGAACACAATCCTTCAGCAAAATGTACTATCACTATCTATGTGGAATAGTTGTGCCATGCTGATATCACATCTCACTTCTAAATGGGTGGTACCAAGGCCAGACAGATTACACTGTTCACATTACCCCTAAACACATGCACATTGATCATGAAGTCAAACCCTTGAAATTGCCACTTTGGTTTGGATGACATGAAAAAACTGAAGCCAATTTCATAATGTTAACGGGATGGAATGCTATAAACTTATGTGGAATTGCTGGTTTGGATTAGCAGATAGTAATGGGACTGTGCAACTCGATAGCCTGGACACTGATCATTATAATGGAAGATCACACAGTCATGTTTCTTAGTGAAAAGATATGGAGTCATATATTTAATTTCAGAGCCATCTGCAGTGGGGAATAATCCTGATAGAATGCCCGTTGGGAACTGGGTTGAGCGTTTACTCACATGATGGTATTGTACTGCTCGAAGATGAAGAAAATGTCTTCATAGTTGTGAGATTTGGCTATTAACACCTACAAAGACAAAAACAATGTCTCATTCCGAACAATATTATGATTAAATACAGCATTTAAGCTCAAGGTCAATCCACATTGAACATCAATTGTTAAAATGTTCAACATAACCAGACATGTACACACTCTGTAGCCAATATTATGTCAACATGTATAACAATCTGTATTCTGTGAGGAGTGGTCAGGAGGCCCTCTCGGATGGTCCTAACACCTCCTACTCCGAGTTAGCGGCCCCCCACCGTCTGTGCCCGCGGCCCGTCTCCCTCTTCCACGCCTTGGTGTGGGATCAGGGGGTGCCACTACAGCAGGTGGCTGGGGTTCATGGGTGGGCGATGTCTGAGATGAGGAGGCAGACATTTCAGGTTGAGATTGGACCACCGAAGGCTGGAGAGGTATGGGCTGCCGACGGAGATTACGCAATAATGCGCGTCTCTCCCGGCTTGCGCGTTCCTCATATCTCTCCATCCTTCGGTTGTGCCTCCTCATCTCAGCATATATGGCCCGTGTGGTGGCTGAGATGACCCGATTTCCAGCCAGGATGGCCCTGCTAACTGCTAATTGATTAGCACTGATGGCCAGCATTTGACTTGATAGCTGGCTTTGGGCCTGGTCCTCTTCATCAATGTGGGACATGATGTTCCGTAATTGGGCAGGGAGATGTGGCAGAGGACCTGGAGGGCTGGCGGCTGGCGGCTGGGCGGCCGGCGACTCCGCGGCCGGCGACTCCGCGGCCGGCGACTCCGCGGCCGGCGACTCCGCGGCCGGCGACTCCGCGGCCGGCGACTCCGCGGCACTTCCTCCCGGGGCACTTCCTCCCGGGGCACTTCCTCCCGGGGCACTTGGGGCCGGTGCACTTGGGGCCGGTGCACTTGGGGCCGGTGCACTTCCTCCCGGGGCACTTGGGGCCGGTGCACTTGGGGCCGGTGCACTTCCTCCCGGGGCACTTGGGGCCGGTGCACTTGTGGCCGGGGCACTTCCTCCCGGGGCACTTCCTCCCGGGGCACCTCCTCCCGGGGTACCTCCTCCCGGGGCACTTGGGGCCGGTGCACTTCCTCCCGGGGCACTTGGGGCCGGTGCACTTGTGGCCGGTGCACTTGTGGCCGGTGCACCTCCTCCCGGGCACTTGGGGCCGGTGCACTTGTGGCCGGGGCACTTCCTCCCGGGGCACTTCCTCCCGGGGCACTTCCTCCCGGGGCACTTCCTGCCGGGGCACCTCCTGCCGGGGCACCTCCTCCCGGGGCCCATGGTGGAGCCCAGGCTGAGTGCGGTGCCCCGTATGTCGGGGGAGCACAGTATGAGGGGGGAGCCCAGGGTGAGGGCTGTGCCCAGTGTGAGGGCTGTGCCCAGGGTGAGGGCTGTGCCCAGGGTGAGGGCTGTGTCCAGGGTGAGGGCTGTGCCCAGGGTGAGGGTGGAGCACCAGATGAGGGCTGTGCCCAGGATGAGGGAGGAGCCCAGGATGAGGGAGGAGCCCAGGATGAGGGAGGAGCCCAGGATGAGGGAGGAGCCCAGGATGAGGGTGGAGCCGCTGAGGGTGGAGCCGCTGAGGGTGGAGCCGCTGAGGGTGGAGCCGCTGAGAGAGGCACAGGATGGTGTGGCAGGTGCAGGCCCTGAGGTGGCCACGCCGAAGAGGGCCCGGGCATCACTTCCCGCTCCGTATGAGCAAGTGATGTGGATGGTCCCGGGCCCTCCTGAATGTCCTGGGCCACTTCAGCTCTTCCTGCCTCCTCCTCTTCTGAATCTGTGGATACTGCAATGGAATAAACATATATTTCAGTTGGTTGCCATACACAATTGCCAGCTATGCATTTACATATCATTGACATCATGGTCACCTGTGAGTGACTGTGGTGCTTGTGTTACACAGATGAGCCACGGGCTGCATAATGAGCATTGTGGATCATGGCTCATATGAATGTGTACTGCATGTGCCTCAGACACGTGCTCTGCTGCATCTGCTGTGCAGTGTGTGAGACTGACCAATCGGACAAGTTTCCAGCAATGGTTGTTAATATGCAGCTGAGACATGGGCCAGGTTAGGACAGTATATGACACACATGCAGTGCTACAGAGTCTGTATCCACATATGCCGCACAGCCAAATTTTTATTCTCAATCGCAGTGGAGGCCAAAGTCAGGCCTGCAGTTGTGGATAGCCATGCTGAACCCAGCTGAGAATATCATTCTCCAAGTCATTAAGTCTAATTGACATCTGTTCACATAAAGGAAATCCACATATACAGGCCTGTGCGCAGCACAGCAAGTTTGACTTTGGACACCCTGCTCTATTGCAATTAATCTGGATATAATTAGAAATTGACATATCAGGGAGACAAATTATGAACATGATAGGTTTGCTACCAGGTCTGAAATGGTTATTGTCGCCCCATAAATTTTTAGTCAACCATAGGGCTTACAGTGCTATTGGATGTGAATTATCCCAGTGTGTGGGCAGGGGTGTAGGAGGCCATATAATTCTTGAGCAAGGGTGGGCAGGTTCGGGCCTGGAGGGCCACACAGGTGAGCCAATCGCCTTTTCAGTCATCCTGATTGTCTCACCTGTGCCCAAAAAGGATATCCTGAAAGTCCGGCATGTATGTGGCCCTCCTTACCCACCCCTGTTCTAGAGGGATACAGCTCATTATATACAACAGCCAGAACACAAGCCTATTTATACATACATACATACATACAGCATGATATCCTGAAAGTCCGGCATGTATGTGGCCCTCCTTACCCACCCCTGTTCTAGAGGGATACAGCTCATTATATACAACAGCCAGAACACAAGCCTATTTATACATACATACATACATACAGCATGATATCCTGAAAGTCCGGCATGTATGTGGCCCTCCTTACCCACCCCTGTTCTAGAGGGATACAGCTCATTATATACAACAGCCAGAACACAAGCCTATTTATACATACATACATACATACAGCATGATATCCTGAAAGTCCGGCATGTATGTGGCCCTCCTTACCCACCCCTGTTCTAGAGGGATACAGCTCATTATATACAACAGCCAGAACACAAACCTATTTATACATACATACATACATACATACATACATACAGCATGTTATCTGCAGGCTTTTAGCCAGCCCATTCCCCCCACAATCTCAGCCAACCATGTGTGTGATATGATACTCACGTTGCAGGGTGTTAGGACGATCTATGTCCATCTGCCCTGGTATTCCCACCACAGATTCAGAAGGGATGAAGCGCATCACTGTCCTCTCCCATTCCTTGTAAACAAAAGGGACCGCGGGCCCACCACCAGTCTGACGTGCTGCTGCTGCCTCATCGGACATCCTTCTTTTCACAGCCATCTTTAAATCGTCAAATTTGTGCCGCACTAACCTCCAGTCCCTATTAGTAACCCCTACTGCCGACACAGCTCTGGCAATTTGGGACCAGGCCTGCTGCCTCTGGCTGGCATTAATGTCTCTGCCACCACATATAATTCCCTGGCGGGCACAGATTTCCCTGAGGAGAACCTGGATCTCCTCTGGGCTGTAATTGGGGGCCCTGGGCCTTGCCACAACCCGTTGCCTTACAGACGGTGCCTGGTCTTCCTCTTCTATCCCTGGGGCCGCTCCCTCATCCCCACTACTTCCCACCAAGGGATCAGGCCCCTGACCCTCTGCCCCTTCCACTAGAATTCCTAGCTCTGGGGGCACTTCCCTCCCCCCCTGCTCTCCTCCTTGCTCACCTCCTCCTCTCCCTCGACCTCCTCCTCCTCTCCCTCCTCTCCCTCCTCCTCCTCTCCCTCCTCCTCCTCTCCCTCCTCCTCCTCCTCTCCCTCCTCCTCCTCCTCCTCTCCTCCTCATCCTCCTCCTCTCCTCAGATGTTCTCCTCACTCTCCTCCGCGCCTCTCTTGCCTTACCACCTCCTCTCCTCTAAACTCCTCCAAAACAAAATTAACAATAAAGCAAGATGATCTTTGTGTTGGTTTAGGAGGTAAAAAAAGATGCAAGTATTATGTGTAGTATTATGTGTGGGGGAGGGGGGGGGGAGGTCTTGGGGAGGGGGGTGTAGGTGTGCAGTGGCCTACCACTAGGTGTTGCTATGTGTACGTATTAATCTATGTGTGTGAATTATGTGATATCAGTAATTATGTGTATTGTAAACAAAGGGTTAAATTATCTGCTAGTTCAAAATTAAAATTCTCTCCTCTCTCCTCTCTCTTCTCTCTCTCCTTGCTCTCCAAAAACCCACCAACGCCTAGACCTGTGTGTCTACTTGCAAAAGCTCCAGCACAGTCAATTATGTTCTGTTTTTGGCTCCCTTTTAAAGGCATACTGCCGTCAGGTTAAGTGGTACGTATTTCGCGCTCTTTTCCTACGCAAAGGGATCCGAGATATCGTAACTCATGCGCAAATCCTAACGTTTACGCACTCGCATCCATCGCTCGTATCTCGCAGCACTTGGAATTTAATAGCGTCGGAAATGGTTTCATTTTTAAACTACGTAGGACTTGCGTTTTCACCTATTATTTACGCAGCTCGAATTTAATAGGGCCCTTAGTTTATAATACTCTAAAAAGGCCGTTTTTCTTTTTGTTGGGGAATTGAGACCATTAACATTATGTGAAATTATTTTTATTTGCATTTTAATTTGTTAAAAGAGTATATGTAATGTTCCTCGAATGCTTCCCTGACTCGGGAAAGGGAAAGAGAGAGAGAGAGAGAAAAAAAAAAAATACATACAGTAAAAAACCGCCCTACAGGAATGTAAGGGTAGTCTTAAGACCAGCTGCAGCTTAACAAAGGAAATCAGCTGATCTTTAGCAAGACGCATTTGATCTCGAGAAGTGAAATTATATCGCTCTGTTGCTGAGCGAGGGGGTGAGAACTGGGGTACCTAAAATTTAAATATGGGTTCAGGGGGACATAAACAATATAATGCATTTGCTACAGACCACCTTTATAATGATTATCTTTTGCTCCTCGAACAGTCTAGGGGGAAAATCTCCCTAAGCATATATTTTAAATTTATCTGTTTTTTGCTTAAACTTGGCTCCTTCTCATATAATCGTGTCTACACAATTCTGATTATGCCCATACCATCTAAAACCAGAGAGTATTTATTACATTTCAACCGTCCGAGGAGAAAAAGGATTTCATAAGGTAATCAATTTTATAAGTGTCAATGGAATCTTCTCTATGTGATTCTATTTATCCCCTTAATTATCTTTTAAAATATCATATATTATACAGTACAGTTTCTCTTCTGGAGGCACTTGCCTACCGAAGATCTATCATAGTGAATATGTCTAATCTTAATTTGGTTGCTACACCCTACTATTGGTTTTCTTATCAAGTGTTTTCATATAGTGTTCAGTGCAGTTTCCATTCTGAACAAAATTAATTACAAGTGATCTATCCCAGTGAATATCTCTAGTCTTAATTTGGTTATTACCAATTACTATTCCAACTATTTTACTTTCTTAGGTGTAAAAAATGTACTTGCTTATCTTATCTAACTAATTAATTAAATTTTATGTGGCAAATTAATGTTTTAAGTTTTATCTCAAACTCATAAAAACGTGATTCTCTACCTATGATTTCTTTATAGAAATCTTTGTGTTTGATGGTGTCTATCTATCACCCTTCCATTTAAACTTAGAGTCCTTCAAAAAAAATCATTATGACCCTCTAACTGTAGCACTTTTATTTAATAATCTTTATGTTAACCAGTATTTGTCTGTCCCCCTAACCCTACTACCAGTCTGTGGTCTTATTATTACTCTCTATGCCTTACATTAAACTTCTTACTCCCAAATTTTTCGAGTACCCATGTCTCAATTCTACGGTTGCCGGGGATTATATAACATTTTTTTTCTTTTTCCAATCTAAATTTCCTGCTTTCAGATCCAATTTTTAGCTACCTCTATATTACTGTCTATATGTATATCCCATTCCTTTAATATTTCTATAGCTTCTTGGGCTGAGTTTGTTTTAACCCATTTTGAATCTTTATAGATTAATAAACCTGCTGGCTGAGCCCATTTATATCTGATTTCTTTTAGCCTAAGTGTTTTGCGTATTTTAACATTGAACAGTCACTTTTTTATCTTGCCTTCAGTAGATCATTTAGGACAGTGCCAGAGCGCTTTCAATACTCTGCTTCTTAATCCTGAGTAGAACGTGTCAAATTGTTGTTGGATTGTTGGATGACATCAATGCCTCCAGTTGGGTTGCAATAACTTTACCAATGACATTCCCTAAAAATGGAAGTTAGGCCTGTAGTTTGCAATGCAATCTGGGTCCGGAGAAGATGTTTTTAGGAAAAGTATAAGTACTACTTAATTTAGTGGAATTAGAAAATTCTTTTAGAGAAAGACAAATAAATAATGGACTGGGAGTCGGATATGAAACAGTGCTGCAAATAGGAAAAATGGGATATAGCCTGGAGGAATATCTATAGGGGGTCCCTAAATCATAGTTTATTACAAACGCCAATGTAAAGTACTTTATCGAACTTACTTACCAGAGAGAATAGCCAAATGGAAACATACAGCAAACCCAAATTGCTTTAGGGGATGCAATTCTAAAGGCTAATTTTTTCAGCAATATCTCAATTAGCTTCAGATCTCTTTCCTACTCAGATAAAGGGGAGCTAGAATCTTGTTTATTAGGGATCCTAATAGACACTATATCATACCCCCAAAACAAACTATGGCAGTTTATGTGTCTAGTGACAAAAAATCCCATTGCCAGAAATTGGAAACAGGAAAAGTTAGACTTTCAATTGATCAAAAATAAAATAGAACATATTGTCATCAATGAAAAAATGACACATTCCATGGAGGACTTAATACCCCGCTACCTTGAAATATGGGGTTCTTAGTTAGAATATAGGGAGGGCTTGCCTATACACTCTCTTAACATTAGCCAAAACGTAAAGTACCTGGAGTGAGGGGGAGACTTGGAGACTCGGACGGAGAATGGCTACGCTCATGAGTATGGACGAGGGAGTGGAGTGTGGACAGGAGAGTTACTTTAAATTCTTGGAACTACAGGATGTGACCAGTACAATATTATTTTTACTTTGTTGATACTGTTTTAGATAAAATTGTTGATGGAAATTGATTACAAACTCACACATGTATAATTTCTTTATTGAAGAAAATGCTAGTATTGTTGTAACATAATAATTATGGACCATTTCAATTTTTGTTTAGAAAATGGAAAATGTACGGTGTAAGATAATACAGATAATATGGACAGATAATATGGGTTTTGTAAGATCAGTTAGATATTGTGTATTGTCTCAATATTTATGTAAAGAATTTCTGTCTAATAAAAAGTTAATGGTAAAAAAAAGAAAAATTCTTGATTGCAAACCTACCCAACCTTTTTGCTCATACCTCCATTTTATTTTCCCTTATTTGCTCTTTTATCTCACCTATATACTTGTATTCTATACTTGTATTCATTTATATTATAATGTTGTTGTTACACATTATCAGTAAAAAAAATCCCCGCCAACATGGCAGAAACATGAGCAATAAAGACCCATGGTCACATGGGATCAGAGAGAAGCCAACATTTCCCTTGAAAGGACAGCATTTAAGCAAAATATTGTGCATCTAATAAATTAAAGCCCACTCTCTTCTAGCATAAAAATAAAACTTATTAGAATTAAGTTTAAATAAACTCCAACATTTCCAGTAAATAAGGTTGATCATAAAGAAAAGTAATGATGCCCAAGCGTAATCTAGTTTTAGATGAGAAGTCAGTTTTCTATCACATAGAAAATTGTGCTAACCTTCATTAATTGCATAAAGTCTGCTTAAAAGAGGTAATGGAGTGTACAGCAATAAGTGCCATTGAACGGAAATTGTATATGTACAGTCTCCGCTCTTACCAATGACAACATGTGACAAACAATGCCATTTGGCACTATATCCTCTCATCAAATTGCAGATATTTCTTTAATTACAGCAGCCCTATTAAAACTGTAATGCTATAATATTAACAGTGAGACTTTGTCTTTGTAAAATACTTTTCCTTGAAATACTGTGGCAATTCAATAACTTTCCACCTAAATGTGTAGTTGTAATTTCTGCTTAATTTAGTAACACAATAATACTCTGACTACTTGTATAGGTAATCATATTTTAACACATAAAATTAATTCTGCCTGATAAACCCATGGCTTTGGTGATCTAACAAGATAATATTTGATGTTGCCTATTACATACACCTTCCACATATTAGAGGTAAAGAGAGGAGATTACAATTTCCCAGCTTTACGCTTTTTTTTAATAATAAGCCTTTAAAATATTTCTTCTTCATAAAATTTTCTGTGTGTTTGCTTTAGCGACTTTGCCTTCAACTTTCCACTTAAATGAGGTGATTTAATGATCTCACAAGCAGTATTAAATACCATCTTTCCATTTCATTATCTGAGAAAAAAGGCAAAAGACTATTTTTTGGATAAGCAATTCCATTACAGAAATGTATAGATCTAATTATATTTGTCAAAAGTCTAGAAAAAAGAAAACAAAGGAAAAGCTGCAGCTTTGTAATTTTTTGAAAGGTAATTATCATCTTAACACACAGTGCAAATGATCGTACAAGAAAAATAATTGCTTCAATAAATATGTTTTAGATAAAGAATATCACATTACCCAAATGAACCAACATCATATTTAATTGGATTAAACCACCACACTTTTATCTACCAGTTTAAACTTGATATAAATTAATATACATATGCTGAGAATAAACACTTAAATTTTTTTTAAATCTTATAATATTTTCACTTGGTTTCTATTTTTAATGATCTATTTGTCCATTTATATTACACTTACTGTATGTGTATATTTGCATTCACACAATAAAAATCCCAAGAATTGATAAAAGCAGTTTGTTGTTGTTGTTTAGTCATTCAATTGCGTCCGAGTCTCTGTGACTCTATGGATAGAAGCACGCCAGGTGCATCTCTGAGCCACTGCCCCTCTGAGCTCCATCAAGTTCATCTTCATTGATTTAGTGACCTCATCTATCCATCTCCGCCTCTGTCGTTCCCTTCTTCTTGTGCCTTCAATCTTTCCCAGCATCTCAGGATATTTTCTAGGGAATCCTGCCATCTCATGATATGGCCAAATATTTGAGCTTCAGCCTCATGATCATACCTTCTAGTGAACAGTTTGTCTTGATTTCCTGAAGTACTGATTTATTGGATCTTCTTGCAGTCCAAGGGCCTCTAAGCAGTCTTCTCCAACACCACAATTCAAAGGCGTCAATTCTACGGCGCTGAGACTTCTTTATGGTCCAGCTCTCCCATCCGTATGTTACTACTGGGAATACCATAGTTCAGACTATGCGGACCTTTGATAGTTTAATATCTTTTACCAACTTGTCCAAGCTTGTCATAGCTTTCCTCCCCAGAAGCAAACATCTTTTAATTTTTATGACGACAGTCACCATCTGGAGAGATCTTGGATCCAAGGAAAATAAAATCTGTCCTCCACTTCTTCTCCGTCTATTTGCCAGGAAGTGAGATTGCCGTTTGCCATGATCTTTGTCTTTTTAACATTGAGCAGCAGGCCAACTTTTGCACGCTCTTATTTTACCCTCATCAATAAGTCCTTTAGTTGCTCCTCACTTTCAGCCATCAGAGTAGTATCATCGGCGTATCTGAGGTTGTTGTTATTCCTTCCAGCAATATTTATTCCGGCTTTGGATTCATCCAGTCCAGCCTTACACATGATGTACTCTGCATATAAGTTGAATAAATAATGTGACAACCTTGTCACACTCCTAATCCGATCTTGAACCATTCTGTTGTACAATGTACAGTTCTGACCGTGGCTTCTTGGTTGACATACATATTCTTTAGGAGGAGGATGAGATGATCTGGTACTCCCGTCTCTTTAAGGACATGCCACATGTTGTTGTGGTACACACAGTCAAAGGTTTTAGAATAGTCTATGAAGCAGAAGTGAATGTTTTTTGGAACTCTCTTGCTTTCTTTATTATTCAGCAGACATTGGCAATTTGATCTATTGTGCCTCTTCCTCTGTAGTGCACATCTGCTAGTTCCTGGTCCATATATTGTTGAGTTGAGCTTGTAGAATCTTAAGCATTACCTTGCTGGCATGGAAAATGAGTGCAGTTGTTCGATAATTTAAGCACTCTTTGGCACTGCCTTTTTTGGGGGATTGGGATTGCAATGTAGACTGACCTTCTCCAGTCTATTGGCCATTGTTGAGTTTTCCAAATATGTTGGCATAAGGCAAGTAACACTTTCACAGCATCATCCTGTAGAACTTGGAATAGTTCAATTGGGATTCCATCACTTCCTGCAGCCTTATTATCAGCAAGACATCCTAAGGCCCATCTCACTTCGCTCTCCAAGATGTCTGTCTCCAGCTCATTGGACAAATTATTTAGGTCATCACTGCTGCTAAAAGGCTTCCTGTATAGGTCTTCAGTGTATTCCTGCAACCTCTTCTTTATCTGATCTTCTTCTGTTCAGTCCCTACCATTTTTGTCTTTTATCATGCCCATTTTGACATGAAAGGTGCCTTTTATGTTCCCAATTTTCTTGAAGAGATCTCTTGATTAACCCATTCGGTTATCTTCTTCAATCTCTTTACATGGCTCAGAATGTCTCCTTGTCTCTTCTTGCTATCCTCTGGAATTCTGCATTCAGTTGGACAAATCTTTTCTTATTTCCACTACCTTTCGCTTTCCTTCTTTCCTGGCCTACTGTCAAAGCCAGTTTGATGTCTTAGTTTTCTTTCTTTAAGGGATATTCTTTTTTGCTGTTTCCTGAATAATGTTTGAAACTTTGGTCCAAAGTTCTTCAGGCATTCTATCTTACATGTCTAGTCACTTAAATCTATTCTTTACTTCCACTGTATATTCACAAGAGATATTATTTATTTTGTATCTAGTTGGCCTTATAGTTTTCCCTCTTTTCTTCAGTTTAATTTTCAACTTTGCAATAAGAAGCTCATGGACTGATCCGCAGTCAGCTCCAGGTCTTGTTTCTGCTGACTGTATAGAGCTCCTCCATCTTTGGCTGCAAAGTATATAGTCAATCTGATTTCTATGTTGTCCATCTGGTGATGTCCATGTGTAGAGTCATCTCAGAGGCTGTTGGAAGAGGGTGTTTGCTACGACCAGAGAATTCTACTAATCTCTGACCTGCTTCATTTTATACTCCAAGGCCAAATTTGCCAGTTATTCCAGGTGTCCTTTGGTTCCCTACTTTAGCATTCCAATATCCTATGATGATAGTAACATCTTTTCTTGGTGTTATATCTATGACGTGTTGAATGTCTTCATAGAACTGGACAACTTCAGCCTCCTCACCATCCATGGTTGGAGCATAGACTTGGATCACTGTGATATTAAATGGCTTGCCTTGAATTCGAATTGAAATCATTCTGTCATTTATTGGGTTGTAACCAAGCACTGCTTTGGCCACTCTTTGATTGATTAGGATGGCTACTCACTTTCTTCTGCTGGATTCTTGACCACAGTAGAAGATCTGGTGGTTGTCTGATGTGAAATATCCCATTCCAGTCCATTTAAGTTCATCAATTCTCACAATATCAATGTTTAACGTTGTCATTTAATTCTTGATCACAACTAGTTTGCTTTGGTTCATAGTTCATATATTCTGAATTGGTCTTTGCAGCAGCAGACTTTCCTTTCCCCTTCAGCAAAGCTGCTAGGGACAGGTACATAAGCATATGGCATTTTTTATGGAATAGTATCAGGAACAGTATTAAATCAGGTTACTGGCGTTAAGCAAAGTTACATATAGATGAAAAATATAAATCTCCATTCCACTATGTCACAAAATAGTAATATCTTTAACCTTATTTGATAACTACGCTCTATAGAAAATATGAATTGGGGGTGTTAACTCCATGTTATTAACTATGCAATCTATACTGTTTATCAATTTTAATAAATTTATCTCACAATTGTATGTCCATTTTCATGACTTCCCTTTAAACTTGTGCTTGGCATTTGTATATTCCGAAAAAGAAAAGGTTAATAGCTAAGATCTAACAACTCGATTTTGTGACTATGTAGAATTTCCCATAAGACTGGATTTAAGTATCTATTATATGGCTTCCGCAGGCTATTTCTTGTAAGAACTTACTGATACGTAGCTTACGGGAGCCGGTAATGGAGTGCGTAAACTAATTTGCTATTCAATTGGCGTCTTTTTGCGATCCGCAAAAGATCTACTGATTACGGGTTAAAAATGTGCGGTTGTCAAAATCTTAACTCCAATCCATCTAAGCCTTTGATCTTTCAAGCCCCTAACAATCGCAAATCGCTATTCAATTGCTACAATTCCTCAAGCCCGCAAATATTTTCACACCCAAGCTCGTAAATCTGCAATGAAAAAAAATGTTTTTGTTATGTGTCATTTCAGTGTTATATCAGTCCCAGGAATCAATGAGTTAATACATATCAGGCCACCCACATGGACTAGAACATTTCCTTCATTCATTTTTATTATTTTGTACGTTGCAGGATTGGGAGTCTGATCACATATTGGACCCCTAAACGCTAATGGATTGACATGTAACCTCCATTTACTGACTTAATAATGACAGGCTAATTTTTTATTGGTTGTTTCTAAATGGGTAGTTACAGCCTTGCTTAATTGATCATGTTCACGCTCTGAAATGCTACATATGATTGCATGGTTTACGGTTTCGGCTTTTGGTCCGTAACTTGCGGGCTTGTTCAATTGAATCGCTCTGTAATTGTAGCAAATTTCAAGCCCGCATACATAAGGCCTGTATAACCTAATCTGTGGGCTTGCAACTGAATGAGGCCCTGTGTGTATAGAACTACGTTTTTCCCACTCAAACATTGACACATTCATATGGTTTATTATTCTTGCACATGGACATTGCAGTTTAAACACACAATATTATATTTTAATTTCTAATTTATTACATGTTTTTTTTGTTTTGTTTTTCCAGAATTTTCAAACAGTACAAAAGTCAACAATAGATAAATACAGCCATAAAACACAAAAACACTAAATTGGAAAATCCAAATCTGGTAAAAAATCAGATATAAATCAAACAAACTCACATGATTCCAACGACTAATAGTATTATAACAAGTTATAAACTATAATCTAATACGAGAGATTTACTTCTCAGCCAACTTGTGGGTGCAGATGTAAGCCAAGTTATTAGTTATTGCTTAATAGTCCTTGCATTTGAATGTGTTTCCCATTTATATCATTTAGAGGTCCTATTGCTATTATGTGTAGATAAGGTCTTTGGGCTACTCATTAACTCTAAGAGGGAACTTTTTGTTTGTTCCAATACTTAACCAACAGAGATTTAGCTACCAATAGAATATGGATAATTATAAATTTATCATCAATAGATAAGTAATCAAGATTAGTATGAAACAGTACCACTGAAGGGGTACACAAAATCGTTAGTTTCCCTAACATATTGCTCAGTTCTGTACAGACTATATTCCAATAATCTTTTACTTTATGACAACCCCACCAGAGATGAATGGCTGAGCCTTCCTGACCACAACCTTTCCACCATAAGTTATCCACATAAGAATTACATTTTCTCATTTTTACCGGAGTCATATACCATCTACGGTTTGTCTTAAAAAACAACTCTATATATGAGGAGTTGATAGCTGACCTCTTCACCTCCTTAAACACCTTGACACAAACTTGGTCTGAGTATGTAGCCTTAAGATCACTCTCCCAACCCTTAATGCCTGTGCTTTTGGGAAAAGGGTATACTTTCCTCTAAGATTCTATTGCAGCAAGATAAGGAATTACCTTTCTCCCTTTTTATACATAATATCTCCATTTTTGACAGTTTGGGCATATTTAGAGATGTATATTCAAATCTATGCAAAGTGTGTTTTAAGGCTTCATAATGCAGCCATAGGAAAGAATTCAGTTCATATTTTATCTGCAGTTTTTTCAATGAGCAAAGGTTTTTGCTATTATTTAGGTCATTAACAAAGACAACTCCTTTATTTTTTAACAATTTTATTATTGCTCAATTTTCCTGTAGCATTATAGTTTCAATTGGAGCCACTAGAGTAGGAAATTGCACTAGGCCCTTTTCATCTCTAACCCTATACCATCATTTTAAAGCGGGCCTAATAAATCTGGGCAACTTTTTAACTATATTAGGATTAAGAGTAGGATACCAGAGGATGGTCTGGATAGGGTTATCTCCCAGTAGATCATTTTCTAATGTTATCCATCTGGACATATTATATTCGTTATTCCAACTGATAACTTGAACAATAGCTATATTCTCATATATTTTTCTTATGCACAGAGCCCCCAACCCACCCTTATCAAATTTCGAATAGGCTATAATCCGCTTAATCCTTGGTCTTTTCCCAAGATAAACAAAATGATCAATTAGAGCCTGTAAAGATTTTATACACTTACTTGGTAGAAATCCTGGAACACATTTCATAAAATCGGTTATCTTTCGAATTATATTCATACTAGCGAATTGCCCGTCAAAAAATGACGGCAATGAAATTGTAAGTGAGCTAATGCTGTTTGGTGTATACTAATAAAATAACTAATAGATTAATAAATGAATATACTTTACCTATTTTGAAGTAATGTGTTGAAGAGCTGTCAATGTGTTTTGATGTTGCTGCAGCATTAGTGGTGTGGATCTGCTGTGTAAGCGTGCTGAATGTGTGCAGTGTAATAGTGTGCTCGCGCAAGACCAAACCGTTAGCGTACTCGTGTACTTCCGCATTGTTCTAAAATGGCGGGTAATGTGTGGTATGCGTCTGTAGCGGAATATCCGTAGGTGTTTTGTGGTGTTTTGCGTGTTTCTTGGGGTGTTTTGCGTGTTTAGTGTGTTGTAGCCTCGTTTTCGTTTTGTTCGGCGGCCCGCAAGCGTGAGCAATGCTCACAACTATATATGTGATATACACACACATTATATATATATATATATATCAGTGGCGGCTGGTGACTTTTCAAGTTGGAGGGGCGACAGGGCGAAACATAGCCACTCCCCCTTTTCAAACCACACCCATTTTTATAACTCCTCCCCCTGACGTCATAATGACCTTTATAAGCCCCGCACAATGACCTTATGCTTGTGAAGTCCATTGAAATACATGATCTGCAATGCAGAAATGTCAAGAAGTAAAGTAACAATGTGTTAAATTCATTGGTATACAATATAGATTGAAAAAACTCATGTGACAAGACTACAGCAATATCATAATTGCACCTATACGTATTAACAGAAAAATTAAAGGAGTGACACCTACCATTAGTCGGCTCTTCTTCTCAGGGTATTCATGTTCATTAAGTTGACCAATGAGTAGAAACAAATCTGCAGCCACATAGGGTTTGCACCTGGGGTTGAAAGAAAACAAGCAAATCAATCAGACCATTCAAGAACAAAACCATACTTTCAAAACCTTAAAAGACCAAGTGGAACCATATAGGCCCCAAACATACCTTAGAATACCAAGTGTGACTATATAGGCCCCAAACATACCTTAGAAGACCAAGTGTGACTATATAGGCCCCAAACATACCTTAGAAGACCAAGTGTGACTATATAGGCCCCAAACATACCTTAGAAGACCAAGTGTGACTATATAGGCCCCAAACATACCTTAGAAGACCAAGTGTGACTATATAGGCCCCAAACATACCTTAGAAGACCAAGTGGGACTATATAGGCCCCAAACATACCTTAGAAGACCAAGTGTGACTATATAGGCCCTAAACATACCTTAGAAGACCAAGTGTGACTATCTAAGCCCCAAACATACCTTAGAAGACCAAGTGTGACCATAGGCCCCAAACATACCTTAGAAGACCAAGTGGAACTATATAGGCCCCAAACATACCTTAGAAGACCAAGTGTGGCCATATAGGCCTCAAACATACCTTAGAAGACCAAGTGTGACCATAGGCCCCAAACATACCTTAGAAGACCAAGTGGGACCATATAGGCCTCAAACATACCTTAGAAGACCAATCAGCACTGCATAGGCCCAAACCAGTGGATCTTGGGATTCAAGAAAACAACAACATTTCACTTCTGTTTAGACCACACAATAATCAATGTCAAACAAACACGTTGAATTAGCATATGGATAACCATATGAGCAGTAACGCCACGCCAAGGCTTCAACAATTGTTACTGACCATTCACACACCTTTCATAGCTCCTTCAATATGCACACCCACACACCATTCATACTTTACTTACCACTAGTTATTTTTGGTAGTGAGGTGGTGCCATTTCTGAGAACTTTACGTACCCTTGAAGGTGCCTCCAATTCCTTCAAACCAATGCATTTAACCGCTACAGGGCCATGGTGCTTTTTAATTACTTTTTTGATCCTCTTCAATGTGGAGAAGCATCTTTCTGGTTCTTTAGTAGTCTTCGTTGTTGTAAGCAGGATTCCTTATAGCTTCACTCACTCTGTTAAATTATGTAGATTAAATTGATGCTAAAGTTGCTGCAGAGCAACAGCACTTGTACAGACATGGAATTCTTGCTTCCTGTACACAAGTGACAGCTACCCTTGGAAGTGCCTCCAATTCCTTCAAACCACGCCAAGGCTTCAACAATTGTTACTGACCATGCACACACCTTTCATAGCTCCTTCCATATGCACACCCACACACCGTTCATACTTTACTTACCACTAGTTATGTTTGGTAGTGTGAGGTGGTGCTGCTTAACGCAGTTTATCTTTGCACACCTTGGGGGTATGCATTCTTCTTTGCTTCAATCACTTGTATTTTAATTTTGCACGGCGATCTTTCAAAGAACAAAACTTCTCAATGGTTTTTTCATTGAAGTGTGGGATCTCGGAAATCAGTTGCTTTTCCATTGAGAGCATCGCCAATGCATTCAACCGCTCCAGGGACATGGTGCTTCTTAAAAAGGTTTTTATCCTCTTCAATGTTGAGAAGCATCTTTCTGATTCTGCAGTAGTCATTGGTGTTGTAATCAGGATTCTTAATAATTTTACTGTCTCTGTGAAATCATTCTGCAGATTAAATTGATGGAAAAGTTTGTGCAGAGCAACAGCACTTGTACAAGTATGAAACTCTGTCTTTCCATACAGAAGTGACAGCTAAGTGCGTAATTGTTCCTTCTTCAGTATTGGATATGCTTGCACGGTGTCTTCCAGAGCTTGGGTTGGAAAGCAAGTGCCATGGGTTTTATACAAGTCACTTTGAACAAGTTTGGCACTGACTAGGTGATTTGAAAATGAAAATCGTTCTTTTGCATGAACCACCACTATGTCACATACCTCTCTTGAAAGTTGTCTCAAGGTTGAGATCTCCGCACTCCGTCTGTTGACTGTTAGATCGCTTGGCAAACTTGCTTCTATCTCTTCCACAGAATTACGGATTTTCTGGATGCTGGCGACAAAGTCTTCTGTGACTTTTTTGATATAAACAGTATCCGTGTCTCGCTTCTGAAGCTGACTATAGAGGATGTCAACATGTGGCATTATTAAATGAAATAATTTAAGGAAGTAAAGGAACTCCCTGTCTTCCAGCATTCCAATGAAACCTGCGGCTTCCCGTATAGATGTTGGATCAAAGTTTAGACATGCTTCAATTGTCTGGAAACACTCAAGTAGCGCATCTCTGTTCTCGTAGATCACGTTCACGGTCCTAACGTTGAAGTTCCATCGTGTCGGTGCACCTCTTGGAAGTCTTCTACCAACTACCTCATCCAGAACTCCAGTCCTTTTTGGAGAGCGTGAAAAAAAAGATGGTATGCCGCCTATGTTTGAAAAAAAAACTCGAACTCTTCCAATCCTTGAAACTGCTTTCTCCATTATTAGGTTCAGTTGGTGAGCATAGCAATGGACGTAGTGTGCGTTCGGGTACACGTCTTTTATTTTTCTTTGAACTCCTCCTTGATCTCCACGCATCACACTGGCACCATCATAGCTTTGAGCTATGAGTTTCTTCTTGTCTTCTGGCTCTGGGAGAACAGTATTCAGTGTTTCCAGCACAACAGCAGCAATGGAGTCTGCATCCGTTGATTTCATTTCCGTGAAGCCATCAAATCTTTCCACCACTTGATGCTTCTTGTCAATGTAGCGATAGACTACAACGCACTGTGTCCTAGCGGAAATATCGGTTGTTTCATCCGCTTGGATTGCCACAAACTGGGCTTCCTTAAGCTCTTGGTGAATCACTTCCTTTATAACTTCATGCATGCAGTCCAGTAGCTCATTCTGCACGGTTTTGGAAGTGCCCTTAAACACAGTTGCAGTCTTCAAATGCTGTTCCATTGCACTATCGATACTGCCAACCAAATCCACCAGGCCTCTAAACACTCCTGGATTTAGCGATGTTTCACTCTCGTCGTGTCCTCTTAATGCCAGTTCAAAGGCGCCACAAAAGCGAACACAATCAATTATCTTCGAAAGGATGTACCGGTTCTTAGCCACTTCTTCGTTGTGTTTTTGAATGCTGACTTGGTATCCTTGGTCCAGTTGAACAGCAATGTTCGCCTGTCCAAGCATCTCAAACTTGATCCTGTTATCCAAGTGAGCTTTAGAACTTTTGTGTTTTGCCAATTTGTCAGCTAGATGTTTGACGTCAGTCACTCCAGTTTTGGTCCAAGCAGCGTCACCACCAAATAGGATGCATGGGAAACAATATAAGGACTTCCTAGAAACGCTTCCAGAAAGCCAGTCGTTCTTCTTGTACCATTCAGTATTGAAATTACGGACATATTGCTTCCCTCTATCTCTTGCGATTTGCTGCAGATTTATCTCTGGTTGGTCAGCTCCTAACCGTTTTACTTCCACCTTCTCCTCATAGGTTAGGGTGGCGAAAGGCTTCACAAGTAGAGAGTCAATAGTATTCATTTCTGATATTGATACCAATAAAAGAAAGAGATCACGGTATATTAATTTATATTATGTCACAAAATTACTTAAAAATAACAGTGTGTTGATTTCATTGGTATACATTACAGATTGCAAACCCTCATGTGACAAGACTACATCACCATCAAATTTGCACCTATACACATGGACAGAAAATTAAAGGCAATGATACTCACCAACAGTTGACGCTCCTTCTCGGGGTATTCACGTCCAGTAAGTCAACCAACGAGTCCAAACAAATCTGCTTTCACAGATAGTTTGCACCTGGGGGGTGATAGAAAACAACAAAAAAAACATTAGAAATCTCAAGACCCAAACCGTAACTTTTAAAACCTTAAAAGTCCAAGTGTGACCATATACTCACCAACAGTTGACGCTCCTTCTCGGGGTATTCACGTCCAGTAAGTCAACCAACGAGTCCAAACAAATCTGCTTTCACAGATAGTTTGCACCTGGGGGGTGATAGAAAACAACAAAAAAAACATTAGAAATCTCAAGACCCAAACCGTAACTTTTAAAACCTTAAAAGTCCAAGTGTGACCATATACTCACCAACAGTTGACGCTCCTTCTCGGGGTATTCACGTCCAGTAAGTCAACCAACGAGTCCAAAGAAATCTGATTCCACAGATAGTTTGCACCTGGGAAGTTATAGAAAACAAAAAAAAAAACATTAGAACGTTTAAGACCCAAACTGTAACGTTTAAAACCTTAAAAGAGCAAGTGTGACCATATAGGCCCCAACCGCACCTTAAAACCCCTAAATAACAAATTGGGACCATATAGGCCCCAACCGTACCTTATAAACCCTAAATAACAAATTGGGACCATATAGGCCCCAACCGCACCTTAAAAACCTTAAATAACAAATTGGGACCATATAGGCCCCAACCGCACCTTAAAAACCTTAAATAACAAATTGGGACCATATAGGCCCCAACCGTACCTTAAAAACCCTAAATAACAAATTGGGACCATATAGGCCCCAACCGCACCTTAAAAACCCTAAATAACAAATTGTGACCATATAGGCCCCAACCGTACCTTAAAAACCCTAAATAACAAATTGGGACCATATAGGCCCCAACCGCACCTTAAAAACCCTAAATAACAAATTGGGACCATATAGGCCCCAACCGTACCTTAAAAACCCTAAATAACAAATTGGGACCATATAGGCCCCAACCGTACCTTAAAAACCCTAAATAACAAATTGGGACCATATAGGCCCCAACCGTACCTTAAAAACCCTAAATAACAAATTGGGACCATATAGGCCCCAACCGTACCTTAAAAACCTTAAATAACATATAGGCCCAAAAAAAAAAAAAATATATATATATATATATATATATAAATATAAATATATATATATATATATATATATATATATATATATATATATATATATATATATATATATAAAAATTGATATCAATATATCACAATAAATAAATATATATATATATATATATATATCAAATTGTTATATATATGTATATATATATATATATATATATATATATTTATTTATTGTGATATTTTGATATTAATTTATATATATATATATATATATATATATATATATATATATAAAAAAAATTACACATAAATATACATAAACATATACATACAACAATATATATTAATTGATATTTATTATTTGATTAATTGATGTTCTTTATTTCATGGTATATTATATTGTTCATGCATTTCTATTACACTTTATTTGTTATACATATTACAGTGCTATTTTTTGGCTATACATGTTACAGGATATTATCCTGTAACATGTATATCACATAAAATAGCCCTGTAATATGTATAATACATACAGGGTCAAACAAGTTCACACTAACCTTTTTTACCCTTACAGGCTTCCATACCTGCTTGCTGATTTGCTAATTTTTTAAAGACTCTCATTGGTTGAAATCGATGTCAATCAAAAATTTCAGCCAATCAGAGTCCTTCAAAAATTAGTATATATAGCAGACCGTGGGAAAAAAACAATTAATCGCGGGAGGGGCTCCTTGTAGGAGGAGCTCTTTTTAGTGTGTTGTTTTTTTTTTTTTAGAGCGTCGGTTTTTTTTTTTGGAGGCCTCTTTCAATGGGCCAGAATGGATGGATGGACAATGGCTTCAATCAAGATTGGATTATTTTTGATCATTGGCTTCAATCAACATGGATTATTTTATTTTTGATCATTGGCTTCAATCAACATGGATTATTTAATTTTTGATCATTGGCTTCAATCAACATGGATTATTTATTTTTCATCATGACTATATCCAGAGAGGACAGAAGGCCAACGCTGGAGGGGTCAATTTTACAGGTAAGTATGTGCTGTTGTTTATTTTATTTTTTATTAATGTTTGTTTAAAGCTGTTTATTTTTGTATACAATGTGTTGTGTTACTAACTGTACTAACAATGTGTGTATGTGCTGTTTATTTTATTTTTTATTAATGTTTGTTTAAAGCTGTTTATTTTTGTATACGATGTGTTGTGTTACTAACTGTACTAACAATGTGTTTGCTTACTGTGTGTAAATTAATTGTAATAATGTTGTTACTGTATTTTTTTTTTCCCTTCCCTTATTTTTATTTTATCTTTAGAAGTGACATGCACATATACATGCCTGTTACTTCTAAAAATGGAATAAAAATAGGGGGGGGGGGGGGGGGTTAGGTAGTTGGTTAATGGTTCATCCAGGGTGGGGTCGGTCACGGTCAGGCGCCCATCGGTCGCCCATAGGCCACGACCAGGGGTGGCACAGGCCTCATGGGGGTGAACATCCACCCCCATGTGGCCTGGTCAACCCCGCTCACTGCCCGAATACCCGGGGTAGCATAGGCCGCATCGGGGTGGTGCCGGGGGCCCGGTGGTGATCGGGCCTCGGGCAGGGTGGCATACATGGAGGTCATCAGGGGTGGCACAGGCCTCATCAAGGGGGTGATCCCCATGTGGGCCTGTGCCACCCCGCTCACCACCCGACTACCCCGATCCCGTGATCGGTGTAATCCGGTGGTGGCATGATGGCATAGCTAGGCTAGCATAGGGCAGGCCTGATCGGGGGTGGCACAGGCCACATGGGGGTGATGGCTGGGGGTAGCACTGGCACCAGGCATTGTAGGCCTAGGGTCGTCGGTGGTAGTTGGTGGGTGGCTGGGTAGGTGTCACTGGCAGGCCAGGCAGGCATATTGGGGGACTGGGGGTAACTGGTCACCCCTAACTTTTATTAGGGGCTACTAGGGGTTTTGGTTTGGCCAGGGGCAGGGGCAGGTGCCAGGCAGAGGCAGGTGTAGACTTACTGTGTTAGGCAGGCAGAGCAGATGAGTAGATTCAGCCAGGGAGGTCTCTCAGTCTCAGCGTGACCAGGGTCAGGAAACAGAAAGGGGGAAGGGACAGGGAACTGGTGGTTTTATTGACTGTATCAGTCAATCAAAATCAAACTCGAGGCTCTATTTGCTGGCGGGCGCTCAGGGCTAACGGTCTGGGTGGGTTTAGATTGTTCTCTTAGTAACTGTACAACCTTCCATCATTGATTGGTCAATGATGGAAGACTGTCATTTATTAATTGATACATTTATGACCGCCCATGCATATCGTCACTGTGATGGTGGGCGGCATGCATTAACGGTCAGTGGGCCAGGCCAGGACTCATTGAAGAGAAGAGAAGAGTCTAAAGGTTAGTGTACACAGTGTAACTATTGTAATTTGATCACACAGGGTGCAGGCAGGGGGCGATAGATAGATACACAGCATTAGTTAATGTAGCGCAAGGGTTATTTTAAAGTGACAGTGTCCCTTTTCTAACTTTAATTCATTTTAATACTATTTAGACTTGAAATGATGATGTACACCTTATATTTATTTGTTTTTGGGTTATACTAATACATTGTTGTGTTTTTTTTATTGCAGGGTGAAGAAAATATTTGGGGGGGGCGTTTGCCCTGACGCCCCAATGGACGGGCCGCCCCTGATATATATACACACACACACACATTATACACACAAACACAATACACATATATACACACACACACACATTATATATACACACATACACACACACAATATACACACACATTATATATATACACACACACACAATAAGATGGAGGTGAGGCACATATACAATGACTGACTGTAATGTGCCGTGCAATATATGTTATACATGCACATATAGGTGTATGCACTGACTGTATATCTGTACACACACACACATTATACACACAAACACACACACTATATATACACACACACTATATATACACACAGTATATATATATATATATATATATATATATACACACACACACTATATTTACGCTATATATATATATATATATATATATATAAAAAAAACACACAGTATATATATATATATATATATGTATATATATATATATACACACACATATACTGTGTGTGTTTTTTATATATATATATATATATACATATATATATATATATATATACATATATATATACACATATACTGTGTTTTTTTTTATATATATATATATATATATATATATATATATATATGGTTTTGTTCCTGCCATGACCTGTACACTATATACAGAGAGCAGACATATAGTTTAATGCACAAATACACAATATTTTCAGTATATTTTAGTAAATCTCTGTGTAATTTTGTAATTTTTACTGAAGATAAACAAACACAATGTTGATATACTTTAAATTAAAAAGTCAGTGAGTAATTACAAAGTGATTGATCAGGGAGGCATCTTGTGCTCTTCTACACGTTTATATTAATAGACCCAACATGTGTCCTGCTGTGTAACCACCCCTTGTGTATCACACATGGCATATAATAACATACTGCAGAAAAGACACACACACAACCAGCTCCCTGCTTTATATGTGCTTGTTATCATCATCCAGTATAATGACAGCGTGCTTCCCATGTCATACTTACCAGTTCCTGTCTTGCAACGTGCTTGTGAAGATGCATGCAGAAAAAAGCGCATGCGCAATACGAACTGGAAAGAGCAACTGCGCAGAGGCGTTCAGGCACGCACACGTGCGGTGACGTATACTTGGTGTTGCTGCGCGTGCACTGGCTAGGGAAATCGTGTACGCGCAGCGACGCTCGGGCGCTCCATGCCAGCAACTGGCAACAACTCACACTGTGCGGGGGTGAACCCGAACCGGGGACTGGGCGGCCCTGCGCGGGGCATTGTGGGGAGGACGTGGCTGCTCCATTGCAGCAACTGAGGGCCGCGGGCTCGCTATGCGAGCCCGCAAGCCTGAGCAACGGGCCGTACGCTGCTGGCAAGGGCCTCAGTTGCTGGGATGGAGCGCCAAGGCGCTCCATCCCAGCAACTGAGGCCCGCAGCCCTCGCTACGCGAGGGCCGCGGGCTCGCTATGCGAGCCCGCAAGCGTGAGCAACGGCCCGTACGCTCACAATTATATATGTGATTAACCAACAAAATTCTGGCTAACCAAGAAAGTTTTAACTTCCTACAATCTGCCGGAATCCTACACAGGTGGGTAGATGGCAGCTGGGTAGGCATTAACCCTTGAGGCTTGGTTTTAATCTCGGTTTCATGGCTCCTGTAAGGAATCTTGCGAGTGTACATTCCATGCAGGGAGCTACAAAGCTATTATATTCCTGCAGCCACATAGCCTTTCAAGTATTTGCTACATATGGGAGATTCTACCTAAAGTGTGATTAAATGACTCCAAAAAGAGTTACGGTAAAAACCATAATAATTCTCTTAGGGCTCTGCTAGTGCTCACAGTGAGACAAATCCTTACATGTAAACTAAGGGCCCTATTAAATTCTCCCTCGTAGTTCTCTCGGTGCTCGCAAAAGGCAGTTTTCCTGCTGTTTGCGAGAACCGAATCTCTCGCAGCCTGCTTTACGATATGACTGCGAGAAAATGGCCGAGAATAGGCTCCGAGAGAGCTACGTAGCCTTAAATCTATGCACGAGTCTCGCATATCGTAAGAATCCCTACGTGGACAAAAAGTCCACGCAAGGGATCCGAAAGCCTCTACGTGCTGCCTCGGAACAGCCCGAGACAGCAGTGTGAGGCTCCCCCCTGCACCCTATACACATCCCCATGCTGCAGGGGTCTCTATCAGGACCCCTGCAGCACCCCCACATTAACCCCTTGCAGCGGGGGTCCCCGATCTGCATAGATCAGGCCCCCCGCTGCATTTAAAACGTTTAAATTCCCCGCCGCGTCTCCTTAAAGGGACCGCGGCACACTATTACCCAATCCCGGCCGCGGCACTTAAAATTAACCCCCCTCTATGCTGGGGGTCCCCATCGGGACCCCCGAAGGTCCCCACATAAACCCATTGCAGGGGGGGGCCCCGATCTGCATAGATCAGGCCCCCCGCTGCATTTAAAACTTTTAAATTCCCCGCCGCGGCTCCTTAAAGGGACCGCGGCACACTATTACCCAATCCCGGCCGCGGCACTTAAAATGAACCCCCCTCTATGCTGGGGGTCCCCATCGGGACCCCCGAAGTGTCCCCACATAAACCCATTGCAGGGGGGGGCCCCGATCTGCATAGATCAGGCCCCCCGCTGCATTTAAAACTTTTAAATTCCCTGCCGCGGCTCCTTAAAGGGACCGCGGCACACTATTACCCAATCCCGGCCGCGGCACTTAAAATTAACCCCCCTCTATGCTGGGGGTCCCATCGGGACCCCTGAAGTGTCCCCATATAAACCCCCTGCAGCGGGGGGCCCCGATCGGCACCGATCGTGACCCTGCTGCAATTCAATTTTAAATTTCCCGCCTCGCGGGTCCTCAAAGGACCGTAAAGGTCCTGAAAGGACTCGCACTAAAAATATTAACCCCAGGCAACTATAATTACCCCATTAACTCATGATGGTCAATCCAGACCACCATAAGGCCTAAATTAACCCATTAACTCATGATGGTCAATCCAGACCACCATAAGGCTCTATTTAACCCCATCAGTCCCATAAGGGTATATTATTACCATTATGGGCCTGTTACAACCCAACATTAACCACATAAGTGCCATCATGGTCCTCAAGGACCATCATGACACTAACTACAAACACTACACTATAACCCCCAATAAACCATTTAATCTAAACTAACCCCCCTCTACACTAATCTATTAACACTTACACTACCTACCTACACTACCTACCCCCTAATAAACCTCCCCAACACTCTAATTACAAAAAACAAAAAACCTACAGCACAGAAAACAAAAAACCTACAGTACAAAAAACAAAAAAACCTACAGTACAGAAAAAAAAAAACAATTACAACCCCACCCCCCACTACAGAAAACAAAAAAATACATTACAACCCCACCCCCCACTACAGAAAATAAAAAAATTACACACCTGAAAAGGAAAGACAGATAAACACAATACAATACATACATATAATACATTAAATACATTACATACAATACATGACATTACATATAATATATTACATATAATATATTACATATAATACATTACATACATTACATACAATACATGACATTACATATAATATATTAAATATAATATATTACATATAATATATTACATATAATACATTACATACATTACATACAATACATGACATTACATATAATATATTAAATATAATATATTACATATAATATATTACATATAATACATTACATACATTACATACAATACATGACATTACATATAATATATTAAATATAATATATTACATATAATATATTACATATAATACATTACATACATTACATACAATACATGACATTACATATAATATATTACATATAATATATTACATATAATACATTACATACATTACATACAATACATGACATTACATATAATATATTAAATATAATATATTACATATAATATATTACATATAATACATTACATACATTACATACAATACATGACATTACATATAATATATTAAATATAATATATTACATATAATATATTACATATAATACATTACATACATTACATACAATACATGACATTACATATAATATATTACATATAATATATTACATATAATACATATAATACATTACATACAATACATGACATTACATATAATATATTAAATATAATATATTACATATAATATATTACATATAATATATTACATATAGTCCTAATCAAATACCCCCTATCTATCTAACATACAATCTATTTAATTTAAAATAAATCCTAACTATATCAAATACATCCCCCTATCTATCTAATATACAAAAAATCCTAACTACATACACAGACCCTTATTCTAAACTAAAATAAAATAATTACAGTCCTAACTACATACACAGACCCTAATTCTAAGCTAAAATCAATAAATTAAGACCACTTACCTTTAAGATGTTGCTTCAGATCACTAACCTATGGGTCAAACAAAAAGAAAAATTAGTACAAAATATTAACATCAAATAAATAAACATTCTATACATTCTAAATATTCAACTCACCTTTACAGCATGTCCAGTCACTGTTTAGCTCTTCCGGCGCGGCCCTGTTAAAAAAAAAAAACACAATACATGAATACATGAATACAATATATAAACAATAAATAAAATACACAAATAAACATCTAAATATACATTTAACTTACCTCCCCGCGATGTCCCCGGCCTTCTCTCCTTCAGCCCCGGCTGGGCCGCGGAACCATCCGCGCTCTAAAAAAAAAAAAAAAAAAAAAACTAACGGAGGTCTGCACTGGCAGACCTCCCCGACGCTACTGAACCTCCCGGAGTCGTTTCCGGGAGGAAATTGGCATTGGCGGCTTGTGATTGGCTGAAAAAGCTGTCTATCAATTTCAGCCAATCAAAAGTCGTCAATGTGTGAGCCAATCAGGATGGGATACACCCCAATATCCCACCCTGATTGGCTAAAACACTTGTCTATCTTTCTGGGAACCAATCACAACGCTCAGATGCCTTCAGCCAATCACTATGGGATACACTCCCACGGAGTGATTGGTAGAAGACATCTGCGCATCCTGATTGGCTCCTACATTGACGACTTTTGATTGGCTGACAGCTTTTTCAGCCAATCACAAGCCGACAATGCCAATTTCCTCCCGGAAACGACTCCGGGAGGTTCAGTAGCGTCGGGGAGGTCTGCCAGTGCAGACCTCCGTTAGTTTTTTTTTTTTTTTTTTTTTAGAGCGCGGATGGTTCCGCGGCCTAGCCGGGGCTGAAGGAGAGAAGGCCGGGGACATCGCGGGGAGGTAAGTTAAATGTATATTTAGATGTTTATTTGTGTATTTTATTTATTGTTTATATATTGTATTCATGTATTCATGTATTGTGTTTTTTTTTTTAACAGGGCCGTGCCGGAAGAGCTAAACAGTGACTGGACATGCTGTAAAGGTGAGTTGAATATGTAGAATGTATATAATGTTTATTTATTTGATGTTAATGTTTTGTACTAATTTTTCTTTTTGTTTGACCCATAGGTTAGTGATCTGAAGCAACATCTTAAAGGTAAGTGGTCTTAATTTATTGATTTAGCTTAGAATTAGGGTCTGTGTATGTAGTTAGGACTGTAATTATTTTATTTTAGTTTAGAATAAGGGTCTGTGTATGTAGTTAGGATTTTTTGTATATTAGATAGATAGGGGGATGTATTTGATATAGTTAGGATTTATTTTAAATTAAATAGATTGTATGTTAGATAGATAGGGGGTATTTGATTAGGACTATATGTAATATATTACATATAATATATTATATGTAATGTATGTAATGTCATGTATTGTATGTAATGTATGTAATATATTATATGTAATATATTATATGTAATATATTATATGTAATATATTATATTTAATATATTATATGTAATGTCATGTATTGTATGTAATGTATGTAATGTGTTATATGTATGTATTGTATTGTGTTTATCTGTCTTTCCTTTTCAGGTGTGTAATTTTTTTATTTTCTGTAGTGGGGGGTGGGGTTGTAATGTATTTTTTTGTTTTCTGTAGTGGGGGGTGGGGTTGTAATTGTTTTTTGTTTTCTGTACTGTAGGTTTTTTTGTTTTTTGTAATTAGAGTGTTGGGGAGGTTTATTAGGGGGTAGGTAGTGTAGGTAGGTAGTGTAAGTGTTAATAGATTAGTGTAGAGGGGGGTTAGTTTAGATTAAATGGTTTATTGGGGGTTATAGTGTAGTGTTTGTAGTTAGTGTCATGATGGTCCTTGAGGACCATCATGGCACTTATGTGGTTAATGTTGGGTTGTAACAGGCCCATAATGGTAATAATATACCCTTATGGGACTGATGGGGTTAATTTAGGTCTTATGGTGGTCTGGATTGACCATCATGAGTTAATGGGTTAATTTAGGCCTTATGGTGGTCTGTATTGACCACCATGAGTTAATGGGTTAATTTAGGCCTTATGGTGGTCTGTATTGACCACCATGAGTTAATGGATTAATTTAGGCCTTATGGTGGTCTGTATTGACCATCATGAGTTAATGGGTTAATTTAGGCCTTATGGTGGTCTGGATTGACCATCATGAGTTAATGGGTTAATTTAGGCCTTATGGTGGTCTGTATTGACCACCATGAGTTAATGGGTTAATTTAGGCCTTATGGTGGTCTGTATTGACCACCATGAGTTAATGGGTTAAATAGAGCCTTATGGTGGTCTGTATTGACCATCATGAGTTAATGGGTTAATTTAGGCCTTATGGTGGTCTGGATTGACCATCATGAGTTAATGGGTTAATTTAGGCCTTATGGTGGTCTGAATTGACCATCATGAGTTAATGGGTTGATTTAGGCCTTATGGTGGTCTGTATTGACCACCATGAGTTAATGGGTTAAATAGAGCCTTATGGTGGTCTGTATTGACCATCATGAGTTAATGGGTTAATTTAGGCCTTATGGTGGTCTGGATTGACCATCATGAGTTAATGGGTTAATTTAGGCCTTATGGTGGTCTGGATTGACCATCATGAGTTAATGGGTTAATTTAGGCCTTATGGTGGTCTAGATTGACCATCATGAGTTAATGGGTTAATTTAGGCCTTATGGTGGTCTGGATTGACCATCATGAGTTAATGGGTTAATTTAGGCCTTATGGTGGTCTGGATTGACCATCATGAGTTAATGGGTTAATTTAGGCCTTATGGTGGTCTGGATTGACCATCATGAGTTAATGGGTTGATTTAGGCCTTATGGTGGTCTGGATTGACCATCATGAGTTAATGGGTTAATTTAGGCCTTATGGTGGTCTGGATTGACCATCATGAGTTAATGGGGTAATTATAGTTGCCTGGGGTTAATATTTTTAGTGCGAGTCCTTTCAGGACCTTTACGGTCCTTTGAGGACCCGCGAGGCGGGAAATTTAAAATTGAATTGCAGCAGGGTCACGATCGGTGCCGATCGGGGCCCCCCGCTGCAGGGGGTTTATATGGGGACACTTCGGGGGTCCCGATGGGGACCCCCAGCATAGAGGGGGGTTAATTTTAAGTCCCGCGGCCGGGATTGGGTAATAGTGTGCCGCGGTCCCTTTAAGGAGCCGCGGCGGGGAATTTAAAAGTTTTAAATGCAGCGGGGGGCCTGATCTATGCAGATCGGGGACCCCCCCTGCATTGGGTTTATGTGGGGACACATCGGGGGTCCCGATGGGGACCCCCAGCATAGAGGGGGGTTAATTTTAAGTTTCGCGGCCGGGATTGGGTAATAGTGTGCCGCGGCCCCTTTAAGGAGCCGCGGCGGGGAATTTAAAAGTTTTAAATGCAGCGGAGGGCCTGATCTATGCAGATCGGGGACCCCCGCTGCAAGGGGTTAATGTGTGGGGGCTGCGGGGGTTCCTATGGACCCCTGCAGCAAGGTGTTCATGTGAGGACACTTCGGGGGTCCCGACGGGGACCCCCGCATTGAGGGGGGGTTAATTTTAGGTGCCGGGGGGGGTATTCGGAGTACCCCCACGGCAGGGCTTATGTGGGGGGACTGCCGCGGAGGTCCCTTTTAGGACCCCCGCAGCAATTGATGAGGAGTGGGAGCCTGCGATATCATCTCGCAGGCTGTCACTCCTCATGTACATTTACGCAGTGTAGATACGTACGGCCCTGCTGCGTAGCTCATACGTTGCTCGCAGCAGGGCTAATTTAATAGCATTGTAAGTTAGAGAAACTTTGCAGTACGTAGGGCTTAAGTAGAAGCCTCTTATTTACGAGGCTGGAATTTAATAGGGCCCTAAGCTTTACACAGAGCAAATAAAACCCTTACGAGAACACTTATGAGATACATAAGGAGCTACAAGTGTCCAAAAAAAAACAGGCTAAAGAAACATTGTTTATGGACTTACTACAAGCATTTGTAATGGTTAATTCATCCCTACACAATAATACTATCGAACAATCAAATAAAGCACAATGTCAATTTAAATACCTGCACGCACAATTAAGCACGGACACTCAACTAATGCTAAGTTGCACCTCTATAATAAAACACCAGAGGTTAACATCTACCTACCTGCCATACAAATACTTTTACAATTCCCCTCAACAATAATACTATCTTAGCATTTGATTTGTATCCTCTGGAACAGAATACCATGTAATAGATGTGTGTAAACTGCCCACATGCAGAAATAGGAAACCCCTATGCCATCTAATCAAGCCCCTTGTTGGTAAGCACTAGAATATAGTTACCTCTTCAACTAAAGGGGTAAATGGGTGTCAGTACAGGACCGCAAATTATCAATTGCTTCCTTTGGTGCCGCATCCCTTAGCTTGATGATCCAGTGTACCCATTGATGATGCCACCAGCACAACCTTCATAGGTCATCTGATTACTCAGACTTCTTACATACCTTTGCTGGAGAGTCATAATGTATGTAAAATGGAGTTAAAAGAGAAATCTAAGCCTAATATACTTAATTATAACAGTCTAATTATCTTATAGAAGTCATGGAGACATTCATAATTTAATAGAACATTCTTGCAATGTATTCAGATAGATTGTTGTTATATATAATTCTTTAATTATAGACTGGACATTCAACTAGAAGTGTTAATAGAACTATATTTACACATTTATAAATATCATTTCAAAATAAGCAACATATTAAAATGAGGATGGAGTTGATTTATCTTCATCAACATTGACCAACAGGGTTTACTGCAGTGCTCCCTTGTTAGCTGTGTGCTTCTCAGTAGTGAAGCAGTAGAGGGTGGTAGGCTGGTGGACAATAAAGCACACTTCATGGTCGATTATATTCAAAGCCTCAATAATCTACTGCTTATTGTATACCTTCACAGTGATCATAAAGTGTGTTTTACATGTAGATACTTTTAAAATATGCCACTAATGTAGTCCACTCCCCATGCATGTGAAGCTTAGTGAATCTAGCACAGAACCTTGATTATTACTTCTATACATGGCCGGATTACCCATTAGGCAAACTAGGCAGCTGTCTAAGGGTGCCTCCCTGTGAGGTGTGCCTGTTTTATTTTAGCTTAAAATCAACTAACTCTCATAATTACTTAGTTTTTATTTGCGATACAAGTGGTCATGATATGTGTTTGTGTAACATGTGCTCTCTGCCCTTCCATAGAAAAATAGAAATAATATGGTCTGTCATTAAATGAATGTGTGTGATTTGCTCCCACAGCAAGAGAGCGATATACACGCACAGAAAAAGGGAAAAATGGGTGCGCACATACCTTGCGCACACACTCGCAGCGGCTCCTCCACTTCACTGCCCAGGGGCTCCAAAAAGGTAGTTGGTTCTATATTAAAATATTAACCGTCCATTGTTAGTTAATATTACCCAGCATCCCATACCTAAATAGCATTCACAAGAAGTGCTGCAACACATTCAGAGGATTATTTTTTTTAAATCAATTGAAACATGTCAGTGTGCTCTGTTTGGTAACAGGTGTAAACCGTCTGCATTAAAAAAAAAAGTAATTTATTATGAATATGGATAGGAACTGATATTTGAATGAAAAATGTCTGTAGAGAATTGATAGGCCAATTTAGTAAGAAGTAACTAAAATATGGAGAAGCTGGATTATTAAAGACTAAGATTGTTCTTCCAGACCATTGTAACCCACAAAGAAAAGTAAAATGTTTGAAAATGCAGAGTAATTTCGGGATATAAACATTGGTCTACACACATAGCAAAGAGAATGAGCAATTATCATGTACAACTAGGCAGCATATGCTGTCCTTTTCTGAACAGCTGTAGGTTAGATGCTGTTAAGATTAGTCCCATCCTTTCCTCCATATTTCAAAATTCTAATTCAAATAAAATAAGAGGCACCTGCTGAACAAAAACAGTATTTCTAAATATGTACTTTACTTGCACACAATTACTGTGAAGTGGTTGGACATCATTGTTACTAGACTATTCTTTTGAATAGAGATAGAAAATAAGTTTTAGATGCAGCTGCATTTCTGTATTTGTATAACTGGTATTGGCCCCATGCCAACCCTCAAGAACTCAAGTTGCACCAAAAGATACCATATTGATTTGCAATCGAATATAATAGGCCATCAGTTTAATTATTACAGAAGCGGCAAGGTTCTAAATATTTCATATTTATATTTTGTTTTAGGAGCCTGAATGTGTTTTATTTAAATGCAGGAATTTACATAACTTCAGACGCGTAGAATGAATGCTGTTCATGTGGCATTCATGGTGTTTTTTAAAGGGAAACAATCAGATATTCTTTTTAGGTTTTAGAATTGGTTGCCTGGAGAGCAGACAAAGGTTAGTGGATTTTATATGTTTTTTTCATGGCAATATAAAATTGGAAACCAAAATAAAAAATAAAATCCCACATCTCTAACGGTTGAATAATTTAAAAAATGGAACCTGAAATGCATAACATCTGCTTCCTATATCCAAAAATAGTTTCAACTTTTCACTAATGTGTTTTACAGTATTAACACCTTGAGGATGCCATGACACAACTTTCAATGTAATTATGCACATATAATTATAATACTCAAAATAGATAAAAAAAAACATATAAGCCATTTTAGAAAAAAGAGAAATCTTTATAGCTTTCTTTAATTTAATATTATTCTGTTAATGTTCATATTTTACCGATTTTCGAGAAAATGCATTATTATTTATTTTGCGAATAAAACTGATTACAAAAATGGCTTTATATAGCTAGGATAATCTAATCTAAATTGTAGAACAAGATTCTCGAAAGTATAAATTATGCACAGGTGGTGGGTCACAAAGATTTTGTTATGGTCGAATTGTGAGCTTGAAACAGTTGTGCAATTAATTCTAATGTCTTTCATCGGTTTTCCTGTCATTTACAGCTCAGTATTGATTTTTTATTCGCATTTACAGTGCTATGGACAGCGATTAACCCCCCTTGCAGATCCTGGTAGGATTTTCTCCTACATTTAGCGTTTATGGGTGTGAAAACATTTGCGGGCTTGGGGAATTAAAGCAATTACATATCGATTTGCGATTTTAGCCATTGTAGCTCTTGCAGAATTTAAAGATCAAAGGCTTCGGGAGCCTGAAAGTTCCGTGTTTAACCATCGCAGAGTTTTCAAGCCCGTAACCCGTAAACCGTTTGGAGCCCGTAAAAAGACGCCAATTGAATAGCAAATTAACTTACGGCCTCACTTACGGGCTCCAGTAACTTACGATTGCTCAATTGAATTGGGCTATGTGCCAGTAAGCTTGGAAGAAGCTAAAAGCAAATGCTTGGGGGGCCTTGCTGTTACATGTGTACTAGCCCAAAATGTTCTGTGCATACAAAAGTGTGCTAAGAGATATCTTTATCTTTATTAAAAATATATATATCAAGTATTGTTTTAGAACCACAATAAAAAAATTTGACTTTACTGTTCCTTTTGTTATCTAATGGTCCATTAATACTTGCCTACATTTAAGTATTCAAGATGATAAAACTTAGCAGACATTGCAGACATAAATAAGATAAAGGGAGTTTGTTGCTTTTACTTAAATTGCATTCCTTGTTATCTTTGTTCTGGACCCAGTTTACATCCAAACAACAAAAGGAAATTGGATGAAACATTTTTGTCTGTGTTCCAAAAAATAGTAAAATGTATCCATGACAAAAGAACAGATAATGCTAGTTTAGCTAAATATATCATCCCTAGGGAATGAGTTACATTTCTCAGTGAACATTTAGGGAGTTGTATGGGAAGGGTCATCTTCTTTTCAAAGACTGATCTAATGTCAACTATAAGTACATATGTTTCCTCTGAACTGGACTGTATAATAAAATACATGGAAAGTGACAAAGCAGAAGTTAGAAATAATGGTATCAATTTGAAACTATAGGTAATAACAGATACTTTTACAAATGAATGTCAATAAAAATACTATATCCTAACATTGACATTTACCATTTTGAGCTTCTCTGCAGCCCAGAGATTCATACTGTCTGTTAAGGAAAGATAATTGTTATTAATTACTGAACAGCCCCTGAGGCATTGGATCTGTTGTCTTGTGTGTGCTTGCTTGGGTCTGAGACGATTTGCGGGCTTGAGACTGTTGTACAAATAATTATAATGTCTATCATCGCTTTCCCCTTTATTTAAAGTGCAGTATTGATTTATATTTGCATTTACAGTGCTACGAAAAAGTGTTTAACCCCCTTGTGGGTCCTTTCTATCACTCGTAGGATTTTCTCCTTCTTTTGCCATTTGTCGGTGTGAAAGCATTTGAGGGCTTGGGGAAATTATGCAATTAAATAGTGATTTGTGATTTTAGACATTGTAACTATTGCAAATGTGAAAGATCAAAGGCTTCGGGAGTCTGTAAGTTAGGGGTTTAACCACCGCAATTTTTTAACAGCCGTATCTCTTAACCAGTTTGGAGCCAGCAAAAAGACCTCACTTACGGGCTCCAGTAACTTGTGAAAGCTCAATTGAATCAGGTTCTATATTTGCACTCTGCACGTGAACCCTAAGTTTTTAAGATATTACTGGGAGAGGATTGCTCCTTCTATGATATTTATATCTGAGAAAAGAAGAGGAAAAGATATACAGTAGTGAGCACGTCCTTTTATAACTATCTACTGAGAACAAGTAATAACACTTAACTTTTAATAGTAAACTAAGATCTTGCTTTAAAAGAATAAATTAATATAGTTTTCTCAAATCAACAGTAATGTAGATGTAGTATTTTGTATCTGCCCCCTCTCTACCGCTTGACATATTGCGGACAGAGTATCACATATATGGTTAAACATGTGCATTTTCAAAGCTCTTTCTGCTGGAAAGGAACAATTGCATGTAAAAAACATGATGCTAAATTTAGACATGTTTAGATTTCAGGAAATGCATGATCAAAGGTACATTTGCGGTTCAGTTCTTCAGTCGTGTCTGAATCTCGGTAACCATGGACGCTGCACACCTGGCACATATGTCTGTATTTCTGGTGGTGCTTATCCATATGGTTTTCCTGGCAAAGATACTGGAGTTGCCAGTTCCTTCTCCAGTGGACCATGATTTGTCTGACCTCTCTGCTATGACCTGTCCATCTTGGGTGACCCTACATAGCTACATACACAGCTACATAGAAGTACACAAGCCCCTTCACCAGAGTTAGGTAGTGATCGAGAAGGGGAAAGGTACAGTAGTGGTTGGCAAAGATGCAATGGTATGTATGATGTATAGTAATAACAAGCAAATTATAACATCAGCATCACTTAATCACTTTTCTTTATAATGTCAATCTGTCACCCCTATAAGGAAATAATGAAAAAGTTATAATAAGAAACATTAAATTTACACTGTCTGTCTATGTCAATCTATTTAATTTGCACTAAAGGATTTGAAAAAGCCGTAGTGTATTGTGAAACGGCTTTCAGGCATTATTTGGTGGCATTCTTTGCCCTAATAAGGGATTTGATGCTATTACAATTATTTTTTTTAATAGTAATTTAGTGGAGGAATGGATGAAATATCTAACTGTTATGAAAGGTTGGGAAAATAATATTAATCAAGTCAACTTAAGGAGATAAAGAAATAATTCACAAATTATTATTATTTGCTTTGATATCCCCAATTGTAGGGTCCAGCATATAACTCCAAATTGTTAGGTCAATTTAACCAAATATTTATTGAAACCCAAGAAGGGTGATTACCCTATATCCCAAACAATTTCAGTAAAAGAACATGTCATATATCCATAGATATAGGGTTATTAGTAAGCTTTTGGGGTATGCATTATGCAGCCTTCCAGTTCAGGAGGAATCCCTTGGCCATCATAGAGTAAAAATATATTTTCCCATATTCCTGTTTATGAAAATAAGTTTATTTTAAAGCAGCTTTTTTTTAAATAAAATATGTCCTATTGTATTTCAGTTTTTACATAAAAGTGCTCCATGCAGGAAGTACTTAGTGCTTTGCGGGTGAAAATAACAAAAGCTCTTTCTGATTGGTTGAAATGTACTGCCAATCTATGCACTTCCTCCCACGTGCTCTAAGTATGCTGGCTGTGTAATCATACCTTCTGTTATATTAACTGAAGGCAAAAGAACCTCTGCCCGGACAATTTCAAGAGTTCTCTGAAATCATGGCCTTTTGGACAGGCTTACAGATTTGAGATTTTCAGTGTGAGATACTGGAATTGCATGAAAGGAGCAGAATTGTGAGTAAGTTCAGTTGGACTTTAATAAAGGAACTGTTTAGTTATTTTTTGTTTTATATAAATGTTTTAACTAAATTATATTCTCACTGTTGTTGTTACTAAAATGCCCCCAGAACCGATTCGCACATTCTGGAAACATTATCTCTGTTTTCCTGTTCTCTCACATTATAGCTTATATCGCATTTAGGTTGTAAGTTTATGAGTTTTCAATCTTGTGTCGGTGCTTTGGAAACAAGCACTATGTAGATTTGATTCCAAGCTCAAAAACGGTGCCCTCCATTCTTTGTAATGTGTTAATTGTGTTTTTGCCATGTACTCAAACCTTGTATTGCGCTACTGAATATGTTGGCTTGTTTTAAATAAATATACAAATTACTAATATAGCTGTGTGTAATGCTCGCAAAGTTGCAGGTTGCGCATGCGAATTGCGCATGCTGAGGCTCGCAATGAGCGTCAAACCCAGCAATGGGCACTGAACATTGGAAGTTGCCCAGGCGCTTAGCGCATGGCGAGGCACGCAATCCGCGCAAAAGGTACTCATTGCAAAGCTTGCAGAGGAGAGGGAAGAAGAGAGGAGAGGGGAGAAGCTAAGGGGAGGAGGGACACGGGGGGAGAGGGGTGGGGAGAGGAGTGGGAGAGACACAGGGAGGGAGAGGGGGGAAAGAGACACAGTGGAGGGAGGGGGGGAATGAGTCACAGGGGGTGGGAAGGGAAGGGGGAAGAGGCACAGGGGAGGGAGAGGGGAAAGAGACACAGGGGAGGGAGAGGGGGAAGAGACACAGAGGAGACAGAGGGGGGAAGAAACACAGGGGAGGGCGATGAGGAGAGACACAGGGGAGGGAGAGGGGGTAAGAGACACAGGAGAGGGAGATGGGTCGAAGAAACACAGGGGACGGAGATAGGGGGAAGAAACACAGGGGACGGAGATAGGGGGAGAGGCACAGACAAGGGAGAAGGGGGAAACAGACATATGGAAGGGAGAGGGGGAAGAGACACAGAGGAGGCAGAGGGGGTTAGAAACACAGGGGAGGGAGATATGGGGAGAGGCACAGGGAAGGGAGAGGGGGAAAGAGGGGAAGGGAGAGGGGAAGAGACACAGGAGAGGGAGAGGGGGTAAAGAGACAGAGGGGAGACACAGTGGAGGGAGAGGGGGGGAGAGACACAGGAGAGGGAGGGGGAGATACATAGGGGAAGAAGGGGGAGGGAGACACATAAAATATTATCCCGTCATTTATGACGGGCAATTGACTAGTAATAATAATAATAGCTGTCATCTTGCAGAGCTGTAATGTAAAGTCACACCCACAGGGGAGGAGCTTTTCTCATCCAGTTTCTCATGCTGTTCAGACATGCATCATGTCACTGTCTCTGCTTTGCTAGCAGCCTGAGACAGTAATAGTGAGAAACCCTTACCTCACAGCTGTGCAAGATGTCAGCAATCATAAGAGAGAACAGAAAGAAAAGTTAGGGTTTCAGAAGATTAGAACTCGTTCCTGGGAGCTACTTTGAAGCATACATAGTATATCATAACTACATTAAGGAGGATAAAAGTGATTCATTTAGTTAAAACAAAATGTGCCTTACATGTCCCTTTCAAGTTTACTGCAAAAGCAGTGCTACTCTACAGAGCATAGTGGCCCCGCATCACTAAAGAGGGAAGGCAAGTCAGTGTGCGTCTCACTGCAGCAAGCTTCAATGAACACTTTTTCGTGTAGTAACCCAGCACTCTGTGTATAAGTAAAAACACACACATATGAAAGGCAAACACAAGACTAGGTAGCAAGAAAGTGTTAGATTCTCTGAGTAGGCACCTGCCTCGCCATATAGTCTTGTGTTTGGCCTCCTATGTGCAAATTTTGAACAATACCATTTCTTGACATTCGTTTTCTTACCAGACTCTTGTGGATTGTTTAACGTATATATAGAGTGATGGACGACTGGTGTTTATATATTGCTATTTCTCAATGGCTCATTACTGAGGCTATCTTGTGTACAGAATCACTCACTGCTTCCAGGCGCTAGAAAGAGGCCAAATGGCCAGTTCACTACAAACTCTGAATTTGTGTATTTGCTTTTTAGTGAATCTTAGTCAATATTTGCAGTAGCCCAGATAGTTGAGAAATACTGTATAAGTAAAACTGGTCAGCCACATAAATTAATCTATTACAAGCTAAAATATACAATTTTGAAATATCTCTCTGACTTAACATTTTATAAGGTTGATTTATTGTTACACCGACCACAGTATGTATTAAATAATACATGTATGGCTACTGACTATTTATACTTTCAAAGATATTTCAACATCTCATCCATCATTAACTTTTCTTTCACACAATTAAAGAATGTTTTTTTTAGACATCACCTTCATATCTCATAATGTTTCCACTGGTCAGAGAATTCTCATTGCGATGCATTCTTGTGTGTAACTGATGGCAGCATTGTTGATTTATTGTACATTTTTTTGGTCCATTCATATTTGCGTTATAATTTATGGTTTGACTTTTGTCTGTTTGGCAAAGCTAAGGACATTTATAATTTCTTTTCATATTTCCATCCAAACCACAACTGAAAACATAGCAAGAATTACGTGGATACTCTGAAAAAGATATTCTAAAAAAGTTTTGAATGTATACATCTTAATAATTTGGGATAGCTTGAAATATTACCACATGCCATAAAATAAACTTGGTGATTGCAAACACACACACATATATATGTATATATATATATATATATATATATATATATATATATATATACATCCCTGCAGTGGTAAAAGGTGCACTGCAGTTATGTTCAATAAAAAGGCACTTGTTTATCAAGTATGTACGAAAGTAACAATTTTTGCACTTATGTAAGCCATGAACATGGAAACATATTTTGTGGAATATATGTATGTTCAAAGAGTCTGTTTATGAGTAGAGGAATCCATTGTTTGAATGATACATTATGTCCTGAGAGCTGCATCATGAGGGTGTGTGTTTCAGTGGAGGGATGGAGTGAACACAGGAGGGAACAGAGAGTTTTTTTTTGGATAATTGGATCGTACTGAAATTTATACCATACCCCCTCCCATCATTGTCCCAGAAGCAAGAAGTTGCATCACTAGATTGTGGATTCATCGTCGGTCCTGAAAATGAATCAATATATTTTTTTCTAAAGAAGATTTGCTTTACAGCATTTTTCCTGCTTAATCAGCCAGATTCAACATTTACATTCATTGTACTCATTGTAGAGTGCTAATAATTTAAGATTTCAGACAGGGCTGGAAATAATAGACAGAGTTTTAAAATTGATAGATGCATGGATGAAATATAGTGGATGGAGGATGAAGTTATTGAAAATGGTAGAAGGGGAAGAAATGGTAGATAAAACATATGCGGCCTCATTCAATTGCGATTTGGCCAATTGAATAGGGCTCTAAATAAGCACATAGCATATTTTTTTTAAAGAAGTTTTTAGTTATTGAAAACCTTGCTTTTGGATAGATGCTTACTAACAAAAAACTTCTTTAAAAAATATATGTTATGTGCTTATTTAGAGCCCTATTCGATTGGCCAAATCGCAATTGAATGAGGGCCATGGAGTTTAAAAATTGTTGATTATGAATAGGTCAGCCTCACCTCCTCAAGAGTAACTGTACCCCTTCTGACTTTGTACCTCCGTAGTATCCGATCCTAAGTGGTGTAGAGTCAGATACCTTAGGTGGATTCTGCCCCTACTAACCAAGTTCAACTTGTCCTCTCATATTACTTGTCCCTGCCCAAGCCACAGCCGAATCTCCTCCGACTATCTACCCCAATTGCACCCAACCTCTAGTTGGTACATAGTCGGAGAGGCATTCTACCTTTCCCTGGAGCTACCCCTGAGTAACTTGGCCCTACCCGGAGCTATATCAGCATGGCTCTCCCGTTCTTATCGGCTGAGAGGTACCCTAAGGCTACCAGACGTCCCCACTAACTTCCATTAGGGTTCCCAAATAAGGGGGAGCTAGGTCCCGGTATTGGGAAATCGGGGAGCAGGGGAAGGGGCACCTCACCTATTCCATTAAAGGGACAGGTACATGTTTAGGGTTAGCTGATGAAGGGCCCGTACACAGTCAGACATGGTGTCTCCACCATTTTTCTGATGACGCATAACCCCCTGGAAGGCTGGGATCAAAGAAAGGATTATGCTAGCAATCAGCCCAGCACCTAGCCAACAGGGGGTGATCAGAGGGGATGACTTAATATGTTGGAAAGTTTGGATTTACATTATCAATGTGTGAGTGTCATTCTGGGAAAACCATAATCCTTGCCTGGGATTATTGCTGCTGATCCTGCCTTGGGTAATAGCTACAGGAGGAAACTATTACAGACCTGGTATCCAGTCCTATCGCTGGTGCTCCTGGTGGTAACTGTCCTGATACTGGTCCATCTCCTGCTGGCAGGGATACAACAGACCTCCAGATTCTACTGAGTAGGATTGATCTAGGACCTTTTTAAACCCAACCAAGCAGTAGATTATGACACATACATCCCCAAAATCTGTACTACAGATCCTCTATTATGCATTCAGAGTAGATTCCATCGAAACCCAATGATGTAACAGAGATGGATAGAAAATATAGAATTCCTTAAGTATAAAAAGACTAAAGCTCAAAAAGTTTATTAACAAATGTAAACAAAATCATCAAGAGACAATAAAAATGGAGGAAAGATAGTCAGCATGTTTTTCATATCATAAAATACTTTTTATGGGTCAAAACCTTTTAGTTTGTTTATATTAACTGCTGGCTATTTTCTCTCTGATTTTTGTCCCTTTAATATTTTTTTATTATATTTCTCAATAAACTTTGTGATTTTTACACATACTAGAGCCTTCTATCTCTTAAGAAACTAGGAGTGTTGAACTATCGGGTTTACAGCCTCTATATGATTATTTGGATCATGAACACATGATTTTGGATCAGTGGTACTTGATCTCACAATTAAGATCACAGTTTCCAGAATTTTATGTTAGTGGCAGCCAGCATTCCCTGCTGCATGTTCTTGTTAAAAAATGTTCTGTTATCTGCAAACCAAATAGCACCTAAATGCATTGCACATATATTAAAAAGACCAATATCATTTTTGTGTAAAATAATATTAGAAGCCAAGGTGCTTACCAGACCATTTTCTAAAACTATCCAACATGACCTTTTTAAATAAAATAAAAATGGTATTTTATCTTGTATATAACTGCCATTTTTCACACAATTCTGTGTAAGTACCTTCATATTGCTTTCTGTGATATAGAACCATATTTACTTTCCTTATTTGATTTTTTAAATGACTCCTGCAGCATGTCAGAAAATAATAGTTAAAATAGGCCTTTACAATATATATCTGGGACAAATTGTTTGGAAGGTGAGACATCCTTATATCTGCAAAAAAAGGTTTTATTTTAAGATTACAGTGTTGACACTTGGGTACTAAATTGCCTATTCACTGCTACAATCTCCCTACAGGCTTTTATGTTTTATCACTACATTTTTCCCATCAGACATATCACTCATGCTTTCTTTTTGTATTATTCTCTTTGACACCCTCTGCAAGGAAAAGCAAGGGGAAGAGTGAGAAAGTTTTGTTTACTGCTGACAAATGCTATGCCTTTGATATGGCAGCCACCTGTAGTTCAATCTGCAACAATTTATGACATATGTGTGAAAATAAATGTCCTACACTTTCAAAAAGGGTCTAGAAACTTACATACTACCAGAATGAAAAGATGACAGAAATATATATATATGCAGAGCAAATGATCATTAAACGTAAAAAGTCCCTCTAATATGTATTCATATTATTGTTACGTGATGCCCTGAATATAAAGAGAATATATAAATATAGTCAATAGTCAAACAGCTGTCACAATAAGATCTGAGCAATGTGATGCAAAGCTGAAAGTGCAATGTTTTGAATATGTGTTTTACTTAGTATTTCTGGCTGGACTGTCCTTTTAGATGGAATCAAACTACAACACAAAATGCTTCTGATGTGTGTGGGACAAGAGAGTTAAAAGTGGGCCATGTTAAAACTGGATTATGAGTGGGTAAAATGGCCATGGACTACAGTTGATTGATATATACTGTATATATATATATATATATATATATATATATATATATATATACTGTATATAAACTTCTGGTGAAGGGACTTGTGTACTTCAATGAAGCTCTGAGCTGGACCATGTATGGTGACCCAATGGGCAGGTCATAGCTGAGAGGTCAGACAAATTACAGTCCACTGGAAAAGGAACTGGCCACCCACTCCAGTCTCATTACCAAGAAAACCTTATGGATAAGCACAACCAGGCATGGAGGGCCAGACATGAATGAATGAGTAAACAACAATATATATATATATATATATATATATATATATATATATATATATATATATATATATATATATATACAGCATACAGCAATTGTTTCACATATTGTGAGCTAAGAGTGATAGAAGCCCTCCACCGTACAAAGTACAGTAGTACAAATAAGGAATAGTACATTAGTGATTCTATTTGAATGTCTAAAAATAAGCTGATAAGAACTTATTTGCTGCTCAAATTTCTCAGAAATACAGTATATGCACTGCATTCTGGGAAAACTGGGCGGAGACATGCAAATGAGGCCACATAATGCACCATCACTCTGTCAATCCAAACCATTTTAAACATGGCTACTTTAAAGCATATGTATGTGGTTAAGTGACCTGGTTTGTGAAAAATTCATCCATTGCTATGTCTAAAACTGTGAAACACAGTAAGCATATGCTTTAAAGGAACCATGTTTAAAATGGTTTGGATTGACAGAGTGATGGTGCATTATGTGGCCTAATTTGCATGTCCCACCCAGTTTTCCCAGAATGCAGTGCATATACTCTATTTCTGAGAAATTTGAGCAGGAAATAAGTTCTTATCAACTTATTTTTAGACATTCAAATAGAATCACTAATGTACTATTCCTTATTTGTACTAATATATATATATATATATATATATATATATATATATATATATATATATATATATATATATACACATATTTGTATATGTTTTTAATTAGAACAAAAATAATGAATGATTCTGCAGGGGTCTGGAAGGATCCATTATGCATTGCTTGATGTTGTGTGTGAGTTGTGTGTTCATATTTCTAGACAGCTGTGGTTGCATAAGCTGTCTGTCTTTCATCCAGTGATGGGGAAGGAGTGTGGTCTTCTGCCTGTCCCCTCCCCCTGCACAACTCCCTCCACTGATAACTATACAACCCCATCTTCAAACTTTCAGGAAAACAAATACAAATTAAATTTCTTTATTCATTAACAAAGTGTTCAAACATTTGGTTTTTCCCAAAAAATGTCCATGGCATCTGCTCATGTTGTTAGTTTGGTACATACTTGACAAACAAGTCCTTTTGTTACTGGATCTACATTGATCCTTAAAAAAATGTGTATAAGGCTCCCTGTGCGTACGAACAGAAACCTTGGTGCATCTTGTATCTTAATGAATCTCGATGTCTTCATCATGCTAACTTACAAATACAGAATGTGGTACTTTTAACTAACAACTTTCATCATGATGTCATTGCACTGTTATGTTTAAAAAAGATCTGCAGCTTCTTTAAAATAATGCTTGTCAATTTTACATTTTAGTTGTAATACAAAGCATAGAGTTGGATTTAATTTGTTTGGTAACTATTATATTGAATGTAATAGTTAAAAATTCAAAGCTGCTTTGGTTTATTTTAATATGTGTTAGAACATTTTGCATTTGACTATTCAAGTTAAGTTCGAATCTTCAGTTGTCCTTAAGGGGCAAAAAAGGCAAATTAATGGCTTATTAAAGTCCCTTTTCAGCCAGTATCTAACAATGCCTGGTATTCCAATGCAGTTTGAAGAGCGGGGATGACTGGTTTATGATGTACTTCTTTCTTTTACAAAATACGTATTGTTATGATAACACACAAGAACCTAAAAAAGAACTCTCAGACAATCTGATATAGCTCTTTTTATTTCTTTTATCAAACTACGACCAATAAAAAAGGCACATTTTCAATTCATCTAAGAATCAAGTCACTGGACCATCCTGATAAAATATGAGCAGCTCCTTTGCATTTTTGATCAAAGTTATTTCTTCCAGCTACAAAAAAAAATCTTCACATAAAAAAGGTATCTAAAGAGATAAAATCCCACAAGAAATGATTAGCAGCACTTAAAGTTTTGTCTTCTGTTGAAAGAAAGACTTCCTGATTGAACAGTGCATTGAATGATATGACATACAAGTACTTGATCTGTGTCCAGCTGGAGAGGAATTGTATTCCTCAGCAGCTTTTTAGCTGAGGGTGTCTTTATATTTTTACTCTTTGTTTGAGTCTCTCCAGATCCTCCCTTTATTTCATGTCAGCAATACATATTAGGTATGCCAAGTGGTTTTCAAAGTTAAATTGCAGTCTCTTTTTCAGATGTTATTGCAAGGAACATGAAATTTATAGCCACGTGTAAGTACAGGACGTTCACGATTCAATGGCATTTCTTTTTTATTTAATAAAACTTACATAAAATTATACCTAGAATATTCAAATTAGCATTTTTGTTTTATTTTTCATGGATAAATCCAATAATAGACAAAGTTAACTCCTGCAATTTTTTTTAGCATGGTTCCAATAGTAAACAGTGTTAAAGGGATAGAGTTCTATATGGTCTAAACTTGATAATTAGGAAAAAAGTTTATAAAAAAATGGAAATCTTTATTTCTATTAGAGTTATTTTCTATTGTATGTACTGTTGGTATGTATTCGCTCTTCTGTGCAGTCTTTACTGGTTCCTCTATGTATAGATGTTTAGAGATTGTTCACACCGGTTTCTCAAGCATAAATAGATAAAATAAAGGGGGGGGGGGGGGGAGGGACAATCTCTGGTGCAGGTTACCAGGGACACCTTAATATTGCACATACTATACTGTATATATCTGTGCGTAGATTCTCACCTTGATATACCTCAAGAATTATAAAGTATTTTGTGCATGTTTGTCAAATCCATGCCTGATTTAGAATGGGACAGAGATCTTTCACCGATATTGTTGTCTTAGCTTGTTACGCAAAGAGTAATATACTCCAATCCATGGGTGTAGAAAACCGATTTCCTGGTTTCGACTTATCCCAATATTCACCTTACGGTGGTAATAAATCACTGTGCAGGGTGTTTATAATATATTGATCAAAACATCTATTTATTTTGTATATTTATAATATTCAATAAAAAGTAAATTTGTTAATATACGAAAAATGTGATATCATACAATCTGCTCTACTCTGCGGCTTCTTCAGTGATATTGTCCTCCGTTGACAAAAAACAGGTTCTTGTCAAAGACTGGAGCTGCAAAAAAGCCTGCGCCAGACATTTTGCACTGCCCCTACCCCCACACAACCGGTTGTGCTTTATTTCTATTAACTTTTATTTACAACTATTTTTTACTGCTGTGTTCAATTTTAATTTTAGAGAGTTGCAGACAATATCAACTGATAAGCGAGTATGTTCTTATAAACTGAAGAATCTTACTTACTTATGTAGAAAGAAATGGCAGTCCTAGCTGCCACATTCCCAGTGTACACATATTAACTGCAGTTCATGAAGTTGATCAGTAGAAACCAAATTGGTAGATTACACAACAGCATAATTTATGAAAGATAAAAATTAGCTGGTTTATTGTGTTTTTCCAATTTCAATATGTATATTTTTTATATTTGAAATATATGACTACAGTGGTTATTTAACTTGTAAAGGTGTATTGTTCAGAAAACAGCAACAAAGAATATCCTGAAAAGAAAGAAAACAAAAAAGGCTTTGAAAGTAGGCCAGGGAAGAACTGAATGCAGAATTCCAGAGAATAGCAAGAAGAGAAAAGGAGACATTCTACAATGAGCCATGTAAAGAGATGGAAGAAGATAACAGAATAGGAAAGTCAAGATATCTCAATAAGAAAACTGGGGATTGTCATGCCCAGAAGGCCTCCCTAAACGTTTTGGCCTATGTTGTTCATAACAGATATTGCTAAATATTTCCAGGAACCTGAGAGTTACTATGGAAGGTGCCTAGTTGTTTGCATAGGCAATGGTTACAGAAATTATGTGTTTAGAATGTGTTTTGTGGTAGAGATTTGCTTAATATTACTGGTTGAAGGGATGTATTTCATAAATGAGTTAGCAGCATTTATAAATACAACATACTGCAACAGTATCTCAATAATAGGAGACACCATGTCTACAAGAGGGATGTTTCTATTAGCACCCCTACCATGAGGCTGTCCTGGGGAGGGAAGGCCAAATTAATGGCACTAAGGTGCATATTACCCTCACAGGGCTTGGGGCAGGAAGGAAATCAAAGGACAGGAGGTAAGACAAATTGTGAAATCTTAGACATTCAAGGTCCTAGTTCAGTGGGAGGTTTGTAACTGTAGTTACAGGGTGGGGGAAAAGCAATGTGGTATTTTTATTATTTTGGTTTTAAAATGTATCTGAAGCAAGAATAAAATCGTTCAGTCTGCATCTACACAAACAGTGTTTTTGGTCCCGTTTCTCCATGAATGATGGTATGACCTTAAATGCTGGGTGCCGTGATGCATATACAAGTCACAACCTGCAGATTGCTCCTATAAACATGGCTCCCTCCTCTCATATGGCACACAATAAGAATGTAGCTGTCACAGTTCAAGTATTCAGGCTAGGAGCACAGTGTCCAGGGAGAGAAGGAGTAAAGAATACCAATAGTCCTTGTCAAGTTAGGGCCCCCAATAGTCCAACAGTTGCACAAATCTTCTATGTGTCTGACCTGCACAACAGGATTTCTTTAATATCCAAGTCAATTAAATATATATACTATTAAGGTCTCATATCTGCCCTGACCCACATGCCAGCCTGAGCTGGGCCCCTAAAAGATGAGATATAATAATACATTTGATATAAACTCAATGTATTTGCAAGCGATGACTCAAGTTAAATAACACACAAATCCCAAAAAATATATTTTGGCACAAATTCATATAAAATGAACATAATGTTGAACCATGATAAGGTGTAGCATGATAAGGTGTAGCAAATGATCTATATTGGAATTGTCATTAAGAGTTAATACAATGTATAAACATCAACATGACAATTTAGCTCACAGATGCGTGACATGTACAGTAAATAAAGGAAGTAAAGCAAAAGAGGACAAAAAGCTGATGATTTATAGAAACATTGGACAATATTATAATATTTGATGTGCGGCCTTGTCTACCCCTTTCCTTTATGGATCCACCAACAAAAGGTGTTTGGAAAAAAACTGTGTAGTATCCAGTGAAATGAAAATCCCAAGAATGTACCCAAACAAAACATTCAATTAATCTCATAATACAAGGTTAAGGTACTTGAAGCAAGAGACATACAAACGACTAGAATATAAGAACAAGCTAAAAGATAAAAAAAAACATGGAGGGGGATGAAAGGTTGGTATAAAGTGAATGTAACAGAAAAGAAATAGTTTCAAAGTCTAGTTTTCAAATAAGTATTCATTTGTTTGCCTTTTTCAGTGCCCATTTTAACCTTCACATTCCTGTAAATCAAAGAATATTATATTATATGAATATTTCAAAACTGCAGTTTAATTGTAAATACTGTGATGTTGTCAGACTAAGGCATGGAATATATTGAGGTATATTAACAAAGGATTTAGTAAAGTACAAGAGGGAAGTGTCTATGAGAAAACAAATTCAAGAATAATAAGAATAAGAAGTCATGATTTGAAGTTTGAAGATTTAAGGGTAAAATAAGTTACTGAATAGTTAGTAGATAAGTGGAACAATCACCCAGATATGGTTAAACACAGTTAAAGGGACATGGACGATTTCTGGATTTCATAATATAATATACATACATATCTATTTACTTTAATGTACTTTATTTTATTAAGACATGCTTTTTCTGCCTAAAATCATACAATTTCTAAGCAGTTTGCATCTGTTGCTCATACAGATGATGGATACACAGACTGTGAAGTGCAATGTTTCAAATTATTTTGACTTAAATAGCATATTATAGAATGTCACCACTGATTGGTCAGTATGAGACATTACAACCCCTGTTTTCTTAAAAGTACACTGTTTCATGAGCTTTAGACACAAGAAAGCAGTTAGAAACGTTTCTAAGATTTTAGGCAGAAAAAAATGAGCTTTTAAGTACTTCTTAATAAAATAAAGAGATACACAGGTATATTATATTTGCAGTGGAATACAGAGATCCATAAACCTTCCATGTCTTTTTAAGGAATTTATACATGCCTTGGATAAGCATATAGCTATCCTGAGGCTGAATTAAGCCAAACCATAATTCAGTCCAGATGGGCAGTTTTGGTTTTTATCTGCCATCAAATCTAATCATTAGACACACCTAAACGTTGAGATTTGTGGGGCCAAAAACTCAATCTCATCGGGATACAGGTTGTATGTCTGCGGGCACGCTGCAGGCACCCGTTCATCTCCAATTCTGGAGCTATTCAATTGCGCAAGGGGGCGCAACTCGCTGCCTGAGATCCGAAATCGTAAACCCTGGTTCCATATGTAAGCAGTGCAGGGCTTACGCTTGCAAGCCCGTAGCTACTGCTTACACAGAGCCAATAGTAAATGAGACCGCTATCAGGACGTCAATCAAACCTGCGGGAACCCCTGCGGGCTCCCTAAATGAAACCTTGCTATCTGGGCCCCCGTGGCATTGAAAGATTTAAATCCCGCGCCACGGGTCCATAAAGGGCCCATGGCACACAAAGAGTTAAACCCTGCCACGGGGTACTACAAGTACCCTTGTGACACCTAGCGTTAACCCCCCTATGCTACAGCGGTCCCTCATCGGGACCCTCGCAGGGTTCCTACACAAATTCTTGCTGTGGGGGTCTCAATTGAGACCCCCGAAGCATTTAAAATTTAAATTTCCCTCCTTGTGGCTCCTTAAAGGGTCCTTAAAGGACCAGGCTACAATGATAATTAACCCCTGCAGCGGGGTTATCATAAGTACCCCCATCGGCACCTAAAATAACCCCATCAATAATGGGCTCTATACAGACCCCCATGAGCTCTAATTAACCCCATCAGTCCCATAAGGGTCTATATTACCCCCATGTACCCTACCCTATCCTACTAACCCCTACACTACCTACCAAACCCCTAATGAAATTCCTAACACCCGACTAAACACACAAACAGTTAACCCCTGCTGTGGGGGTACTACAAGTACCCCCGCAACACCTGTTATCCCCCCTATGCTGCAGGGGTCCCCATCGAGACCCCCGCAGGGTTCATACACTAACCCTTGCTGCAAGGGTCCCGATTGGTATCCCCGCAGCATTTAAAATTAAAAATTCCCTCCTCACGGGTCCTCAAAAGACCTTCAAGGTCCTTAAAGGATGATAATTAACCCTTGTTGTGGGGATACCATAAGTACCCCCATCAGCACCTAAAATTAACCCCATCAGTTATAGGGCTCTAATTAACCCCATCAGTCCCATAAGGGTCTATATTACCCCCCTTCTACCCTACCCTATTAACCCCTACACTACCTACCTAACCCCCTAATAAAATCCCTAATGCCCCACTAAGTACAAAAAATAAAAACACCCACATTACAGAAAATAAAAAAAACATTAAGTACAAAACATAACTCCTATTTATCTAAAAATAAAGTATTACAGAAAAAAAAATACCTACACATAAGATAAAAAAAGAATACAGAAAATAATAAACACTATTAAAATAAAAAAAGACTTACAACCTGAAAAAAGAAAGGGTGAATTAGTCTACTGACCAGGCCAAAATGTCCCTCCATTGGTGATCCCTGATGCCCTGGTCTTCACTCTTCTGGGCCAGGAAAGGCCTTCCATCAAAATCCTGATGTTCTAAAAAAAAAAATAACTCCTACTAATGGAGCTCCCAGCCGCAAATGATGGTTCCCGCGCATGCTCTGATATTAAAAAAAAGCATTTTTTAGAACGTTAGTGTTAATGTCAGGGTTCATTATTGTCCCATAAGGGTCAATATAGACCCTTATGGGACTGATGAGATTAATTAGAGGCTCATGGGGGCCTGTATAGAGCCCCATAAGTGATGGGGTAATTTTAGGTGCTGCAGGGGTACTTATGATAGGGGTTAATTATCATGGGGACCCCTGCAGCATATGGGGGTTAATTATCATGGGGACGCCTGTAGCATAGGGTGATTATTTGTTTGCAGCAGGCCTTTTAAATCTTTAAATGCACGGGGTCTAGATTGGGCCCCCTGCAGCAAGGGATTAATGTGGGGACCCTGCATGGGTCCTGATTGGGACCCCTGCAGCAAGAGGTTAATGTGGGGACTCTGTGGGGATCCCAATTTGGACCCCTGCAGCAAGGGGTTAATGTGGGGAAGCTGTGGGGGTCTTGATTGGGACCCCTGCATCATGGGGGTTTACTTTAGGAGTGGGGGGGGGGTTGTGGGACAGAGGTGATGTTTAGGGGCAGCATACGTAAGGGATTTTAAAGTCCTTGAGAGTCCTCTCTAGTTCTCGTTGGATTTTGGCCTACATTTGCCATTCACGGGTTTGAACGCAAGTGTGTCCTTGGCGAATTGTAGCAATTGAATAGCGATTTGCAATTTTAACTTCTGCAGACTTGTAAGATCAAAGGCTTAGATGGGGTTTCAGTTACGGTTGTAACAACCGCAAGGATTTCAAGCCTGTAACACGTAAGCCATTTTCGGCGCGCAAAAAAATGCCAATTGAATAGCAAATTAATTTACGGCTCCAGTAACTTACGATTGCTCAATTGAATCGGGCACTTAATAAATCACTTTCTGGGCCCGATTCAATTGCCTAATTCGTAATTTATACACACTTAAAATCACTCTTAATATTGATACATATTCGTCAAATATTACTTATTGGCACTAATGAATTCTTAAGTCAATAGAATGCATATAAACATTTATAAAAAAAAATCACCCAAGCCAAAATTTGGCGTTCAAGGCATTTGTAAGTAGCTAATAGAATATGGCCCTCTGTGTTTATCAAACCTGGATAAAGCTTATGCCCAAAATACATTTTAAATGTCTGTAATTGTTACCCCCAGTTTTACCTTGTTTAATAAATATATTAAAATCTGAACATAATTTTAAAATGGGACTTTTAATGTTGTTGGAAATAATGGTTTTGCGAGTAAGAAATAGATCAAAACTGGTCTATTGAATCCTTATTGCCAGAGCTTTATTAGCCTTATCATTTGAATGATTTATCACAAGTATGTAACTACATATTAAAGTCAATGTAATATGGGACTCATGCTATTATTTCCTCATTTCAAACAATCTCTGGTTTGGGTTTAAAGATTGCAAAAATGTACCTTGAGCTGAAGCCAAATTGTAGAGTCAATAAACTTTTCAGTTTCTCTATTGTGTGGCTGTCCGGGAAGTGGAAAATGTAGGGTAAAGTCACAAGTTAGGTCAGTATCAACAAAAGGCTGATTATTTATTATTTATGAGTTTGTACATTTCCATATAATGTGTTTCTGGCTGACTTTGTACTAATGTATTTGAATATGATTTTTTTTTCTTCAAGAAAACATTTGCATCCTAGAAAATCTGATTGCTCATTTTATTCTAAAGTGTACTTCTCAAGCAAGTGTGACAATATCCATATCTTATTCCATATACACAATAATATGGAAAAATATATGTATTTTCATTTCTTTAAATTTTAATCCATCAAACCCTTCTAATTTAATCAGTATTAGGTCCCCACATTAACCCTGATTATTATGGATTTCCACCTTTCTGGATTACGAGTCCGATCGCAAATCTGACTTCTAAACACTATTTAATTGTTGATTAAACTCCATGGGCCTCATTCAATTGCTACATATTTTGAGATCCGGGCTCGCAAATGGTGATCGCAAGCTACATTGCTATACAATTGCCTTCCGTTTGCGGGCTTTGATCGGGTTACGTGCTGCTAGCTACGATTCCTAGCGATTTGGTCAATCACAACTTACTTCCCTCAAAGCCTTTGATCTTTCACAGCTGCAAGAGCCGCGGCGGCAAAAAGTCCTGAATCGCTATTCAATTGCTCAAAATCGAACCACAGGTTACTAGTGCCAAGCAGGTGTCGCAAAGGGCTTACTTACAAATCGGAGCACTTTATAAGCAAATAAAAAAGCCATCCTGTACTTTTATTAGAAGTGAAAGTGATGTTTGGTCTTAGAATTAATAGCATAACATTCTCAAGCTCGCACATTGGCATAAAAACCTACTTTATTTCATGTTCAATTTCTCTCATAAAGTCCTAGGGGCTTCAACCTCCAAGCCCGTATGACTTTGGAATCCAACCTCCATATTTCATTGAAGTTCTACGGGCTTGAATAATGAGTTATGGGCTTGGAGGTCATTCAAGCCCGTAGGGCTTTGGACAGAAATTAAACATGAAATTAAATATTGTATTTTGGCGATGTGCGAGCTTGAGAATGTCGTGCTTTTAATCCTCACGTCACCCATTGGGTCCCCCTCATTTACAGTGCTTCACAATGCTGGATTAAATTTATATTTCTATTTACAGTGCTCTGAGTTTGCCGGCTTCAAACACTAGTTACAGTCTTGTGGCAAATGCTTACTGCCGATAGCATGGTTTGCGATTAGCATAAAAGTAGAGCAACGCCAGGCCCTAACTCGATCACAGGAAATCCCGCAATTGAATGAGGCCCCATGTTTTACAGACGTCATGATGACGGTCTCATTTACTATTAGCACTTTCTAAATTGCAACTTCCGGGCTTGCTTACTTAAACATGATCATGTCATGTACGGTTTCTCGGTTTGCGTGTTGGGGCTGTGAGTATGTACTTGCAGGCTTGAGCAATTAAATACAACTGTAACTGGTGCAAATTTTTAACCCGCAGACATACGGGCTATATGAAGGTAATTGCGGGCTTGGAATTAAATGAGGGCCACTGTCTGTGTTTGAAGGATGCCATGTTTGTGTCTTCTACATTTCCTACTGGCTTGGAGACTGGGTGGGTGTGTTTCATATCTGTTCAAGAGTGGAAGTTTGTTTACCCATTGGTGGTGGATTTAAATTATATTTTAGTGCAAGACACTTTTCCTCTTTCTTCAGATAGAGAAAACTTGCAGGTATACTTGCAAGTCTTTCTTGCCATGCTCTGCATCTTCCTCTTGCTCCTTGGTAACAGGTAATGTTTTTTCTAATCTACGGTAACCCTTTAAGAACATAAATGACGGCTTCACTGATTGACATTGCTTGTTATTGGTCAACATATTGCAATTATTGATGTCCATATTTTAGAATAGCTTTGCTATCCTTAGCAAAAATGTTAAACTAATGTGTTAGAATATGTTGCATTTTACTTTATCCTTACAATTTTACAAATGCAAGACTTAAATGTAATTAATTTTATATAAAGCTGACAACTGTTGTTACTTAAATAAACACAGTAATCGTAAAATATTCTGAAGTGCCACAATTTTTGTCCTTAAAGCGAATGTTATAAATAACCTTTTTATCTTAATTGGATTACATCTTATATCACATGGAAAATTTGCTGTCTTGTACTTAATTACAGGAGATTGACATAAAAAAGCAATATAACTTCATTGGATGCTTCAGTTAGTTAATGAGACAGAGCAAAGGATGGAAACTTCTTTCATTCCAACTTTCCTTAGTTGTTTAATAAATATTTTTAAAGCAAATCTTAAGTACATGCAGTATACTGTACTAGGAATGCTAAATGAAGATAAGGATCCCTTTTGATGAAACCTCTACAGATCAGAACATGATACACTTATGACTGATCAAAAATGAAAAACTTTAAAAACTCAGTTATGTCAGTATTTAACTTGAGGAAATAAGGAGATGTTACCAGGTCAATATTTCAAGCATCCACGTGCACTTAAGAGCTAAATGCAACCATACGTGTATATATCTGACTGTTCTTCTTCACTATTCATCATTATAAATAAATGACATTGTATGACGCAACCATGTATTTCACATGTGCTGGTGGCTTCCTTAATCTAGTCTGTGGAACATATTAACCCTAGGTGGCAAATCCGCTGATTTATTGATGTGTTGGTCTTTGTAGACAAGAGGTCCCCTTCTGTATCGCTATCTTGTCTTGGTGAAGGGGCTTGTGTACTTCAGTAAAGCTGTGAGCTATACCATGTAGGAGCACTGAAGATGGGCAGGTCATAGCAGAGGATTCAGACAAATTGTGGTCCACTGGCAGAGGAACTGGCAACCCCTTCCAGTATCTTTTCAAAGAAAACCTTATGGATAAGCACAACCAGACTTGCACCCAACTGAACGACTAAACAACAACAACTACAAAAGAGAGGTAGATTCATGGAGGCCATAGTGAGGAAGGATGTATTTCTGCCTTTTTTTCCCATGCAAGTTGAAAAGTCGGTAGATGCGTACAAATTAATAGTCATAAAAAAACTAATATTTAAAAAAAAAAGTATTTGCAATAATGTTTTAAGCCACTCAAAATGTTCTCTGCATACGGCTATTCATGCCATCTAGAGAAGATTTTCTGATATATATATATAATTTAAGTTATAAAAGAGTTGAGGTTGTCTCTCGGTAAGCCTCATCATTGCATATTTTATTCTACTGTTTGTTGCCTTTTAACATTTTGAAATGCAGAGAAGTTTGCTTCCTTATGTTATCATATTATTATTACACAGGAGGAATTTACCAAGCATCTTCTCTACTGAGATGAGGTCAGGACTGTGGTCTCAAAATCATTTTTTGTTTGCATCATTCAGTTGTGTCTGACTTCCCATGACCTCATAGACCATAGCGAACCATGCTGATCCACTTGGTATTCATGGAAATACTGAAGTGGGTTGCCAGTTCCTTCTCTAGTGGGCCACAGCATACAGCTCCTGGTATTCCTAGGTGGCCTCCCATCCAAGTACTGACCCGGCACAACCCTGCTTGGCTTTAGGGTGGTGTGACCTCTTGGTTCCCTGACTAGAATCGTACCCAGGTAACAGTGGTGAAAGCACCAAATACTAACCACTGGCCCACCAGAAAACCCATTGAAATAGAACATAATATTAAATGAATGGATATATGTGAAATGCACTTGAGATGCTTAGTAAATTCCCCCAATATTAGTTTAGGAATTTAATTAAACCAATAAAAATGTTTATTTGACTGGTTGATTCAGAATGAGAGAGGCATTATAATTATTTTTATGAAAAAGCAACATATTCTGCAATATATCATACTGTGTGAGATTATAATTCAATAATTAAAAACAATATTTGCACACAGCTTCAAAATAACTAATATAAAATAGCTGTTATACTGTAGATACTCTGAAGTAAGCAAAATAGACCAATGCATTCCTTTCATATATAAAGTGTTTAGTCACATTGTAGATATGTAATTAAGTGTGCAAAAAGTTTCATTTGCAGTGAATCTTTGTTCAAAATTATTCTGTATAACTATTTAAATCTATAATATCCTTTTATTTTATATAATGTATTATAATTCAAGTTTTGCATAGAACGCTGTTTCATTTAGTATCAAAAGAATGCAATTTTACATAGTATGGGCCTCATTCAAATGCGATTTGGTTAAATAGGGCTCTATATAAGCACACAGCATATTTTTTTACAGAGGTTTTTAGTTAGTGAAGACCTTGCTTTTAGATAGAAACAAATATGTTGTGTGCTTATATAGAGCCCTATTCAATTGTCCGAATCGCATTTGAATGAGGCCCCATGTCTTTAAATACATAAATTTGAATTATCAAATAATAAGCATTTCTCTTTGTTTCTGGAAAATATAACAGCCAAAACAAATAGTTTGTTATCTTAAAACATTGTATCTTATATTTCCCATCTTTTTAAAAAAATATATGGCAAAAATAAAATAATCTTTTAAAGTGGATGATAGTGGCCAGAAAACCCTACTTCCCTTGACCTTGTGTGAATCTGTTATATTTCGAAAATCCTTTCATATTGAAAGCATGGTACAAAAGAACGTCTGCACTGAGATCTGGATTGCATCAAACTCCAAAACCATATTGCACAGGAAAGGGATTCAAATGTTAACAGATTACTAATTTTTATTCCCAGAATTATATATTTTGCAACCAAGAATGACTAGTATCATAGACAGGAAAAGACCAAAAAAAACAACAACGAATATAATGTTAGTATTACTAATTATATAACACAATTACGTTTTTATGCTGTTATATTTGTCTAATAAGTTTGGTAATGTAATTCTGCACAAGGTTTCAAACCATCTCATATATAATGCAATGTATAATTTTCTAGAAAACAAATAAAAAATAAATGCAGTTGATTAGAAGGATCCATTTTATTCTAAAAACAACATAGGAGTATCCATTAACATGTTACACAAGCTGGGTCTTTTTTTTGTATTAATTATTCAATTGCACATCCTGAGTTGTCATTAGCGGGTGGCTGAGATGTGTACCTCCTCTGTTATATACCTCCACAGTGTTTTGAAATACAGAAATTGAGCTGGACTAGGCTGGCACTGCTCCTCTTCTGGATTGCTAGCTTGTCCTAGTGAAGCGGCTTGTGTACTTCAATGAAGCTGTGAGCTATACCAGATAGGGTCACCCAAGATGGGCAGGTCATAGCAGAGAGGTGAGACAAATCTCAGTCCACTGGAGAAGGAACTGACAACCCACTCTAGTATATTTACTAAGATAACCTATGGATAGGCACAACCACACACAATATGTGCCTGGTGTACTGAGGTCCATAGGGTCGTGGAGAGTCCGACACAACTGAACGACTAAACATCAACAAGGCTGACACGTCACTCTTAGCCCATGCACATTTTGCAAGTATGAGCTATTTTTTTTAATTATCAATTTATATTTATTAGATTCAGAATTGAATAGTATGATCCGATACTCCAACCAATCCAACTTCAGCAAAAAGATATGGAAGTGATAAGATGTTTTTTTTTGTTGTTTTTTTTTTACTTACAAGATTCACCACTGAGGTCACTCATTCCCTTTTAGAACTCATGAATTAAGTAGCTGTTGATTATATGAACTACATTAGGACATTTATTATCTACATGTCTCTAAAATAACACATGCCACATATAAGTGCACTAATTACATGTGGGTGCCAGGACATTTTCACTATTGATGACATTGACAAGTTTTACGTAATATTTTTTATGTAAAAAACAATTGTTGTTGTGCATGGAAAAATACAGTGCATTGGAAACAGACCTTATATTATGTACCTTAACACATATAACAAAAATGTACTCTGTTTAATGTGGAATATATAAAGGAACTACAGCTTCCATGTTCACACAAGGCAAGTCTAATACAGTAAACTCCCCGTTATCTGGCACCTACGGGGACTCCCTATTGTCGGATACATGTAGTTTCTGGTTAATCGGGATTCCCCTAATTTAATGGTCTAAACTACCATTAAACACCCCGAAACCCCTCAAAATTCCTTTAAAAAGGGATTAGCACCTAAACTGGGCCATTTAGGCACAGAAAAAAATAATTAGAAAAAAAGTTAGCATTTTTTTTTTTGCAGTCTTGAACTCTGGATAGTGCCGGTTACGCTGGTTTAGCGGGAGTAAATGTAAAATGGGGAATTGATGCCGGTGCCGGTTGCTTGAGAGTGCCGGTTGGTTAGGTGCCTGATAATTGGGAGTTTACTGTATCATACCTTCCTTGAACTTATTTTTTTCTTATTGAAACAGTAGATTTAATGTCACACCAACCAACTAATAAATAATAGTCTCTACTGGTCTGAGGAAAAATAATAGCAAAATCAGAAATTCTGTGAGCTATAATTTTGTCACTAGGATGTAGGCACCAAGTAGGTATTTATCAGCAAAACTGTGACTAAATCCCTATATAAAATAAAAATGTCAACGTAATCTACCCCAACCTGTGAGAACTATGGACAGAAGTGACTTTGTTGGTATTGTTTCTTACCTGATCAGTAAATCAGTACACTATGATGATCCTTTTACAGCAATGATCACTGTTTCTTTGAAGCAATGTCATTATGGTTAAATAGACTTCATTTGCCATTACTTTCCCCAATAGAGAGTATTGATTCTGAACCCTCTTCTGAAGGACCACTAGTCACTGTGAATATTTGTTGTTGTTCAGTTGTTCTGACTCTTCGTAATGGACCGAATCATTCCAGACACATATTGTGTCTGGTTCTGCTCATCCATAAGGTTTTCATGGTAAAGATACTGGGGTGGATTGCCAGTTCCTTCTCCAATTGATCGCAATTTGTGTGACCTCCCTGCTATGATCTGTCCATCTTGGGTGACCCTACTTCACAGCCTCACTGAGGTACACGAGCCCCTTCACCACAACAAGGTAGCGACCCAGAAGGGGACTGAGAATATATATGTGAGTCATATATATGAGGCAATTAGAGACTCCACAGCATGTTAAATACAGTTTGCCGCAACTTGTGTTCACACAGTATTACATTTAAATCATGGCCTGTCTGGGAGTTGGGAATCACTGGTGTTGAGCAAGGTTAGGCAACATACAGAGTTCAGTAATTCAGGATTTTCCTGCTGTGTAAATATAAGGCAACCAGAATATCTAAGGCAGGGGTGAAAAAAACTCAGTCCTGCTGGGCCTCACACAGACCTGGATTTGTGGATATCCTTGCTACAAGCAGGTGATACTATTGCTTCTTCAGTCATCCTGATTGACTCACCTGTGCACAGAAAGGAAATCCTCAAATCCAGGCCTGTGGGCGGCCCTCCAAGACTGAGTTTGAACACCCCTGGTCTAAGGCAATGACCTATGGACAGCAGAGTAGTACTGAAATCCAGGACTGTTGAATATCCCTGGTGTTGAGCATGTGTTTGTGGGAGAGGTGTGGGACAGTGAATTTGATTCTTGTATAGTATGAAGAAAATAAAACATATTTTCAAGCACATGTAATGACAATTTTAACACCTATTTCATTGATAATATTTGAGCTTTTAAAGCAGGCAACGTTCCTTTAAAGAATTAAAAATCAACCTGATAAAGTAAACATAATTATAATTGCATTATTATGTGGATTATGCCCAAATAAAAATAGAATTATTATTTCCATTCAAACATTGAACCGTCTTTATCAGTATAAATGCTAAATAATTAAAAAGTGTGATAAAAAAAATCTGGGACAATACACTAAAAACATTTTATTGAAATTAAAATTATTTATATAACATTTTGATTGCAGCAGAATAATAGGAAAAAGCAACAAAATAATGAATAGAATACATTTAAAAAAATGAAGGTTATCACCTTTTCTGCTTTTTGGTTAAATTCTTGCTCTATTCTGTTTTGCATTTTCTTTGTATCCTATTAGCTTTGTTTCATAACCTTGCGGTGGAGGCTGAAGTGCATTGCAGAGTGGTGTGAACAAATACCCCTACTCGATCCTAGATGAAGGTATTGTTCCTATAGAAAGGCATTGCCACCTGCTTTTCAAGGTGCCCATTGTGTGACAGACTGTGATCCGGCACCATTCATGTGCTCTTGTGAAAGTATTGTATATGACAGGTCTCTTAAAGCAATCACTCCACTTACCATACAATTGTTTAGCTCGTTTAAGGTCAAAACACGATCAAGAACCCTAAGAGCTGAGCATTTGAAATTAAACCTTTGCCAATATAAAAATAATGATTGATAGAATATATATGCATTTGTATGAATTTATTGTGTTTCAAGTGACAATTTTATAAAATCAGAGCTACAATATTTCTCTAAAAAATATAGATTTATTGATTCTTTACATTTAGAAGACCACTTACTTGTCATATTTACACTATGCTCTTTTTTTGGTCTTGATAACTTGGAAAATATTTTTACAAAGTTTAAAATAAATATTTACAGTCATTCGGGGTGAAGGGGCTTGTGTACTTCAATGAAGCTGTGAGCTATACCATGTACGGTCACCCAAGCTGGGCAGGTCATAGCAGGGAGGTCACACAAATAGTGGTCTACTAGAAAGAATGAACGGGCAACCCACTCCAGTATATTTGCCAAGATAACCTTATGGATAAGCTCAACCAGAGACATAATGATCCATAACGATGTGGTCCTTAGGGTCACATAGAGTCTAAAACAACTGAACAACAAAAATGTTTATCTATTTTAATCCATTTTGCTTTCATGATGACAGACATTGTGTCTTTGTTTCTAAAAAGTTTAGAAACGTGGAGGAAGTGGAAGTAACAATTGGATTCAGATGAGATCTGTATTAACCTATTGAAAAATGTCCTCACCAAATAGGATAGATGACAATAGAACTCAATACAGAGCAAGACCCTATCGGATAGCCCTCTCCCTCAAACTTCCGGCAGACTACCCAAGATGAAATCCCCTATGACACAATCATCATAATTTCAATATAAGATTTTCTGCTCTCATCTCCAAATAGACTTGCCCTCTCCATTCTGCTAATGACCTTCTTATTTCCTCCTCTCATCACCTCCTCTAATTCACTCCTTCCGGACTTTCTCGTGCTGCCCCTATTCTCTGGAACTCCTTGCCTCTCACCACTATATTATCTCCTTGCCTCAAAACCTTCAAATTCTCACTAGAAACGCATCTGTTTAAAGAAGCCTACCACCTTCCACCTTAACTTCCACAACTTATCTTTCACTCTCCTGTACTCCGCCCAAACCATTTAGACTGTAAGTTTGCGAGTTTTCAATCTTGCACAGCACTTTGGAGAAAGCACTTTGGACACTTTTGCAATGTGTTAATACTGATATTGTTTTTGCCTTAAACGTACCCATGTACAGTGCTACAGAATATCTTGGCGCGTTACAAATCACATATATAGTTGTGAGCGTACGGGTCGTTGCTCACGCTTGCGGGCTCGCGAAGCGAGCCGCGGCCCTCGCGTAGTGAGCCGCGGGCCTCGCGTAGCGAGGTCACTGGGCAAGGGCCTCAGTTGCTGGCATGGAGCGCCGAAGGCGCTCCATGCCAGCAACTGAGGCCCCTCGCGAAGCGAGGGCCTCAGTTGCTGGCGAGGTCACTGGGCACGGGCCTCAGTTGCTGGCATGGAGCGCCGAAGGCGCTCCATGCCAGCAACTGAGGCCCCTCGCGAAGCGAGGGCCTCAGTTGCTGGCGAGGTCACTGGGCACGGGCCTCAGTTGCTGGCATGGAGCGAGGGCCTCAGTTGCTGGTGAGGTCACTGGGCAAGGGCCTCAGTTGCTGGCATGGAGCGCCGAAGGCGCTCCATGCCAGCAACTGAGGCCCCTCGCGAAGCGAGGGACTCAGTTGCTGGCGAGGTCACTGGGCAAGGGCCTCAAACCCTCGCAAACTTCACGTCGCTACTCAAAAAACACGACACACAAATTACGACACTCGCTAAATTTTACGAGGAACGCAAACAACGTACGAAACACGTTACCACACATTACGACCTCGCAAACATCGGACGCAACACGCCGACATACAAACATTTAAAACACAATACATACACACAGCACATACATAAAAACCTTACCTACACCAAGAGGGAGCACCCAGGACCTCAAAAATGCAACTTACACCTCGATTTTACTCGAAATAAAAGACTTTTGAGACAAAAAAAAAATCTAAGCGACAGAAAAAATGGCTGCCGAACAAAACGAAAACGAGGCTACAGCACTCTAAACTCGCAAAACACCACAACAAACTCGCAAAACACCACAAGAAACTCGCAAAACGCCACAAACCACCTACGAATATTCATACCACACAGTGCACACATTCAGCATGCTTACACAGCAGCTCCACACCACTAATGCTGCAGCAACATCAACACAGATTGCCAGCTCTTCATCACAATGCTTCAAAATAGGTACACTATATTCATTTAGTAATTTAGCTACCTTACAATTTCATTGCCGTCATTTTTTGACGGGCAATTCGCTAGTAAATAATAATAATAATTTTCTCTAAAAATGTCTTTGCGTTCCTGTCTTGATTCCCTGCTAATGCTTTAGTTCAGGGGTCACCAAACTTGGTCCTGGAGGGCCGACCCAGGCCTGGATTTGTGGATATCCTTGCTGCAAACAGGTGAGTCAATCAGGATGGCTGAAGAAACAAGATTCTCACCTGTTTGCAGCAAGGATATCCACAAATCCAGGCCTGGTGCGGCCCTCCAGGACCGAGTTTGGTGACCCCTGCTTTAGTTTGTAACATACTTCATAAGTGTGTGAAGTTTTTACCAAACTACAGTGATCTTTTAAAGCACCACAGTAGTTTGGGAAAAGTTTCACATGCTTGTGAAGTATGCAATAAGCAATATTATCCGTTATTATAAGCCTTGACATGTTTAGAGAAAATCCTAATTTTAGCAGATTCTGTCTGTCTGTGGTCTTCCATCTTGGATCTCTAGATCTCTGGCTGAAGGAAGGTGATTTTACTGGTAGATATACTCCCATTTAATCCAATAAAAGTACACATTGTGGTAGACTTTCTATAAAACTCAAACAATATTGTATCTACATACAGAATTTCTCCCAGATGTCTTATCCTGTTAGGGAAAATGCAAATGTCTACTTCCAGTAGAGCAAAATTAAACTTATAAAATATTTTGCACAATCTCAAGTTCTTCAAAAGAACATATTATAAATAGAATACTTCAAGGGTTTGTTAAGGAGACTGTAAAGCTGTTTTATCTGTGTAAAAGAATAGAACAAAGTTTTGAAAAAAGAAAATGTTGCTAGGATTGCACACAACCAGACAAATTATGGAGCGACCAATGAAAGGTTTGGAATTGTCCGGGGAATTGGACAAAAATAAGGTCAGGATTGTGAGCACAGTAGACTAAGCCAATGGAACCAGATAAGATACGAAAACAGCATATCATGATTCTACAGTATACAGGAGAGCAATTTGTAGAACAGATATAAACTGTAATAAGAAAATATTTGAATGTGTTACTATATAATACATCTAGTCCACAATAAGGGATATGGAGAAGTTACATAGTGAGGACTTGGGTGTTTAGGAGCTATGCTGCCTTATTTACATTGCATTAAAATCTTAGACATATTTATTATATTGGCTACTCATATCACTAGTTTTTATTTAATCCATTGAAAATATTATTTTTAGGCTTTAGTGCCCTTCCTCTGACATTTTGTGCATCATTGAAATCTAAACAAACATGGAAGTTAAAGTAAATTGGACTTTTGAAAAATAACTAAAGTGTTTGGGATTTTAATGTGTAATTGCTATAACACTGGTGTTTTTATTTATTTTTATTTCAAAGAATTAATGTTAAACATGCCAATTTAAGGCAATCTCACATAAAAGACCAGGATTTTAAATATGAACTGGACTGGGCCTTTGGAGATATGAGCAACAAACAGAAAGAAGGAAAAAAGGCTGGGACACAAAACAGAGCAAAAGGTAAGGTCTAAGAACGTTTGATATTGAATAGACCTCTATTTTTAGAGGTCAACGGATAATGTATTGCAACTTATAATTAAGTCTGTTTCTATAATATGTAAATTAGGATTTTCAGAAGAAATCCCAGTGACATTCTTTTGTACTTTTATGGTTAGGCAAAAAAAGGATAAATGTGTAAATCAATTTGAAAAAAAAAAGTACATTTTCTTTTAGAGAAAAAAACAGGTAATATAAGACTTGATCTTAGTAATTAAAAATATTTTTCTTCCATGACTTGAATTGAAACTACAGTGATGGTATATTTTATTGATATTTGGTTAATGCAAAATTGTATTAATCTTTTTTTTCTAAAATCATATTTTACTATATTTAAAAAAGATAATATAATAAAAATGAATCATATATGGGAAGGCATAAGAACAGTTAATTAAAATACATCATATAGTGCGATTTCCAAACCATTAGCATTGTGCCACAGTCCAGTAAAGATAGTATTATAATTTACATATTAGTGATGAGAATGGTCACAACTTCCTAAAGTATTGTGATAGAGCCAGAAATACAGAATTGGACAAACCTGCAAGGATAGGAGTAAAGTTGGAAGATATTTTAATAAACCTAAATATTATAACAAAAAAATAGTAGTAGGTAATAGAAGTAAAAAAAAAAGTGCATTTATTACAAATGTGTTTGGAAAAACTAAAAATTGGGGTCTCACCAGGAGCCAACTAATTCAGTGCAACCTACTCCCCCAAATGCAACTCAAAAAACACTAAGAACCACATTCCTCAGAAACTGTCTCCTCTTAATTTTCTTACCTCCCCAAGAACATTTCCCAAAGCAGTTCACCTCAAGACTTCTTCCAAAAAGCAGCTCCTTTCCCATCACAGCCCCCTCTAACAGCCACTGCCCCTCTTAATACCCCCAAGACCCCTTCACAAAGCGGCTCCATTCCCTTCAAGAACCCCTCCACCAGCCACTGGTCCCTCCTAATATATCCCAAGACCCCCCTCCCGAGATGAGAGTCCAGTGAATAGCACCACCTGCACCAATGGTAGCTCCATCCTTGTATGGCATGTTGGCACATTAATTTTCATATTTTCTATTTTGTGTGTTTTACTGTTGATTTAAATGTAAGCAAGTAGCCTTATAATTGTAGCACTTTTTTTAACAAATTAAAGGAGACCCAGAAAAGAGGTATCCTGTTTATAATTTACCTGCTGTATCTTAGGTTTACTTGATAACAAGCATTAAATCATTATATATATTGTACTATCATTAGCTCTAATCAGAATAATTATCGAGATATACAGGGGTGGAGCTAACACCGGTCCTCGTCTGAGGGGTGCTCTGTCCTGCTTTTTTCTAATGGGGGAGGGGTCACTGAGATTGCATGTCATGGAAATTAAGAGGATGGGAGCTGTTGTGGGAAGAGGTCTTGGGGATATAAGATGGGCCAGTGGATGGGAAAAGGGGACTTGAGTAGAAGGGAACTGTTTTTGAAGGTTCTCGGGAGGGTACGAAAAGGAAGAGCGGGCAGTTTTCCTTTTACTTCTTTTAGGCGAAATATATTTTCCTGTAACCTCACTGGGAAACATTTTGTCAACTATAAACATCTAGATATGAAGGTTTTCTTAACAAAACAGTATATTGACATTTAAATATGTTAATGAAAAAAAATTAGAAAAAAAGTTTATTAGCCGTTCCTTAGCATTTCCTTGAGCCTCCCTATTAGTTTTGTCCATCTTCTCTACAGTGTTCTTTTTCAGAAGTCAAGCCCAACATTATGTTCCATATCCAAGATGTGATTTATATGTGATTTATAGAGTGGTGTATTTTACTTGATTCTCTTTCATATTATGCATAACAAGTCTTCTGGAAATAATCGATTGTGTTATAAATCCTGCCCAAAGCAGATCATTTCCACAAAATAGTCGCACCCTATAAAAACATGAAAATCCCAAATCTAATTAATAGAGTAAAAATTGCTTATTGGATTACTGTATAAAACACTATTTTTCAGACTATATTTTTAAAATGTTACCAACAAAACTGATAGCATTTACGGTATCCAAATAACGAGCCAATGTTGTTTTTTTTTAAATCTGCTTTTAAAAGCACTATGTTTGAACATCTGTCAAGAACAGCAGATCAGTTGAATAGACTTTGGATGTCAGTATATTATATTCACTGGTATCCTCTATGCTGTAATTATCTTCATCCTAAAACAAGTCTGTGACAGTTACAAGTACTTTCAGAGAGTTGTTATTGATGATTCAACATTCTATCTTGCTCAACTTCAACATTTGTCCTTATAAGAACTGATATTAAAAATGTTTTTTACATATGGTTTGTATACATATATAGTACACATAACATTTTCTGTGTAAGTATATCCGGGTATTATTACATATACAAAAAAAAAATAGAAAATTTATGAAATTTAATCATTTTAAAATAATAAACAATAACATTTGAAATTGAAAAATGTGTTTTCTTTTACACAAACAAAGAGAATTGTGAGAGTGCCTAGGAAGTTAACGCAGGAAATTACAAAGGGGTTATGTGTGAATTTTCTTATTGGGTGTAAACCATGTATGGCATGATTTACAAAGCCCCGGTGTGAGTCATTTAATAATAATTCAATTAAAACAATAAACACATTTTAGAGGAGAGGAAATTGGTGTTAAAAGCTAAAAGGCTATAAATGTCGATCATAAATAAAATCTGCTTATCAAGCTTCTTTAGAGCTTTATCAACCAAAATAACTATCAAAAAAAATATATACTGTTAACTACAGAATTAAAAAGTGTGTGCGAAGTATTAAAATACAGAATAATCACAAAACTACATTTAAACATATTATATATATAGATGTGTATATATATATATATATATATATATATATACTGTATATATATATATAGTAAATAAATAGTACATCTGTGTTCACATTTGAATGTCTAAAACAAGTTAAAGAACCTGCTTCATGCTCAGAGTTCAGAGAAAAACAGTTATTACACTGCATTGTGGGAAGCTGAGCTAGGACATGCAAATGTGCCCACAAATGCCTCGCTCTTCAATCCATAGCCATTATCAACCTTGCCTTCCTTTAAGCTTATGCATGCTGTATTACACAGCTTTAATGCAAAGCCAAGGTTGGATTAAACACAAGCTGAGTATCCAATCCATGTACATGTTTCAAGCTTACTGGCTATCATCAGCATAGAGCGGGATCTAAGCTTGTGTTGTGGACCTTATGAATAGGTAGTTCACCACAACAATCATTTATAATATGGTGGGCAAAAAAGCAAAATAAGCCCTCCACCGTACAGTAGTACAGTAAATAAAAAGTACATCTGTGTTCACATTTGAATGTCTAAAACAAGTTAAAAAACCTGCTTCCAGCTCAGAATTCCAAGAAAAACAGTTATTACACTGCATTCTCCGAAGCTGAGCCGGGATATGCAAATGTTACCACAAATGCCTCGCTCTTCAATCCATAGCCATTTTCAAACATGGCTTCCTTTAAGCTTATGCCTGCTGTATTACACAGCTTTAATGCAAAGCCAAGGCTGCATTTTACACAAGCCGATAATCCTATCCATGTACAGCTGTTTCAAGCTTACTGGCTATCATCAGCATGGAGCGGGATCTCAGCTTGTGTTGTATATATACACACAAACACACATATATATATATTCATACACACGCGTATATATTTGTGTGGCAATTTATGGCCCTTGTGAGAGGATATATTTCCATGTGACTACTATGCACTGTGTGTATTCTTCCTACTAATGTCTCCTTTATCATAGGGACTGAGCTAGCTAGTGGGGCACACCATAGCCCTTCAGATAGGAGGTCTCCACGATTGAGACGTAGGGTTTTGTCTAGGTCATGAGTTAATTCTGGCATTTTTGCCCCTCTATTAGAGTGCTGCAATTCTTATTCTCCTGAGATGTACGGTATCATTTCCCTTATTTTGTATTTGTACTCCCATTGATCCTGCTTTTTTTTTCTGGATTTATTACTTATAAATAAAGTTCTACATTTTTATTATGTTCTAAACAATATTTAATAACATTTTTAAAGATTTTTCTTAATTTACATAAGAATATATGTGTGTTATATTTTAAGTGTTGTACAAGAAAATAAAAATATGACTATTACAAGCAAAACAGGAATTGTGGGTAAATTACCTGAAGACATATCATATTTTTAAACTTGTGCATCATTGAATATTACCGTAGTCAAACTTGCGGCTACTTCTTCTATTACAAAAACAAATCCTGATAGCAAGCAGCTTGTCTGGAATTGGTGAAGTGCTTCCAAAATAGTTCCTTCATTTCCAAAATCAAAACAACATTACGCAAATCAAAAAGTTAAAAAGGGAAAGACCTGCATTACTCATTTCACACTATACACAACTAAATAAACTATGTGTATTTCTTTTTTCACTGATCCTGACCTAAATTTCTACTTTCCCCAAAGACACATTTATATATGATGACAGTATGTTTTTGCAAATTGCTTATACAAAATGTGTGCTGTATATTGATTTGAACTGCACATTTACTGCTCGATTGCGTCTCCTGTTAAATCTTTAGGTGTGAAAATCCCACATACAACACAACATAGCAATTATATCCTGCCTGTAACAAACCCTATTGTATAATTTTACAGGTTACAGCTATTAAATCAGCCCCGTAATGCAGCTCGCAGGCGACTTGCATGTTAAAACGCAGCAAGGCCGAGAAATGCCTATGTGTTGAGCAACGTTGAACTGTGCGCCCATGAATCCTTTGATCCATCAAGCCCGTAACTGCTACTTATTCAATATGGCTAGTAAATTGCAAAGAAGTCACACGCGAGCAAGCCCATAACACGCAAATCAAGCCCAAAGCCCAACGTGTGCTCCAGAGGACCTGCAAGGGGGGTAAAGTCAAATACGTAGCACTTGTACTTCAATTAAAAACACTGCTGTACTTTTATTAAAAGTGAAAGTGATGTTAGCTCTTAGAATTAATAGCACAACATTCTTAAGCCCGCAAATCTGCTCAGAAAAATACTTAATTTCATGTATATTCTTTGTGCTATATTGTTCCTGGGAATCAATGTGTAAATACTAATACTGTAACTCGCATGTGATAGAATATCATATTTGCGGTTTATTAATATTGCATTGTGACTGGAATGTGGGTACGATCGTAGCTCGTAAATGAACACCGTAAGGCTTTGGAATCAATCCTCCATTTTCTTGAGACGCAATGCTGACGATCTCTATTTCCATTGGCTTCATCTAAACCCGTAACTACAGGCTTGCTTAATTGATTACATTCTAGACCGCAAAGCTGCCAGCCGACAGATGGTTAACAGTTTTCTCAAGCCCGTAGCTAGCAGCCCCTTCTAATTTAATAGCCCCGTAACACAGAGGATTTTCAAGCCTGCAGCTCACGGGGCAGTTATTCCATGGCCCTCGCTAAAATTCTACATGTGGTCACTATAAAATAGAGTATATTCTGAAACACACAGTAAGGTATGAAACTCCGTACAGAGTACACGTAAAGCCAATAACTATTTCTATTTTGCTACACAATCCTGGCAAAAAATAGGTAATATTTATGAAAATTAATAAATAAAATAAAGTTTGTTTCTCTTGGGTGGGGGGGGGGGATTATTAGACCCCCTATTTACCTACCCCAAGTAGTTTAGATATGGGGCAATTAATTAGCCAGCACCTCACACTCTAAAATCTTCCTTATACACTAAACTTTGAGTTTAAGATTTTGTTTTCTAATACTCATTTTATTGCTAGCCAATAATTAAAGGACCACTGCAGAAGGAAAACAATATATGCTTGAAAACTTTAAATGTGACTAAGAGCATAATTCATCAGAAAAAAAGTCGTACAACTAGTTTTTGATGCCTCTGCAGGATCCTGGAGGAATCCATGATACATTGGTGGAAGTTGGGTGTGTGATAGGGGTGTTTACATTTCAGGAGAGCTGTGGCTGCATTGAATGATGCAAGCAGTCCACTTCTGGGCCAGTGAAGGGAAGTAGTGTCAATTTACATTTTGTCCTATTATCAAAGGCACTGAACTTCTGCCGGTACCCTCTCCCACACCCTTTTCGCCATTGATAACTAGTAACAAACACCATCATTATCCAGCTGTGAGGATCTGATGTAACAAACACAAAATGGAACTCTGTACTCATAAACGGAGTCTAGAAAAAGTCAGATTTTACCAAAAATATATTTTATGTCAATGCTAATATTGTTAAGTTCCTACATACTTGACAAACAAGTGCATTTTCTTGAACATCAGTGGTCCTTTAAATTATCATATTGTATGAGCTCTATAGTGATCCTAAACTTGCATGAATTATATATTTTTTTCTCATAAGTATGAAACACCATATTATAATCATGAGCATCACCATCCTGAGATAAGTTCAGATTTGTCAGTGGTAGAGAATCTAATGTTCAGTTATCAGTTCCAAGGTTTGACAATGGCTCAGTTATTTCCCATTGCAGTCCTTCCAAAGAGATATCCTTGACTCTATTATGAAAAATGAAAAGGATGAAATCAAATGTATGAAATGCTGAAAGATGAAAGATTAGGTCTACAGAAAAACACATCCGTCGTAATTTGTTCATTGGCCTATCTGTATAAGATGAAGTTTGTAACATCTATTGTAAAGAGATATAAACCATAGATTAGCCCAGTGAAAGCAGTGCCACAGTATATCCAGTTGCTTTATTTCTTTGTCAAAAGGCCTCTATATATCTAAGAGGCATACAATTGTTAAAGACGAGATGGTGAGTCTGGGAATAAAATAAAAAGGATTGTACATTGTCACTAAGCAGTCATTATCCCAAGAGCTATGTTGATGCATGAATGAGAATAACTTGCTTTTATTTCCACACTGATAATGCTGAGAAAATAAAATGTTAACAGGAGAAACAGACAGGGATGCTTATGATATATGCCAACCGCAAGCTAGGAAGGTCTGCATATCAAACTATAAACAAACACAACTAATACCTAAAAATAAAAAGGAATGAGACAAGGGCCTTCATTCAATTGCCACAGTTACAGAGCGATTCAATTGAACAAGGCTCCAACTAGAGTGCCTTGCAAAAGTATTCACCCCCCTTGGCATTTTTCGTGTTTTGTTGCCTCACAACTTGAAATTAACATGGATTGTTTTAGGATTTGCATCATTTAATTTACAGAACATGCCCACAACTTTGAAGATTTTTTTTGTTTTTTTTTATTGTGAAGCAAACAACCAATAAGACAAAATAACAGAAAAAGTCAATGTGCATAACTATTCACCCCCCTAAAGTCAATACTTTGTAGAGCCACCTTTTGCGGAAATCACAGCCAGGTGCTTTGGATAAGTCTCTATGAGTTTGCCACATCTTACCACTGTGATTTTTGCCCATTCCTCATTACAAAACTGCTCCAGCTCCTTCAAGTTGGATGGTTTGTGCTTGTGAACAGAAATCTTTAAGTCTGACCACAGATTTTCTATTGGATTGAGGTCTGGGCATTGACTAGGCCATTCCAACACATTTACATGTTTCCCTTTAAACCACTCAAGTGTTGCTTTAGCAGTGTGTTTGGGGTCATTGTCCTGCTGGAAGGTGAACCTCTGTCCTAGCCTCAAATCATGCACAGAGTGGTACAGGTTTTGTTCAAGAATATCCCTGTATTTAGCACCATCCATCTTTCCCTCAACTTTGACCTGTTTCCCAGTCTGAAAAACATCCCCACAGGATGATGCTGCCACCACCATGTTTCACTGTGGGGATGGTGTTCTTTGGGTGATGTGATGTGTTGGGTTTGCGCCAGACATAGCATTTCTTTGATGGCCGAAAAGTTAAATTTTAGTCTCATCAGACCAGAGCACCTTCCTCCATATATTTTGGGAGTCTCCCACATGCCTTTTCGCAAACTCAAAACGTGCCATTTAGTTTTTTTGCTGAAAGCAATGGCTTTCTTCTGGCCACTCTGCCAGAAAGCCCAACTCTATGGAGTGTACAGCTTATTGTCATCCTATGTACAGATACTCCAGTCTCTGCTGTGGAACTCTGCAGTTCCTCCAGGGTTACCTTAGGTCTCTGTGCTGCCTCTCTGATTAATGCCCTCCTTGCCCGGTCCTTAAGTTTTGGTGGGCGGCCATCTCTTGGCAGGTTTGCTGTTGTGCCATGTTCTTTCCATGGTTATGATAGATCTGATGGTGCTTCTGGCGATCATCAAAGATTTGGATATTTTTTTTATAACCTAACCCTGACGTACTACTCAACAACATTGTCCCTTACTTGTTTGGAGAGTCCCTTGCAGATCATGTGACACTTAGATTGCACACAGGTGGACATAATTTCACTAATTATGTGAGCTTTTTATGGGCTTCATAACAAAGGGGGGTGAATACATACGCACACTCCAATTTTCTGTTTTCTATTTCTAAAAAATAGTTTTATGTATATATTTTCCTCATTTCATTTCACCAACTTAGACTATTGTGTTCTGATTCATCACATAAAATTCAGATTAACAAAACATTGAATTTAAGGCTGTAATGTAACACAATAGGTAAAAAGTCAAGGGGGTGAATACTTTTGCAAGGCACTGTACATGGCCCAAAGCTTAAACCGTAAACCATGCACCGGTAAGTAGCATTTCAGGGCGTGATCATGATCAATTAAGCAAGAGCGTAACTACTGATTTAGAAAGAGCCAATAGTAAATTAGGCTGTCATCATGAAGTCAGTAAAACATGGAAGTTAAACATCAATCAATTAGCGTTTAGAATATTAAAAATGAATGACGATACTGTTCTAGTCTAACTCCTTGATTACCAAGATTGATATAACACTGAAATGAAATGTAAAAAAAAATAATTTTGGTTGCAGATTTGCGAGCTTGAGGCTTTTGTGCAATTAATTATAATGTCTTTCATCGCTTCCCCCGTCTTTTAAAGTGCAGTATTGATTTTTTATTTGCAGTTACAGTGCTATGATTAGGTGTTTAACCCCCTTGCGAGTCCTATCTGGTACCCATAGGATTTTCTTCTACATTTGCCATTTACAGGTGTGAAAACAATTGCCAGCTTGAGGAATTGTAGTAATTGAATAGCGATTTGCAATTGTAACATTTACAGGCTTGAAAGATCAAAGGCTTAGCTGGGTTGGAGTTACGATTTTGACAATTTTGACAGCCTGTAACCCACAAATCGTTGCGAGTAGCTAAAAGACACCAATTAAATAGCTAATTTTTATACCGTCTACATTACGGGCTCCAGTAATGAGAATGTGCTCAATTGAATGGAGGACCAGGACACTACAGTGGTATAGTACAGACAAAAATATATATTATCCTTACAAAGGAAATATACTTATAGCACACAATTTTCATTAGAAGATGATATCCATCAGGTTTTGTCTAAAAACAAAACTTACCATGCACTTCACAGTAGCATTTGCAGGCTTGAACATGATCGCGGGCACAAACACGTAACTCGTGGTTCAAGCCGGAAACATTGGAGCATTCTCAAGCTCGCACATCGCCAAAATTAAATACTTTATTTCATATTTAATTTCTGTCCAAAGTCCTACGGGCTTGAATGACCTCCAAGCGCGTAAGTGGTTATTCAAGCACGTACAACTTCAATGAAATATGGAGGTTGGATTCCAAAGCTTGTAATTCTAATATCACCCATTATGCTCCCCATCATTAACATGGCTGTATTGATTTTATATTTGCTTTTAAAGTGCTCCCATCTGTCAGTAAGCCCTTTGCGAGACCTTCTTGTTCCCAGTAACCCGTGGTTCAATTTTTGCCATTTGCGGGCTTGACGGAGAGGTTAGCGCAGAAAAATCGGAGTAATTGAATAGCGATGTGCAATTTTAGCAATCGTAAATCTTGCGGCCGTGAAAGATCAAAGGCTTTGAGGGAAGTATCTTGCGCTAGAAATCGAAGGACGTAAGTCGATCAGAGCCCACAAACGGAAGACAATTGAATAGCAAATTAACTTGCAACCTCCACTTGAGAGCCCGAATGGCAAAATTGATGCAATTGAATGGGGCTGCATGTCTCTACTATGCCACTGTAGTCTGTTGCTCTCCTTCCTTTTTGTTTTTTAGATGTCTGCTATTTGTTTGCTAAAACATTGGTTCCATCCATTGATGTTGTACGGATCTATATAGAGACGTTTTAGATTCTGGATTAAAGAGACATAGAAGGTTCACTGTTTTTATAAATAAAGTATAAGCCGAGGCACCTATTTTAAAACAAAATACTGGGAAAACGTAGTGATTCAAGTACAAGCTGAGGGTGGGAAATGTGCTGCCCCCTGTGTCCCTCTTGTGCCCTCTGTGTCCCCCTCTTGTGTGCCCTCTGTGCCCCTTTCTTGTGTCCCCCTCAACCTCTCTCCTCAACCCCCTCCTCAACCCCCCATCCTCAACCCCTCATCCTCAAACCCCCTCCTCATCCTCAACCCCCATCCTCATCCTCAACCCCCATCCTCAACCCCCCTCCTCATCCTAAACCCTGCTCCTCATCCTCAACCTCCCTCCTCAACCCATCCTCCTCATCCTCAACCTCCCTCCTCAACCCCCCTCCTCAACCTCCCTCCTCAACCCCCCTCTTCAACCTCCTTCCTCAACCCCCCTCCTCAACCTCCCTCCTCAACCTCAACCTCAACCCCCTCATCCTCATCCACCCCCCATCCTCAAATCCACTCCTCATCCTCAACCCCCCCATCTTCAACCCCCCCTCCTCATTCTAAACCCCCCTCCTCACTTTACCCCTCTAATCACCTACCCCTTTCTCCTCACTTACCTTCCATTTGCAGCTGCTCCTCCGCTCCTCCGCGCTCCTTCCGTCTGCATCGGGACCCGGCATATGCTAATGACGTGACATCACATGCGCGTCACGTCATTAGCATTGGCCGGGTGAAGACACAGCCGTAAGGAGAGCGGAGAAGCAGCTGCAGATGGAAGGTAAGTGAAAGGGGGAGGTAATTAGAGGGATAAAGTGAGGAGGGGGGTTTAGGATGAGGATGGGGGGGTGAGAATGGGGGGGTTGAGGCTGAGGATGGGGGGGTTGAGGAAGAGGATGAGGGGTTGAGGATGAGGATGGGGGTTGAGGATGGGGGTTTTGAGGATGAGGATGGGGGGTTGAGGATGAGGATGGAGGGATGAGGATGATAATGGAGGGTGAGGGAAAGAGCCACGGGGGTGGAAAGAGAGACACGGGGGGGAAAGAGAGGCACAGGGGGAAAGAGAGACACGGGGGTGGAGACTCGAGTATAAGCAGAGGGGGCCCTTTTCAGCCTTATAAAAGGGCTGAAAAAGTCAGCTTATACTCGAGTATATACTGTATTTAAGAATTTATTTGCATGTCTAAACATCATTGTATTAACAAGTGCTTACAAGTACAGTAAACTCACGGTTATCCAACTGGCACTTTCAAGCAACTACACCGACATCAGTTCCCCATTTTCAAAAAACTCCTGCCAAATCGGCATAACCGGCACTATCCAGCAGTTCGAGACTGCAAAAAAAAAAAGCTAATTTTTTTTCTAATTGTTATTTTGGGCCCTAAATGGCCCAGCTTAGACCCTTAAATTCAGGGACTCCCGATTAACCGCAACTACAGTTATCCGGCAGTAGTCCCCCTAGGTACCGCCTAACGGGGAGTTTACTGTACTATTATTAGTCATTAAAACATTTCCAAACAGTCCCCACTACGGTCTGCTTCCTGTAATTCACGCTTACAATGTTTATATGAATGATGAAAGAATGTGCATCAGCAGTATTTTATTATTTTATATCAGCTACACAAACAATTCAAGACAATTTTACTGCAAAACTGGACTTAAATTTCCTCTTATCTATGTACCTGTCTATTGACATTTACTTATCTGAATTAATCTAAACAGATTTATAAAAGCCTTTTTATGATTGACTCAATTGCTCCATATTCTGCTGTGGAATGATTATGCGATATGTAGGAGTCTACTACTGGAGTTTGCACATATACTGTAGATATACCGTGGGTGTTAGCGTATCTAAAATCCGTATATAAGAAAAGTGTGATGCTAGCTCAAATTTCAGTACTATATATTGTTCTGTCAGCATTGAGTTCACTCTTTTTTTCTGATCTTATTATGTCCCTGTGTACTAATGAGTTTTTGGTGAGTCCTGTTGAAAGCAGTGGCAGTTTTACCGGCCAAATTCCCATTGTGATTTATATATTTCAAATCTACTCTCACTTAAGTAACCAAAATGGTAAATTCCACAGCAGAATAATTGCATGTAACAAATAATTGCCAGGTAATAAATTAGAGGCTGTATAATTTTTTTACATTTTAAAAACATTTTATCTACTTTCAAGTGTAGTTCGTCAACAGCGGATATCTTAAATATGACTAGAGAGTTTTGATCTTATTTTTTATTTAGTATGATAAGTTTATTTTGTATTTACTATATATATATATATATAATCTTTATTTGTAACACTCCGACATATATAAAATAATTGTATATTACAGTAACTTAATAGCTGTACTTTATTTTTTGCTTTTTAGACTTTCTAAAATATTTTTTACATTTGTAAAGGCTAGTTCTTCAAAAGATCTTGCTATAAAATGGAGCATCAAGGATCCTTTAAAAAGTTTAGTTAATAGTAGTTTAGACTTGCTCTTTGTATCTATATTTAGGTGTATAGATGTACCAGAATTAAGGTCAGCGAGCTGGACTGAATTGATGGTCTTTGTTGCACTTGATTATGCATGGGACCAGGGGTGTAGGAACTGGGGGGGTGGGGGGACAATCCCCGCCAGATTAAATGAATAGGGAACAGAAAAAAATAGCAAAATTAAGCTTAATCATGCATTACCAGATGTTGTCCACTAGAGGGCACCAGTGCTATGGAGCAGTATCTCTTTTCCATGAAAGCTTTGACCCATACTTTATTTTATATATATATATATATATATATATATATATATATATATATATATATATATATATACAAAATAAATTACATGTAATGGGACTGTGCATAAATGCATGACATTCAGATGTGACGTTAACTTTGAAAATTGCTTTCATACATAAAATATATATCTATATATCTATAAATATATTTCTACAATATATATATATATATATATATATATATATATATATAAATATATATATATATATATATAAAATCAATGTGCAAAACGATAAAATAAATATTATATGATATGACTAATAACTCACATCTAAGGCATAAGAGCCTTAGATGTGAAGTTGAACAATATCCAAATCATCAAAAACAATTCTCCTTGGCAGAAATAGATACAAGAATCTAACCCATGGCATATAATATCTGAATGGACATAATATAGAACTCAAGTCCATCTTACAGCATTTAGAGTTAAGAAGTGCAGATATACCAACCAAAGGCTTACTAATTAATATGGGTTTATAATTTACCTTAAGAAAAAAGAATAAGAGGAATCCATGAATACTCTTAGGGGCACACTTATGTTAAAATACTATATTGTAATTGAAATAAAAAGTCTGCTAGGTATAAGAACCCCCATGGTTATACTTAGAGGCAACATGGGGTCTTAGATATTTTACAACTTGTGATGCTGATATTGTGGGTTTCAACCCCTGTAGTGTAGTATTTTTTAGGTATAAATGAAATTATAAAACTAACATTTACCTTATGTGTATCTATACAACATACACTGCTACATATACAATCTAGCAGCATATGTTGTATATTAAGTGATGAATAGTGGTTATATTATTTTATGTATTTAAATATAATATATACTCCTAACATGGGGTTCAAACACACTATGCCAAATATCAGCATCTAGTAAAAAAACAAGGGCCTCATTCTATTAGCGGCCGCAGCCGTTGCGGGGCCGCAAGGACCGGCCGCAAGCTATTCTGCTATTCTATTCCCTTACGGCCGGAGGCTCCGGCAGGCTTGCGGCCGGTGCCTTGCTATCTCTTGCGGCCGCTCGCGCCAGAGGAAAGCCTTTGATCTAAAACGGCCGCAAGAGTTTTGCAATTCAATTCCTCCGGGAAACCTCTCTGCAAGGCTAAAAGCGAGTCGCAGCTTACTTGCAGGAAAGAGGTCCCGCTAGCACCAATTAAGCACATAAAATAACTCAAATAAAGCCATCCTGCACTTTGCGAAGACTATAAAGGGATTTTAGGTGTTAGAAAAAATAGCACATAATTATCCTGTACTCAAATCCGTAAAATATTTTATTTTTAATATCCGTAAAATATCCATGTAAAAAGTCCAGAGTGCTTGGAGCACCTCAGACACACCCACGCCGCAGCCGGAAAATAAACAGTTAATTTGAACTCGGGTTTGGGCAGATGTGCAAGCTTGAGAGTGGGTTCCTTTTAATCCTCATGTCCCCCAATATGATCCCTAGCATTTACAGAGCTGTACAGTGCAGGCTTGAATTTATTTTTGAGTTTTTATATTTCTGAGATTACGGCCGGTTCCAAGATATGCGGCCGGCCGTAAAAGGAGATCCTTGCGGGGCCGTATAATAGAATTGCGAGTTAACTGAACCCCCGCAAGGAATCGCAGCCTTACGGCCGATTTACGGCCGCTAATAGAATGAGGCCCCAAGTGTTTATTAGACTTGATTTTTCACAATGTATACAGGTTACATGCCCCAACCACATCAGTACCATACCCAGATCATTACAAATAGCGTTGAGATGCAATGAGCTAGTTATAACATGGGAGAAGGGGCTTTAATAAATCATACAATAAGCTGCTTGTTAACATGGGCTACAGTGGAGAGATCAAACTCACAATCCTTTAGTAAATCCCTCCAGTGTTCTTTTTTATTAAATAAATTGCATTTTCTTGCAAATCAAATTGAAGTCACATAAACATTACAAATCTATCTGTGAAACAATTTTTAATGAGCTCTGAAAATATTTCAGGATTTTGAAATATGTGATTTTATTTATCATTATTAAAAGTCAAGTCATAAAATTACCAAACCAATGAGTGCACCATGATCTTTTTTTCCCTCTATATATTAATATAGTACATAAATAGTACATCTGTGTTCACATTTGAATGTCTAAAATAAATTAAAAAAACTACTTCTAGCTCAGAATTCTGGGAAAAACAGTTATTGCACTGCATTCTGGGAAGCTGAGCTGGGACATGCAAATGTGCCCACAAATGTGTCACTTTTCAATCCATAGCCATTATAAAACATGGCTTCCTTTAAGCTTATTCCTTCTGTATTACACAGCTTTAATACAAAGCAAAGGCTGGATTTACACAAGCCGAGAATCCTATCCATGTACAGCTGTTTCAAGCTTACTGGCTATCATCAGCGTGGAGCGGGATCTCAGCTTGTGTTGTGGACTTTATGAGTAGGTAGTTCACCACAACAATCATTTATAATATGGTGGGCAAAAGAGTGATAGAAGCCCTCCACCGTACAGTAATAAAGTAAATAAATTGAGAAGTAGCAATTATAGAAGAAATAATATATATATACTAGAAATTTCCCCTTAAAAAAATGGCGGTCAATAACATTTTAAGGCTGAAAATGCTGTGACACAATGTGATTCTCTGAGACTCCTAACCTTTTTGTTTTCTACAAAGAAATACACAAATGTATAATAAAGTTTTTTTATTTTTTTAACAATGAACAGTTAAACAATATTAAACTTTTTAATTGTCATGTATGCAGTAATAATATAACAATACATGAAATTTGTTTGAATACGTATTGTGAACCATTACAAAAAAGTTTTCTATCATGCAACTTATATTGTAAACAGTGTTGAATGAATTTTTTTTAACAATACTAACATCAATAAGCATGAATATTAATACATTTAAATTGTATAAAAAAAAATTCATAATGATTACTAATTAATAATTAATAAATTAATGTACATTAGTAATTCATTATTGAATGAATTAATATATTACAAACAGCTAAGCATAAAAGTATTGCTAAACTAAAGCAAGCATAAATTATAACTTTGTTGCTCAATTTTATTAACTAATAATATATATATTTTTTAAGAATAATTAATTTATTGTTTCTTAATGATTAATAATATACTTACCTATTTGTATTTAATATTCATCAATCAGTATCCTGAAGAGCTAACAATCTCTTTGGATTTTCCGGCAGCAGAAAATGTCCAGTCACCTGATGAGAAAGAGTCAGTTCTGTGGCAAGTGTGCCCTATATATAGGCTGTGTGCGCGAGACAAAATGCGTGCGTGAGACTTAATGTGTAAATGTGTAAGTTAATGTTGTAAAATGACATTGTTAGTCTATGTTTTACGCATTTCGCAAGCATTTTGCGTGCTCCCTATTAGTATTTTTCTACCGTCGTGCTCCTAGTTAACGGCTCACCTCTCTTCCCAAGGCTCACCGGTGATTAGTGCCTTTGGTGCTCATCACTAAGTTGTACGCACCACGGAAACCATGATGACGTCTCATAGTTTGACAATTATAATATGTGATATATATATATAGATAGATAGATAGATAGATAGATAGATAGATAGATAGATAGAAACTTATTTACAGATTTTGAATAATTTGTATTAATTTATGTGGTAAAAGGCTTTAGTATGAATAAAATTAACAAATTATACCAAGCTGCTCCTATCTGCATTTGAAGAGATCTCTCATTCTTATTGGAAATATCAACAATTTAAAATATTAATATATATCTCCTTGTGTTAAATGACCCTAACAACATAAACTACATAAAATCATATTCAATTAGTCATTAATCTTACTGTCAAGCTTCAGACTTAACTGCTGTTGGTATCCACCCAGTATAATATCATGGGAGGGCTTTGCCTTTAGAAGCAGGTAGCTTCTAAATTTTCAGACACAAAATGTACCACCACTGGATATTTGTTGTTTTAAATGGTTTCTTTGGACAAATCTCTGGAGATTGATATTCTAATATCTGAAGTTTAATTAAATATTGAAAAATGCTGTTCTAAAGTGTATTAATAATTAATACGTAATTAAAACAACTGGCTCCTCTTCCTAGGGCATTACAGTGGTCCTTATTATTATTATTTAAATGCAAAAGGTATTTTAAGAAAATATTTAATATGGAAATCTGATATTTTTTAGAGGAATTATTCAGGTGTTATGTACTTATATTAATTATTTTGCTGTTCAGATAAGAGCAAAGAAAATTGTGTTGTGCAGCACACACTTATAAGATGGACCATGTATACTTAGCATAGATGTCACCATGAAAAAAATATTGGCACAGTATAAACCCAGATAAATAATAAGAAGATGAAAAATTAGGATCAATGCATATATATATATATATTATTTTTTTTTTTTTCTTTAGTTATCACAAAATGTGTTTAAGATTCAGGATATGAAAACTTTTCTATCCTATCCTACAGTAAAGTCAAAAACAAGATAAAAGCTTGCGGTGACAAGTACAATAACACATCGAAAAAGCCCCATAAAGGCTGTGCACCAGAGGACACCTTTCTTTGTGGTAAAATATAGTCCCCTTTATATTCTCGAGAAAGGAAACATCTCACTCAATCTATTGACACAAATCAAAGAAAATGGAGAGAACATTCAATTTTGCACAGACACTTTTGCCACAAATAAAGACCTCTTTAACAGATGATAAATTATATCTATATAGCTTGATGTTGTTGTTACTGCAGGTATTGAAATAGAAAAATGGCCTATAATTTTAGTGTCTTTCAGAGGTATGATGTATTTACTAAAAGATGACAAGCATAAGGTCGAGGCACATCTCATGACAAAGAAATAGCTCCCACTATAAACACATAGGATTTTGATTGGAAAAACTACATTGTTATATGATATCTAAATTACAGTGCTAGAAACAGAATTGTATACTAAACTGAGACTCCGGTGGCGTGGGCGAGGAAGGAAATACTTATATTATTGATTGTAAATAAGAGGGCATTATGTCTTGAGTGATAACATTTATGTAACTTCTGTGATCCTGGTTGAAGAAAAAAGGAGCTACTTTATGATGTATGTAATAAACTAGCCACATTAGCAGCTGTGTATGCAATGGGAATAAAACATTTTTTGAGAAAAATCTGTTTAGAAACGTAGGAATCCATTATCTATTTCTAACATACCCTGAGACATGGGTATATTGAGGTTTTAGGCTGCCCTAGGCCATTAAGATTTGTTCTGCCCCCAAGCCTCATGTGCTGCTACTCCTTTTCCCCTTTCTATATCATGTCTATATCATGTCACTATATATATATATATATATATATATATATAATGTCAGAAACAGATAGGTACACTTACAGATAGAAATATCACTGCATATAGATAATTCTGTACATATACAAAACATATTTCAATGTATTTTCATGTAGCCATCCTCCCCCTGAAAATGTGTTGTCCTAGGCTTGGGCCTTGTTGACAGAAACATACCCTTATCCTGAGAGCTGGATGATGTGATTTTCTGTATCTAACAATGGTGGGAGAGGGGGGAATGGCAGGGGGTCACTAAATAATTGGATAAGACTGAAATTAACCCCTTCCCCCTCACAGGCCCGTAGCAAAAAGTTATCAAGGCAAAACAATATTAACTCATTAAAAAAGATGGAGGGCCCTGTCTTTGAGCTTAGAATCCATCCATAGCGCTTTCCCCAAAGCACTGGTCAAGATTGAAAACTTGCAGACTTACAATCTGAAAGATCTAACAGTTGTAGATACCACATTCCCAGTGTGCAGTAAGGAACTTAATTTAAAGGACCACTGTAGGCCTATGCTCTTCTAAAAAAAGATATATATGAATGACAACATGTTTTAGAATGTTACAATACATAATAAAACCTTTAATTTATTGTATTTTATATGCAAATATATAGCAGAGAAATCTGTTTTTCTGGTGTCTGCTGATCAGCTTCCTGAGAGGGAGCCTTTAAGTGCAAGAAAAGTTTCTATCTGCATAGTGTGATCTCACAAATATATGTGGAAATCGAATTAGAGCACAAGGACACAACCTCATGAGAAAGTAGCAGGCAGAAAGACCTCAGAAATGAAAGTGACTCACTACTGCAAATAATAATAGCATATAATAGTTACAAATGTAAAGGCCATGTTTATTTTTTTATGTATTTTTTGTTATTGTTTTTGCTTTCCAAATTAATTTTCCCATTAATAAGCTCAGTTTTTTTAAAATAACACGTAGAAACATATTACCAAAGTAGTCTTTTAATTTTTCAAAAAGAGACATAAACATACTCCTGTATTTCTCTCTATTGGCGCTATCCGGCACCCGTAAGGGGTTCGCCTATTGCCGGATAAGTGTAGTTTCCAGTTGCTTGAGATTCACTATTAAAATAGCCCTAATTAGTCCTATACCCCACACAAGACTATACACAATGTGTTTAATTGACTTTGAGATTGAAATACACTAATTAAAAGCAAATTACAGCCAATAAAGACAGACTTCACTTCATCACAGTTTTATTGCACTGTAAAAAATAGCTTTTTGAAATGCAGTGTACAGTACATACTGCATTAAATGGCGTCATTAAACTACTGAACATAACGTAACATGAAAACATCTTTACATCATTACAGTTTTATTGCACTGTAAAAAATACTGTAGCTTTTTGGAATGCAGTTTACAGTACATACTGTATTAAATGGCAGTTATTAAACTACTGAACATAACTACAGTAACATACATTTTTTTTTACTTCAGTTCAATGAACTAAAAAAGAGAGTTTACTGCGTAGACATAACATCAGGATCTCCAGCAGCTTCATCGCCTGCTAGGACTCCTTCAGGAGTAGAAATCCAGTCATCATCAGGATGTGCTGATAATTCAGCTGGAACACGATCAGGAGAAGTGGACGTGATTAGTGTTAGATCTTCATCTGTAAAAGATGTTGTACTGGTAGACTTGGGTGCAGTTTTCTGTACAAATGAACAAATATCACCTTGCTTTGAGGCCTTACGCCTCTCCTGCAAAGTCAGGTTTTGCATGATGTGCAGCTGCATAAGATTCTGCAAAGTGAAGAAGGGTTGCTGTTCTGCAAAAGCTATTATGCTTTCAAATACTGCAGTAGCTCTCTGCCTCGGATACTTTTTCCACCTCACACCCGTCATCATCATCACTCTCTTCCTCCTCTGCGACATTATTTTTTCCACTATTCACAAAACCTTTTATGATTTCTTCTGTGTTTAGTGTATGAGTGACTTGAATAGCTTCACCCACAGCTTCATACACAGCAAAACTGTTGTTGAATTCATGTAGAGACAAATTCATTTTCTCGTTTGCAGTCAACTATCTCACATATTTCATCATAAACGCTGCTATTGACAGTTGAACTATTGATTTGAACCTCCTCTAAGTCGACAGAAGAGGAGGATTCCTCAGGCATGACAGCTGGCCACATCTTTCTCCTACATTTCTGTAATGTTTCTCTTGCCACATAATCCCAAGCACACCTTGGGACCAGTTTTGGCATTTTTGTGGTCACAAGACTGGGTGGGGTCGATTTATAAAGGACACTGTGTAAAAAAAGTTAAGAAGAGTCAACAATTTGGCCTTATCAAATCAAAAAGTTACAGATGATTACAGTACTGCAGATATATACATATAGATAGATAGATACAGAAGATATATAAATAGATAGATGAATAGATACTGTACATTCCCCATTGAAAAAATCATTCAGTCTTTGGGCTAAAATTAATCATAATATTCATACAGTATTTTGTTATGTACCACAGTTTATTTTATATTACCTCTAGCAGCGGTATACAGTACAATATTTATTATTTTGTATGCTGTTACTTACTTTGTAATGCTGCCATGTGATAATGTACATGTACTGTACATTCCTCAAAACTAAGATGGCAATTAATAAAATTTAGAAAAGAAGTTGCCGGTTATGCAAAAAAGATGCTTATTTCCGGTTGAAGGGAAAAACTTGCGGATTCTGGTTGCTTGAGAGTTCCAGTTAGTTGAGTACCGGATAATCGAGAGTTTGCTGTAGTTACAGTTGCAAAGTAATTGAGATTGAAAAAAGTATTTTAGTTCTTCAAGTTCAACCTTTTTAGATCTCCTCTGATCTGCAATATGCAGACTAATTGTTAATTGTTAATTGATCCAGAGGAAGGCAAACAGTAAAAAAAAATTTCCTCCTTACCTCAGATTCTGGTGATTGGATTCCTCACTGTGTCTCTTCCTCCCGGTCTCCCTTCCCTGTATCTCCCCCCCCCCCCCCTCCTTCCCCTTTGTCGCTCTCCCCCTCCCTCCCCTGTGTTTCTTCCCCCCACCCATGACTCTTCCCCCTTTCCTCCCATGTTTCTCTCCCCCCATGTCTCTTTGCCTGCCTCCTCCCCCATGTGTTCCTTTCACCCTCCTTCCTCCCCTAAGTCTCTTTCCCTCCCTCTCCTGTGTCTCTTTACACCTCTTAGTCCCCTGTGTCTCTTTACCCTTCTCCCTCCCTCCAGTGTCTCCTTCACCTCCTCCCTCCTTTCCCTGTGTCTCTTTCCCCTACTTCCCCCACCCCCACTAGCTCACAATGCTGCCCTCCCCTCTTTCCCTTCCCATGTCTCTCTCCAACCCTTTCCCCATCTCTTCCAGCCATGTTTCTTTCCCACCCTCTCCCCTGTTTCTCCTGCCCCCCCCCCCCCATGTCTCTCCCCCTAGGTCTCTCTATCTTTTTCTTGCCAAATGCATAACTTTACATTTATTCATTTTAAACCTCCTCTGTCATTTAGTTGCCATGTTTTGTGAGTTGGTGAAATGGTAAAATACAAAATAAAAACATTCTCTTTTGCCTGTAGGTCCAAAAATGATTTGAATATTCCTGTAAATAAGGTCTCCTTATTCAGACTCTTAGTAACCCCGATCCATAGTAGCAATTTTTTAAAAGCTTAATGTCTCTTTTTATTATATTACCTGATGACATAGCTAAAACAAGAAAATAAGGCACAAGATGTACCTGGTGTGCTGTGTCCATAGGGTAACGAAGAGACAGGCATGTCTGAACGACTAAACAACTGCAATATTGTGTAGCAGATTCCAGAGAAAATGTCACCCTTCACCAGACTTCTCTCTTCTTAGGGTAATGTTCCTAAGTCTCTATGCTCAGGATGTTCAAGCAAGCCATGATTAAAAAACATAAGCATATTGGATAATCAGAGCTTTGAGATTTACTGTACATTTGTCCTCATTAGTAACAACAATATAAACATCAAGGAAGAGGCTAAGCAACAATGATACAAAGCTAGATTTAAATTAGAAAGAAATACACTTGATTCATCTGCTGCTCCCTAAAACATTAATAATGCTTTGGTGAAGGTTGCATGTATGAGAGGGGTGCTTATGTCTCTGTAGGAAGAGCGCTTTTCATTTACATTGCAACTGCCTGTTTGTTAGCATGTGAGGGGAAGGGAGTAAGTGTCAAATACTTAAAGCATCAATCAGTCCCGCCATCAGACATCATGAAGCCCAATACCAGCGAAATAGCCAGGGCCCACCCCAACTCCACGTACTTACATTTTGTGCTTCTCTTTTATCCAGACATTTTGTTAACTGCACTTATAATGATTTAATATTTAAATTTGTTTCCATTATTACATTAGCATATTTAGGAATGGCCAAAAATATTTTTAGCAGTTAATATAAATACATGTCAGCATTAGGCACCCCTTCCACGTTGGTCCCTTTGTAAATGTACTCCCTCTTCCCCCATGTCAATGGCCCTGGCTTTAAGGATATAACAAACCCATCTTCCCTTCTTCCTAATTCTTACTTTCACTAATAGATCATTTACACACAGATCCCAAGCTCTAAGCTATCAGCCAGAAAAGATGGGACTTTCTTAACAAATCAAAGTAGCAAAAATTAAGATTTTTTAAATAATTTTATGCACGTCTCTTACACCACAGGTAATGATGTTAGACGTGAAGTTTTCCTAAACTACGGTGGTCTTCTAAAGACACTTCTAAACATTTTGACAGACCCCTTGTCATGTCCTTAGATATCAGTTGGTAATAAGGAATTGCCTTTCTATCAAACATGACATATATTTACCACATTGTAAGCAAACACTTATATTACCAAATCATATAATCTTGAAACCCATAAATATAGAGAAGCAAACACATACACTACCAAATCATATATTCTTGAATCCAATCAATACATGGAAGCAAATAGATATACTACCAAATCATATAATCTTGAACCCCATCAAGATATGGAAGCAAACTGACATAATACCAAATTATATCATCTTGAACCCCATCAAGATAGGGAAGCAAACCCACATAATACCAAATTATATAATCTTGAACCTCGTCAGTACATGGAAGCAAACACAAACACCACAAAATCATATAATCTTGAACCCCATCAATATAGGGAAGCAAAGACATAGGGCATCATTAAATTCCAAGCAATTTGCAACAGATTAAATTGAAAAAACCTGCAACTACGTGGTCGAAATCCAAAACCGTAAACCATGCTTCCATATGTTGCATTACAGGGCATTATCATGATCAATTAAGCAAGCCCATAAATTACAATTTAGACACAGCCAATAGAAAATGAAACCGTCATTATGACATCAGTAAAACATGGCGTTCAAACCACAATCAATTAGCGTTTAGAAGTCCAATTTGCGATCGGACTCACAATCCAGAAATGTTGCAATATAAAAAAAAAATATCAATAAATCTACTATTCTAGTCCATGCGCGTTCAATGATATGTATTAACCCATTGTTTGCTGGGATCGATATAACACAGAAATTACACATAAAAAAATATGTTGTTATTGCAGATTTGCAAGCTTGAGACTGTTGTGCAATTAATTCTAATGTCCTTCATTTCTTTCCCCATATTTTAAAGTGCAGAATTGAGTTTTTATTTGCTTTTATAGTGTTACAAACAGGTGTTTAACCCCCTTGCGAGTCCTCTCTAGTACTCGTAGGATTTTTGGCTACATTTGCCATTTATGAGTTTGATAGCAATTGCGGGCTTGAGAGATTGTAGCAATTTAATAGCAATTTCCGATTTTAACCAATTGTAACTTTTGCGGGCTTGAACGATCAAAGGCTTAGATGGGTCGGAGTTACGATTTTGACAATCACAGGGTTTTTCAGCCTGTAGCTCGCAAGTAGATTGTGGGTACCTGGAAGAGTCCAATTTAATAGTAGTAACTTTTGCTTGCTACATTACGGACTTCGGTAACTACAATTTGGACAATTTAATGAGGCCCATACACTACCAAATGATATAATCTTGAACCCCATAAATATAGAGAAGCAAACACAGAGCGCCTCATTAAATTCCACAAATTGTAGTTACTGAAACCCGTAAATGTACTGCTATTAAACTAGGCCCTTTTAGCTACCTACAAAATATTTGAGGGTTATAGGCTGAAAAGCAAATGCGAGTGCCAAAATCATAACTCTGATTCAGCTAAGCCTTTGATCTTTCAAGCCTGCAAAAGTTACGATTGCTAAAATCGCAAAACGCTAATAAATTGCTACAATTCCCCAAAGCCGCACTTGCTTTCACACCCGTAAATGGCAAATGTAGCCAAAAACCCTACGAGTACTAGAGAGGATTCCCAAGGGGGTTAAAAACCTGTTTGAAGCACTGTAAAAGCAAATATAAACACTCTACTGGATTTTAAAATACAGGGAAAGCGATGAAAGGTATTAGAATTAACTGCACAACATTCTCAAGCTCGCAAATCTGTAATAAAAAAAAAAAATATATGTGTAATTTATATTGCTCCCGGCAATCAATGGGTTAATACATATCATTGAACTTGCATGGACTAGAATAGTAGATTTATTGATTTTTAATATCACAAGTTTTATGGATTGTGAGTCCGTTTGCAAATCAGACTTCAAAAGTGTAACTGTTGTGGTTTAAACTGCATGTTTTACTGACATCATGATGACAGTGTAATTTACTATTGGTTGCTTCTACATCAGTAGTTACGGGCTTGCGGATTTGATCATGATTTTGCCCTGAAATGCTACATATGGAAGAATGGGTTACTATTTTCGATTTTGGCCATATAGTTGCGGGCTTTTCTAATTTAATCGCTCTGTAACTGCTGCAAACTTCAAGCCCGCAGACTTACAGGCTGTATGAAGGTAACTACAGGCTTGGAATTTAATGAGGCCCACATACTAGCAAATCATATAATCTTGAACCCCATCCATAAAGAGAAGCAAACACATACATTACCAAATCATATAATCTTGAGCCTCATTAATATAGGGAAGCAAACACATACACTGCCAAATCATATAATCTTGAACCTCATTAATATAGGGAAGCAAACACATACACTACCGAATGATATAATCTTGAACCCCATCAATAAAGAGAAGCAAACACATACACTACCAAATCATATAATCTTGAACCTCATTAAAATAGGGAGCAAACACATACACTACCAAATCATATAATCTTGAACCTCATTAATATAGGGAAGCAAACACATACACTACCGAATCATATAATCTTGAACCTCATCAATATAGGGACCAAACACATATATTATTAAATCATATAATCTTGAACCTCATTAATATAGGGAGCAAACACATACACTAACAAAAAATATAATCTTGAAACTCATTAATATAGGGAGCAAACACATACATTATCAAATCATATAATCTTGAACCTCATCAATATAGGGAGCAAACACATACATTACCAAATCATATAATCTTGAACCTCATTAATATAGGGAGCAAACACATACACTACCAAATCAAATAATCTTGAACCCCATTAATATAGGGAAGCAAACACATACACTACCAAATCAAATAATCTTGAACCCCATTAATATAGGGAAGCAAACACATACACTACCAAATCATATAATCTTGAACCCCATTGATATAGGGAAGCAAACACATACACTACTAAATCATATAATCTTGAAACCCATCAATATAGGAAAACCAACAAACATTCTACCAAACATATATTCTTGAACCTCATCAATATAAGAAATCAAACAAATATACTACAAAATCATATAATCAAACACAGGGAAATAAATCCACATTATAACAAATTCTCTGTGTTTTTTTTACTTCAAAGACAAAATAAAGCTGAAATTGTAAATGCCCCAGTTTTGTAGTGAAAGTATTGCAAGCTTCTTAAATAATTAAGTTATGTGAGTCTTGAAAATGGAGTGTAATATAATTAGTCATTAAGCTACAGAAATCTGTTGCTGGGCAAGGATGATGTTTCCTTTACAGAATGTGTAAGCTTTTTTAGATTTATATTAGATGCCTAATTTGAATGTATTAAAATCAACTTCTCTGTTTCCTAAAGTATTCACAAACTTCTCTGGCAAAAAAAAAAACGTAAATGCTAATTTCAACTTCAAATCAGCTTTATGAATTATAAAAAAATAATTATGGCTTATACTGCTTTAAGGTACAGTAAATATTGTGTTTTGGAATAAAACATTAGCAACTGAATCCTTTGGATTTCTTTTTTAGCTGAGATGAAAGCTCCCTCTGAGATGTTATTTGAAGGGAAAAATTGAAGGTACATATTTTAGCTTAGAACCGACTGTTGCATTTCAACAAATTTTCATTGTTTTTAGAACAGAATTACAGAACCAATCTGAATACTCTGTCCATGTCACCTTCATCTTGCAAGTATTTGTCTCTGCTCCCTTTAAGTAGTTTTTTCTTATGATAGGTGAATCCCTGGTTTGTATAATGTATTGCATTGAAAACAAATAAGATACAAATCCAGTGATTTTTGTATTATTAAAAAACACCTTATTGTTCACATAATATGGATTAATTTGATGATTTAAGAAAAACTAGCAATAACATCAGTATCAGGTTTTTCATATTTATATTTGACCTTTAGTGACCTATCAGTTGTCCCAGGGCTTGGAGAATATCTACCAAGGAGACTAAGGGCCTCATTCTATTGCTATGTTTTTGGCAAATGTGGCGGCAAGGGGAGGCCGCAAGCTACTTAGCTATTCAATTGGCTTACGTTTTCGGCATCCAATCGGGGTAACGAGCCTCGAGCTGAGATCCCTTGTGATTTGCTCAATCGCAGCTTTTTTGGTCAAAGCCGCTAGAAATCCCTATTCGCTATTCAATTGCTACGATTCACCCTCCGTCAAGCACGTAAATGTCTAAATGCTACCCACAGCTTACTTACACCAAAGAGGTCCCGCAACGGTCTTACTTACAAAACATACCACTAATTAAGCAAATACAAAAGCCATCCTGTACTTTTATTAGAAGTGAAAGTGACTTTCTGTCTTAGAATTAATAGCACAGCATTCCCAAACTATCAAATCTGCAAAAATAAATATTTGATTTCATGTTCAATTTTCATCATAAAGTCCTATGGGCTTCAACCTCCAAGCCCGTAGGACTTTGAAAATAAATGGAGGTTGGATTCAAAAGTTCTACGGGCTTGAATGACCTCCAAGCCCATAACTCGTTATTCAAGCCCGTAGGACTTTGGAGGGAAATTTAACGTGAAATCAAGTATTGCAATTTGGCGATGTGCCAGCTTGGGAATGTTGTGCCTTTAATCATCATGTCATCCATTGTGTACACCATCATTTACAGTGCTTTACAGTGCTGTCTTGAATTTATATTTGCATTTACAGTGCTCCGATATTGCGGGCTTGAAACATGAGTTACGCAATCCTGTTCAAGCACGTAAGTGCTTACTACCGATAGCATGGTTTGGGATTAGCAGGAAAGGGGACGTCCTTACGGCGCCGGCCAATTGAATATAAGCATAAAAGTAGCGATATGCGGGGCATTAAACCAATTGCAAGGAATCATTGATTTGCGGCCGAGTTACAGCCTCGAATAGAATGAGGCCCAGAGTCACTAAACTGTTTAACAGTTGAATGATATGAGGGTCATAATGGACCAATAACAGTTTTTATCTGCCTCCTTCACTGCAGTTACCACTCCAGGAAACCATAAACTGATCAGAAAAGATATTAGAACCACCTACTTGGCAGATCCTCTCCTAATTCTGACAGCTTATAATGGTGTTGAGTAGCTGTTACACACACCAGATTTGGGGAACTACGCTCACCCCAATTCTCTCTCTCTCTATGGGTCGCAACTTTTTGTCCAGATCTCGACACCAGCAGACACTTCTGATGACAGCATAATTTCTGAAGAGACAGGCACCATCAAACCCCTTTTCTTAGGTTCTACGAATCACACACCATGTACCTTTGATTAGTACAAGCAGACTCCGACACTACCTTTGATTAGGGTGTTCCGAAATCAGGCTGGCACTTCTTTATTGTTACAGAGATATATCAAAACACAGAAAGATCTCACTCCCCCCACATGCCTAACCCCTCCTCTTGTGGGCAATAGCTTGTTACACTCTCACCGCCTGGGAAATGTCTATCTCATGATACATCCCCCATATCTTAGTTGCCGAATCTCAACTTACAGTGTTATAAAACTAAACTTCCCCCTTCCAGACTAAAGCCAGAGGATTCGTGTGTGGCTGCCTCTCAAAGCCATATAAATTCTTTCGAATTATTTAACCCTTTGTATAGCCTATAGCCTACATACCTACTTCTACTACAGATATAGTATATTAATGTTAATCAATGACAGTACTATATGCACTTATTATTATGATATAACTACATTTATGCATTACACCCATGATATAACTGTTAAGCAAGTTGTTAGTACCTTCTAACCACACATATAATAACTGATGAACCCCAAACAGTCCAGTGGGCCCTTCTGTTCATAACAGTAGCTCTGCTAGGCTCAGAAGTGCAAGTGTAAGTTTTAAAGGTTGCGTGAATATATTTTCATATATTGATTTTATTGCTAATCAGTTACTAGCGAAACTAAATGTATGACCTCTTCATCGCCCATTAATTGTTTTGCTATATAGATTCTAATAATATGTAACATTGTTGACATACAATACAAAATCCTTTAAATGATGAAAACATAAGTTCTAAACTTATGTGTAATAAATAAATTATACTAGCATTATTTTAAAATGTTATTCTTGTCTGTATTGTTTTGTGAGGCTGTGCCTATTTGATGTATTACAAAATTAGTACAGAAGTGTACAGTACATTTTGAATATAAATAAGCAAAATTCCTCAGATTTGAACTATGGATATTCAAGACAGTCTACAAACTTGCAGCCCCATTAAATTCCCCCAACGTGTAAAACCATAGCCCGTAACATAGCCCGCAAGACTTACGGCTATTAAATTGGGCTGTGGGTTACAGGCGGAAAAAACCCTACGGGACTTCAAAATCTGAACTCCGTTGCTGCAAATCCTTTGATCTGTCAAGGCCATAACTGTTACGTGCGAAAATCCCTATTAATGACGCACTAGCGTTCAAATACGTAACCCGCAAATGGAGGCAAAAATATTACGGCCTCTATATAGGACCTGTGAAGGGTTTACAGACAAGATTTCAACACTGTAAAAGACAATATAAACACACCACTGGACTTTAAAATATGGAAAAAGCATGGAAAGGCATTACAATTACTGTGCCTTGCAAAAGTATTCACCCCCTTGACATTTTATGTATTTTGTTACATTACAGCCTTAAGTTCAATGTTGTGTTAATCTGAATCTTATGTGATGGATCAGAACACAATAATCTAAGTTGGTGAAGCAAAATGAGAAAGATATATACATAAAACTATTTTTTAGAAATAGAAAACAGAAAATTGGCATCTGTGTATGTATTCACTCACTTTGTTATGAAGCCCATAAAAAGCTCCGGTGCAACCAATTACCTTCAGAAGTCACATAATTAGCGAAATGGTGTTGACCTGTGTGCAATTTATGTATCACATGATCTGTCATTACATATACACACCTTTTTTGAAAGGCCCCAGAGGCTGCAACACCTAAGCAAGAGGCACCACTAACCAAACACTAACATGAAGACCAAGGAGAAGTACAAGTCAGGGTTAGTTTATAACAAAATATCCAAATCTTTGATGATCCCCAGGAGCACCATCAAATCTATCATAAACAAACGGAAAGAACATGGCACAACAGCAAACCTGCCAAATGACAGCTACCCACCAAAACTCACGGACTGGGCAAGGAGGGCATTAATCACAGAGGCAGCACAGAGACCTAAGGTAACCCTGGAGAAGCTACAGAGTTCCACAGCAGAAACTGAGTATCTGTACATAGGACGACAATAAGCCGTACACTCCATAGAGTTGGGCTTTATGGCAGAGTGGCCAGAAGAAAGACATTACTTTCAGCAAAAAACAAAATGGCACATTTTGAGTTTGAAAAAAGGCATGTGGGAGACTCCCAAAATGTATGGAGGAAGGTACTCTGGTCTGATGAGACTAAAATTTTACTTTTCGGCCATCAAAGAAAACGCTATGTCTGGCGCAAACCCAACACATTACATCACCCAAAGAACAACATCCGTTTTTCAGCAGCCGGGACTGGGAAACTGGTCAGAGTTGAGGGAAAGATGGATGGTGCTAAATACAGGGATATTCTTGAGCAAAACCTATACCACTCTGTGCATGATTTGAGGCTAGGACAGATTTAAAAATTGCTTTTCACAAGCGCAACCCATCCAACTTGAAGGAGCTGGAGCACTTTTGCAAGGAGGAAGGGCCCCCTTCTGTATTGCTAAGTGGTGGCGGTGAAGGAATAAAGCTGTGAGCTATGCCATGTAGGGTCACTCTAGGTGGGCAGGTCATATCAGAGAGGTCAGACAAATCACAGTCCATTAGAGAAGGAACTGGCAACCCACTCCAGTATCACCTGTCAAATTCCTATCAGGCCCTCAGGGGAATGTTGATACTCCATAGTATCACTACTACACCACTGTAACTGAAATCCGATAAAAAAAAAGATCATCACAAATCACTCCATTTAATTGAAGAAACCATTAATGTGCATAGCAATTACAACTTGTCTAGATCTGCTCAATGAAACAAACGATTCTACCCCTGGATTGTGTAATCCAATCCAGCTTCACACATACAGTGTGTTGACAAAACAAAAATCTGAAAAAAGTGGTCAACTAAAAAAAACATGAATGTGCAGTACTGTAACTGTTACAATATACCAACTCACATGATTCGCATCTGCAAGCATTACTAATTATTAGCTAGGTCTCTGGGTAATCAGTAATATGGTAAAATACACATTAATATGGAGAGAACACAAAGGTCAGCAGCCAGGTCCACTGTTACTTACATCAGACCAACGTATTTGTTTTCAGACTGATATTGAGGTCAGGACCACATGCTTCACAAGTGCATATATCAATGCTGGCTGTCATTAACATGCCATTGTGAGACTTTGCAAGTCCCCTGTCATAGCGGTATTAGTCTACATTTAAGCTAACAACAATCATGTCTTAGATCTATGGCTATATGATAGCTTTAAGATTTTGGGAGCGACATGTTAAGGTGGGCTGTCATTGAAGGAATTTTTACCTGAGAGGCACTGGGAAAACCTTACACCTCATACATTTCCATTATATTTCCTTTGCGGGCCCGTAAACCCTTTCCATGCACGCAAGCTGTTAAGGGTCTCGCCGAGACGCGATCGACCGTTATGATCCAATCGCTGTATAACGTAGTGCGAAACAGGCCTCTTAGCCAATAAAAATCGGCCTAGCCACAGATGATTGACAGGGGGAGATTACAATTTGCGTTCCACCTGCCCATGCGTTGACTGTGTTGTATTTTCTGACAATGTAGCACGCAGGTCAGAGTTGGAGGTTTTGGTGATAGAGAGAGAGCAGGAGTATTTTGAGAGCAGTAATTTGCGATTTTGTTAATTTATCTTCTACAGTTTACAAATTTACACTTAATCCTTGATTACACATATTTACAGATTTCACATAATTGCAATACACATAATGTAAAGAACACACATAGAGACACATAGAGCTATGTCACTGCATACACCCCCCCTCCCCATCATCATATCCTCCAACCCCAACAGTTATTATTTACACACAATACAAACAAAAATGTCCCCATCATATATTAACAGTAACACTTTTTTATTTATCGTTCTATTATTTTTGTGATTGATATGGAGGGAGGAGAGAGGAGGGGAGAGGTGGAGAGGTGGGGAGGAGGGCAAGAGGAGAGGCGAGAAGGAGATAGAGGTGGCCATGGGGAGTGGTGGTAGGTAGGAGGAGGAGGTGGAGAGGAGTGGTGGAGAGGAGGAGGAGGCAGAGAGGAGTGGTGGAGAGAAGGAGGCAGAGAGGAGCGGTGGAGAGGAGGAGGAGGAGGCCGAGAGGAGTGTTGGAGAGGAGGAGGGGAGTGTAGAGGAGGAGGTGGGTGGTGGCAGGGAGGGAAGTTAGGTCAGGGCCTAGGGCTCAGGCATAGAAGGAGGTATCGGCTGAGGTGACAGCAGAAGGCAAAGCTCCAAGGGATGTGAAGTCTGTCAAGCACCAGTTTGACAACATCAGGACCAAGGTGAGGAGGATAATGGCTAAGGCTAAGGACAGAGCATGACCTATAATGAGAGGGTGGCCAAGGACTTTCTGAGCCAGGTGCCCGGCCCGGGAGATTCAGGCCTAGTGGACCAACAGGACTCAGCCTCCATATCAGGTGAATATCACTTACACCAACATGCCACCATATGTACGTCACACACACTACACACGTACATGATGACCAACAAGGACACTGACATGTCAGCTCCATGGAATTTACAAGGGATAGATGGATGCGTCATTAAATCCATGAAGCTGACAAATCGCTGTCATTTCTGGGCACAACATCAGTAATCAAGCAATAGAGAGCCCAAGATAATGTTAGGAGCCAAGAACGATCAAGACCTAAAACCAAAGAACAGATCATATCTAGCAAATGATAGCTAATCTGAATTGCAATTAGGAGAATCATCCAGGTTCAAGCCCAGATGTCAGATAGTTAGGAATGCATATATTATTCATTATTCATATTCATCATACTATTGACATATACCTTTCTTTTCTATCTTTCAGCATCAAGGAGGTCCAGTGGCGAGCCAGAGACAGGGGGCGTCGGCTCCATCATGGCAGGAAGTGGAGGTGCAAGCTCCCATCCAGCAGGAACTGGTGCAGTGGGAGGAGGAGAGAAGTGGAGCCAAGGGCCACAGTTCAGAGGAGGAGGATATATAGCTGGTGGGGTCACCATCTGAACTTCCTGCCACATCGCCAAGATTCGACCCCACTATCCCCCTCCTTCAGAGAGTGAGGCTATCGCCAGGGCCCTTCCACTTGAGTGATGACAGAAACCAGCCACCATCTCCCCCCCCCCCCCCCCCAACCACAGCAGTGCGAAGGACTGACCGCCACCACCACCACCGGGCCCAACAACACCACCGCCCATTTTGCTACAGACTCCACCCGGGCCCCAAACCCTCCCCACTCACACACCACCATCTCCTCACCAAGACACACCCCAGGGGCCTCCATCCACAACATCAGGCCAGGCTGTGTAGGAGGAGATGCTGGCCATCATGAGGCAGCAGTTGGAGTGTCTCCGGGATATCCAGGCCAGCATCTCCGCCAATCCTGCATAGGTAATGGGCAGCCTGACCAAGCACAATAGGGAGGAGAGGAGACATCATCTGATGACTGAATCCTACCTGGCCGGGCTGCTCAGGATTGAGGCGGACCACAGCACATTCCAGGGGGTCACAGCAGAAGCCATGCAAAGCTTTCTGGTACCCGTCATTGCCTGCTCCACCACAGAGGCATCTCCCGGCCACCCGCAGCCTGGCCCCTCCTCTCCTCCCACAATGCCCCCATCACTGCAGGTGCTCCTGCCTCCTGGGGTGTTACCTCCCCCTCTCCCCCCCCCCACCACCCCCACCACCAACACCACCAGGGAGATGGCTGCCGGCCACAGGGGATTTGGGCCCTGTGCCTAGGCGGAGGAGGACCTAGGGGCTGCGCATATGTTTGTGCCTTCTCAACAGCACTCCTCAATGACAATCTATTGGTCACAATGTAAACCTAATCTAGCCTGGCTACAGAGTTTTGGATCTTGGCCTATGTGATGGTGATATTTTGTAAGCAGATGGCTACCTCCCATCACATGGTCCATTAACCTCTTCTCTGTGGACACGTAGGGTTCTGTCTAACACCAATTAATGGTCACTGAGGAATGCTGTTGAGAAGAGATGCTGCAGTCCCTATCTTTTTTTAAGCCCTTATTTTGTAGGTGTTATTTTGTTTGTTGGTTTTTTTGTTTTGTTTCAGATGCAATTCAGAACACATCTTCTGCATTTACAAGCATTGTGAAGGAAATGTATGAGGTGTAAGGTTTTCCCAGTGCCTCTCATGTAGACATTCCTTCAATGTCAACGCCCCACCCCTTAACATGTAGCTCCCACAATCTTAAAGCTATCATATAACCAGATATCTAAGACATGATTGTTGTTAGCTTAAATGTAGACTAATACTGCTATGGCGGTAAACTTGCAAAGTCTCACAATGGCATGTTAATGACAGCCAGCATTGATATATGCACTAGTGAAGCATGTGATCCTGACCTCAATATCAGTCTGAGAACAGATCCTTGTGTCTGATGTAAGTAACAGTGAATCTGCTGATCTTTGTGTCCTCTCCATATTAATGGGTGTTATCCCATATTGCTGATTATCCAGAGACCAAGCTAATAGTTAGTAATGCTTGCAGATGGGAAGGAGGTGAGTTGGTATATTTTTACATTTACAGTATTCTGTACATGCATGCTGATTTTTTTTATCCTCCTTTTTTTAGTTGACCACTTTTTTTATCATATTTATGTTTTGTCACCACACTGTATGTGTGAAACTGGATTGGATTACACAGTCCATAGGTTGAATCATCTGTTTCATTGAGCAGATCTAGACAAGCTGTAAGTGCTATGCACATTAATGGTTTCTTTAATTAAATGGAGTGGTTTATGATAATCCTTTTTGTCATCAGATTCCGGTTGCAGTGGTGTAGTGACCACATGTGACCTTGGTAGGTTCTATGCATTGTGCTTATTCTAGACTATGACTTTACCCCCTTTAGGTATCCCCTTTTTCCCACAAGCCTCTTGCTCTCCTGGGATCTGCCCACACCACACCCATGATATTAATGGCTTGTCCATTTCTGATTATTCTCTGTGTATGAAATAAAGCTTTCAGTGGTTGGGGTTATGGGACATCCACATACATCACATTTGTGTCACATTCCTATATACATATGTAAACTAATGAGCCCTAGTTACTATGAAATAGATAAATACATATAACAATAATAATAGTCATAATAACGTTAGATATTATATAATAATATATATCATATATAATCAAAATAAAGGGTTAATACACATGCAAAGTCCAATTTGTGATACTGTGGAGTATCAACATTCCCCTGAGGACATGATGGGAATATGACAGGTGATACTGGAGTGGGTTGCCAGTTCCTTCTCTAGTGGACTGGGATTTATCTGACCTCTCTGCTATGACCTGCCCACCTAGAGTGACCCTACATGGTATAGCTCACAGCTTTAATGCAGTACACAAGCCCCTTCACCACCACCACTTAGCAATCCACAAGGGGACCAGGGGAATATACACCACACTAATCCACTCTAACCCATCAGGAAAGGCCACAAAAACACGTGGAGGCTCTGCAGAGGCAGGTAAATCAACAGCCAACTCACCTCCATCTCCTCTACAGCCATCCTGGAGAGTCCCACGCCATTGCTGGTGGCCATGCGCCAAGATGTATAGCCATTCCCATTTGGTAACCTCCCATTACAGTATGTTTTGCAATTCATCAATTTACATTAGTGTGGTGTATGTTCCCCTGGTCCCCTTGTGGATTGCTAAGTGGTGGTGGTGAAGGGGCGTGTGTACCTGAATGAAGCTGTGAGTTTTACCATGTAGGGCCACTGTAGATATGCAGGTGGAAGCAGAGAGGTCAGAAAAATTACATTCCACTAGAGAAGGAACTGGCAACCCACTCCAGTATCTTTGGCATGCAAACCTTGTGGAACAGCACAGGCAGAGACCTAGCTACATGTGATGCTGTTCATAGGGTCACAGAGAGTCGGACACGACTGAAGGACTGAACAACAAAGAATAAAATGTTCCCCTGGTACTTGATATATGTGATGTGGTGGTGTATTTTGGCCACTATTTTTTTCCCCAATGTAGATGTGATGAGCAAGATGTATATGCAATTATATATATATTCCAGGGTCCACATTAGAGCCTCTGTGAGTGAGAAAGGGTTAATATGGCATCAATTTCATGTTTTTGTGTTGCTATTTAATCATGTAGTTTGTCTTTAATTGCTGTATGCATGTTGCACTGCAGCATGGCTTTTCATATTGGCATATGCCAGACCATTCCAACATATGATGAAATAAAATATTTTTTAAATGTTTATTTCTTATTTGGGGATTATTGTTTAAGTAATTGTAATGCCTTTCAATGATTTCCCCATATTTTAAAGTCCAGTGGTGTCTGCAGCATCTCTCTTATATCATCTTTTACAGTGTTGGGAACTTGTCTGTAAACCCTTTGCGGGTCCTATTTGGAGGCCGTAATATTTTGCCTCCATTTGCAGGTTACGGGTTTGAACGCCAGTGCGTCTTTGGGGACTCATAGCAAATTAATATTGATTTTCGAACATAACAGTTATGGGCTTGACAGATTAAAGGTTTTGTGGCAACGGGGTTCAGATTTCGACATCCTGTAGGTTTTTTCCGCCTGTAACCCACAGATCATTTGCGGATAGCTCAAAAAGGCCAATTAAATAGCTGTAAGTCTTGTGGTCTCCGTTACGGGCTACGGCTTTACACATTGGGGGAATTTAATAGGGCTGCATGAGTTTTACTCTAAGCAGAGTAGCAAGGAGAAAGCTAAAGAAAAGGAGGGAGGAGACCAGTAGCTGGAGAAGGACTGAGTCCAATAGTGAATTTACCAAATGGCCTGACGTAGAAGAATACTCATACAATCCCATGATCAGGGTAGGCTGAAGACAGAAAAGCAGCTCCACAATACATGACAAGGTCAAGAATCCAGGAACAATATCAGGAACAATGGGGAGAAAATCTAAGGTCAAATCTAGGAGTATACAGGAATATAGTTGCAGAACAAAGCAATATAGTTGAGTGCTGAGGTAGTTCTGGCCACCTTAAGTAGCTCCAGGAGGAAACAGCAGGTGAGGTGAACCAAAATCTAATCAGTAGCCCAGCACTCAGTTAAACAGGTTTTCCAATGGTGTTCTGGGAAACAGCACTTTTCCACAGCATGTGCAGGTCTTGGTGACCCACTGTGAGAGTTGCTAAGCTGCGCCCCAAGCAGTTCCATGACAATAAAGGTCAGAATGGACCCCCATCGGGAGAAAGGGTTTGGGACCTTATGGCCACTATAATGTCCTATCAACATGAGCTTGTTTTTTTTTAATTAGCCATTAATACTACTTATTTTCAGCGAGATAATTATTTTAATTAGCCATTGATCAGCAGCAAGATTGCTATGCAATGATTTAAGCTAGCAATATTCAGTAATAAACTTACTTCCAAACAATAGGTTCTCAAGATCCAGCCAAGCTAGCAACTTCTCCTACATCAGTATCATTATTATCTCTACTTAAACAGTGCCAACATACTCCTTGGTACTGGGATCAGTAAAACATAGGTATAACAATACATCATTTGATAGACTGATACAAAAGGAGTTGACGACCCTGTCCTTGAGCTATATAGTGCTTTACAAGAATGAGAGTTTGCAAGCATGACTAAAAAGTTAAAGAAATAAAACATAAAGGGAAAAAAAGGGAGAAACAAGGGCTTAGCAAGTAATTGAAATGAGAATAGAGGTTTAATTAATGACTAAGAGCCTGATTCCATTGAGCAATTATAACTTACAGTAGCTCGTAATGGAGGCCGTTAGTTATTTTGCTATTCAATTGGCGTCTTTTTGCGGGCTACAAGTGGGTTACGGGTTACGGCCTTGAAATCCTTGCGGTTGTTAAAACCGGAACTTACAGTCCATCGAAGCCTTTGATTTTTCATGTCCGCAAGAGTTCTGAGCACTAAAATCGCAAATCGCTCTTCAATTGCTACAATTCCCCAAGCCCGCAAATGTTTTAAAACCCGTAAACGACAAATTTAGGAGAAAATCCTACGAGTACCAGATAGGACTCGCAAGGGGGTTTAACCCCTGTTCGTAGCACTGTAAATGTAAATAAAAAATCAAGACATTAGAATTGCACAACAGTCTCAAACTCGCAAATCAGCAATAAAAACATTTTTTTTTTTATGTTTCATTTTGGGGTTAGATCGATTCCGGGAATCAATAATATACATATCAGGCCACCCATATGGACTAGTATTGGCATTCATATTTATTATTTTGTGTTTTGGGGTTTTGTGAGTCTGATCCCATGTCGGACCACTAAATGCTAACGTATTAACATGTAACCTCCATGTTTTACTGCCATAATGATGACGGTCTAATTTTCTAAATGGGAGGTTACGGCCTTGCTTAATTGATCATGTTCCCGCCCTGAAATCCTACATACGAGTGCATGGTTCACGGTTTTGGCTTTCGGCCCCTAACTTGCGGGATTGTTCAATTGAATAGCACCGGAATTGTAGCAGAATGCGAGCCCGCAGAAAGCTCGCAGACATACGGCCTGTATACCACAAGATGCGGGCTTCTATATGAATCAGACTCTAAGTCTGTGGGTGTATCTGGCTATGAAGGGAATGGGAGTAATGCTGAATTAGAGTCAAGCCTAGAGGGATAGATACGCTAACACGCTAACATGTAAATATCTATCTGAAATCACTTTAGGCCCAAATAAAGCTAACTCTACACCATTATATCTTAGTGTGATATATAACTCCATTGACTTCAAAGGAAAGGGGATTATAAGTTGTTTACTTAACCAAGTGAAACACTGCACAAACACATAGAGTGATGTTGCTGTTGTTTGGTCCTTCAGTTGTGTCCAACTCTCTGTGACCATAAGGATGCAGCACTCCAGATACATCTGTCTGTGTTTCTGGTTCTCCTTATGCATATGCTTTTCATGAGAAATATATTAGAGTGGGTTGCTAGTTCCTTTTCCAGTGTACTGCGATTTGTCTGACCTCTCTGCTATGACCTGCCCATCTTGGGTGGCCCTGCATGGTATAGCTCCCAGCTTCACTGAAGTACACAAGCCCCTTTACCACGACAAGGTAGCGATCCAGAAGGGGAGAGTGATGTTATGCACATACATATATCCAACTTCAAAATGGTTCCATAATTATCATAAAGCAACACTGTTATGAGAATATTTGGTGGCTGTGATTAAATACATTTTTTTTATTGTGTTTTGTTTTCATGTTCCTTTAGTTGAACTAAACAACAGTAAGTCCAGAAATCTGGAAGGAAATGCATATAAAAGTAGGCAATAACATGTACCCTCACAGTGTGGGCCTTCTTCATTTATGTAAATAAATCATTTGTAACATATAATCAGTACTACTTTTGACTTCTGATAGAATCTTAAACGCCCATCATTCTAAGTAAACTATTAGTCCAATAAAAAAATATATTTATATACAGTGCAATCAATGTCCCCTCTTAGCTGTGTTATGGATTCAGTTGGCAATTGAACTGTACACAAAACTATTAAATTCCACACTGCTCATAGTCACTCAACACAGCTTTGAGGAAACTTTGTCTCTAGTCCCATTGTGTCTGGCTATATTCCACTCCGGCGTTTCTCCCGTTTTCAATCCCCATCCTACCTCTATCTCTCCCCTCCACTTTTCTCACAGGTACTTCATGACCAGTTCATAGTCAATTCCGAATCCCAATAAGAGGGCCACACAATAAACACACTTACTCGTGAATGGGGTATAACTGGCCACCGCCTTTATTTAAACATATATAAACTTATCCGTAAAACTTCCAAGAGATGCGTGCCCTCCCGTTAACTGATTTAAGGGAACCCCATGCCCCATGAGTTCTGATAACCCAAAAAGCTATCTACGAATGCTCATCCTCCACATGACGGCAAGTACCTCCGCCACACATAAGCTGTGACAACCAAAACACCCTACGGATATAAATTAACCCATTACAACACAAGTCTTACATCAGGGAGGGTGGGAGGGAAGATTAGAAGTCACACCAAGTTTTAACTGACAGGAGAAATCAAGTCCCAGCTATATATCTCTATACCTCCCCCTTCACTACCCCTCCCCTGAAGCACCTCCCTTAAATGTAACTCCTTGCATTATATTTCTCATCTATTCCTAGTCCGGTCAAACCTCCACTCTCTTCCGTGCAGTTACTAAACAACTCTGATTTAGTTGGTTGTAATACCAGAAGAATGCATTAGACATCCCTCTTATTATGGATTTTGTGATCTACCCATATACTGTATTTGGTGAATGTCCTTTTCACATTCACCTTTTTTAATGTAAGTTATTTTATATATATTCTAGAGTGTCAAGAACCGAATGTTACAACACTGTATTATTGTTTTATTCTCCCCCCATTCTCTTTCGATTTATTTTACTCAGTTTAGTGAGCACGTTTTTATCATGTGTCCACCTTGATTTCTTTGTTGCACACGGGCAACTGAAAATTAGAGGGAACGCTGAGTGCAATACTCTGATTGTGCATATACAGTATATATATATATATATATATATATATATATATATATATATATATATACAGTATATATATATATATATATATGTATTTTTTTTTCTTCATGCATCAAAACTGCCAGAGGGTCTCAGTGCCAATTCATGTTTTGTGCATTTATATGACTAGAGCTATATAAAATGTGTTATATGAAATGGAAGTGTGAAAATTGGTTTTGTGAAAAATGGTAAACCAGTACTACTTTGCGGTTTGTTTTCTGATTCAGTAACAGGAGGACCAAAGTATATGACCTTGGGAAGTAGCAATCTCCAACTCTTGCATAATAATGGAATCTAAAAGACCTATTTGTTTTTAAATAAGGTTTAAAATTTAAATTAATGGATTATTATTAGAGCAGGAAAGAACACAGTACATCTATGATTTGTAGATCATATATCTATTGTAAGAGGCAAGCTTTAGTGGAACACAAAATAATTATATAAAATATTATTTATATATAATAATATCACGTATAATAGTTGTCAAACTGCGAGTTGTCGTCACGCTTTGCGGCCTTCGCAATGCAAGGGCCGCAACTGACGACAACTCGCAGTTTCACAACTCCCCCCGCCATGCCTCAATGAAGCGCCACACAGAGGTAGAGTGGGGGAGAGAGACACAGGGGAGGGAGAGGGGGGGAAGAGACACAGGGGTGGGAAAGGGGGGAAAGAGACACAGGGGATGAAGAGGGGGGAAAGACACACAGGGGAGAGAGAGGAAGTAGAGGGGGCTCATTGCGAGGCCTGTGATAAGCGCTGAAGGAGCTCATCGCAAGGCCAGTAAAGTAAAGGGGGGGAGAGGCATGCAATGAGCGCCTTGCATGAAGTAGAGGGTGGGAGAGGTAGAGGGGAGGAGAGGCTCGCAATGAGCACCAAAGGCACTCATCGCAAGGCCAGTAAAGTAGAGGGGGGACAGGCCCGCAGTGTGTGACAAACACCATTGCCAGGCTTCAAATATTATTTATTGTAATTTTTGACGGACAAGTCGCTAGTTATAATATAATGACAGCAATAACATTTGAAATCTGGCAATGCTGTTTAACACACAATGCGAGGCACTCCCTCTCTAACTTGCGGGCCTTGCGATGAGCGCCTTTGGCACTCATTGCGAGCCTCTCCCCCTCTACTTTATGGGCCTCGAGATGATCGCCTTTGATGCTCATCGCAAGCCCTGCAAAGAGAGGCTTCGCCACTTATTAAAGGCCTCGGCCAACCCGCATCTTTTGACCCCACAATGAGAGCCCTTGTCGCTCATTGAGAGCCTCTCCCACCCTCTGCTTTACAGGCCTAGCGGTGAGCGCCTTCGGCTTCGCTGCCCATTGCAGGAGTCGGCCAACCCGCAATTTTTGGTCCTCGTAATGAGCGCCAAAGGCACTCCTAGCGATCATCTCCTCACTCTCTCGCCCTTGTGTCTCTTTCCCCCCTCTCCCTACCCTGGCTTTATTTTCCTTATCTCCCTCCCCTGTGTCTCTCCCCCCCCCCTCTCTTAGCCCTTTGTCTCTTTTTTCCCCACTCCCTTCCCTGTGTCTCTTTCCACCCTCTCCCCTCTTTCCCTCCCCTGTGTCTTTCCCTCTGTGCTCCTTTCCATTTACGCTTTTTTTTTTCTTGGCTAGCTGTTCTGGGGCCGATAAAAAATGCCAATTAGATAGCATTTTAGCTTGCAACCTCACTTACAAATTTGAATTAATTAGCTTTTTTTGGCGGCCCCCAAATGGCTTTTGAGTTACAGGCTTGAAAAAAATGGTGACCGTTAAAGCCGTAATTTTTTTTAAGCTTATAACTCATAAGCCATTTGGAGCCCCCTCTCTACTTTACGGGCGTTGCGATGAGCACCTTCGACACTCATTGCAGACCAATCAAGCCAGTCACGTGCAGGCCTTGCGATGAGCGCCTATGGCACTCATTGCAGCCCCAACAAGCCAGTCATGTACGGTGTCGCGATGAGCGCCTCATCGCAAGACCCGCAATGAGTGCCTTTGGCGCTCATTGCAGCCCCCCACAAACCTGTAACTTTTGGGCGTCTTGATGGGGGGCTTGGAAAATTGATAATTGCGTAGTTGATAATTGCACATGCGCAAGACCGTAAATTTGAACATTGCACGATTACAACTCGCAATTACCACAACTATGATATGTGATATGTAAAAGTGTGATACGTAAATAAAATACTGAAATAAAAAATTACAAATCATGTTTTGGGCAGTCTCATTTTCCCTATGTAATAGCGGAACAATGTTTTAAAACATATCTTCAATTTTTTTGAGAGATAAAAAAAAAATAGTTTGGAGTAATTTTTGTTTTGGAGTCTGTATATTATTTACGTCGACTGATGTAAAAAATCAAGTCACAGTTACACACACACATATAAATGTTTGACATTTCTGTAGTCTAAACAGAATATAGCTGAAGCTTTAAAATCCTACTAATTTTGTTTTGTTTAAAAAATATAGGTTGAGTTTGTTGTTGTTATGTTGTGTCCGACTCTTGATGACCATATGGAAGTGGCACGCCAGGAATATCTGGCTGTGTTTCTGGTTGCGCTCGTCCATATGGTTTCCTTGACAAAGATTCTGGAGTGGGTTGCTAGGTCCTTCTCCAGACAACCGCGATTTGTCCGCTCTGCTATGACCTGCCCATCTTGGGGAGACCCTACATGATATAGCTCACAGCTTCATTGTAGTACACAAGCCCCTTCACCATGACAAGAAGGGGAGATTTAGTTTATTGAACAATAAAACTGAGAATTTGGGAATGTATTTTAATTTTAACGAAGCAACCCCCTTACTGCCACCCCAACTTAATCTACACCATTCCCACAGACCACCACATCACTATTACCACAATCTGCTTATCAGATTCAGCTTTGCTAAATTTTATCCTGAACTAATCCCGTCTCTTCAAAGACAAATTATATGGACTCATTGATCCCTTCAAAACGGAAACTTGCTGGTTACATTTCTTCCTTAACCAAAACAAAAATTAATTTTGAGGTTTATCATAAAAAAAATTAAATGAGGATTTCTGTCAAAACAGCAGTTTTGCATCTCATTAATTTGGAACTATCCATCCTATATTTAAAAAAGCTTATTTCATACGCAGAATATTTCCTGCAAGATGCCAAAAAATGTACTTTAATTTCCTGCAATTTTTTAAATTGCATTAACAAATTTGGAATTTTTGACTATGCCTCATTAAATTGTAATTTCAATATAAAAAATGTATTATTAATATTTATAAAGTTTAACTCTTTTTTTTTATTATATAAAAATGGAAATGCAGCGCAACTGCTTTTTAAGTTAGAAGCGTTCTTCGTACATCAGAGAAGGAAACGTGTTGACTTTTGCCAATATGATTTAATTTCAGAGTAGCACTGAGGCTATCCATTTAGTGATGTTATGGCTTGATTCACTTAAGCTTCACACATCAAAACAGGCCACGTCTGAAAAATATGATAGTTAAACAAATTGTTAATTTACTGTAATGCTTCAAGGAAGCAGTTTCTCCCTTTGACATTTATATGAGAAACCCTAATTAGAGACAAATCCGTGTGTATCCCACAGAGATTTCTACAGGGCTCTGAAATGAGGGGTTCATTGTGATGTTTGAAAATGACTTATTTGTTTGAAGATTTTGAAACCCTGTTGCTGACAGAGTTCAGCAAAGTAGAGCAAAATATATATGCATTTCAAGACATGAGATTATCTTACAAAACTGGTAGTAAAGGCAGAATTAATTTCAGACTAATCTAAAAAGCAAATGATCTCCGTAGCATGTCATGTTTAGCCAACAGCACTCGTGTTTATCTGCCCTAAGAGGGAATAATTGGCTTCAAGAAAAAAATCCAAATTTTTACATTAATGCTCAAAAACCTCTGTTTTTTTAACCACAAGCAAAAACATTATTAAAAAGCAATATTCACACATTATTTTTCCAAAATACCATGTGTAGAGAAAATTAAGCAAGGAAATATATGGGTGATACACAAAATACTATAGATAGTGTTTTAAAATGGCCTACTTAAACTATAGGTTGCACTTATATAGTGAAAGCGCTATTAGCCCAAATACATAGCAATATGAAAGGTTACAATTTTTGCATCGATGTTCCCCCATCCCTGAAAGCATGTCATTGTATGATGTGGAAATCTCCATATTACATCTAATGCACACAGCCAGAGGCTTCCTGTTTTCTACAGGTTCTAATAAAGAAGTAAGGACATGATCAGTTAGATCAATAAGAAGCATCTGACTGTCCTGTGTGCATTGAAAGATGCAATGTGGAGATTCTCAGATTCTTTGTTGGGCTAGCTTAGTTGTAAGTTCTGGAACTTGTAAAAGATTCCCTACTAGAACTTTCTTTGAAAGTCATTTGATAGGAAAGCAGGGTTCTGGGTCGAAGTTGATCTGCAAAGGCTGATCTTATGCATGCTGAATTAATTGGAGGTTGGATGCGTCAAAGTGAGCTTCTTCAAGATACTACCTAAAACATAACTCAGAAAGGAGGCCCATCAGATACTTAGTTCCTCACAATATCTGTTTGACAAAGTCCAGATCTGACCTACTGTGTTACCCTTAAATCACAGCAAAGGGCATCCAAAATGGCCAACAGGGTGGTATTTTTTATTACAAGTCCTGGAACCAACTGGGATCAATATATATCTGAATATCTGTTTGACAGAACCCCTCCCTTCTCTACAAAACTCAATTTAGGAAACATGAAACAAATCTATACTGGAAATTTTTTATTAGATAAAAAAAACAACATATAAAAATAAATATGTGGAATATGTACCCCATATTTTAAAACTATATCTCCTAGCTTAGAGACCTATGTGACATATATAATAAATTTACATTTCCTCCAAACGGCCATGATTAAGTAGAATAAAGTGTTTGAGAGGCTTAGGGCCCTATTAAATTTGCCAAATCACAGTTAAATTAAATTGCATTAAATTGGCCTCTTTTAGCTACCCGCAAACGATCTGAGGGTTACAGGTGGAAAAACCCTACGGGCTGTCAATATCTGAATTCCGACCCAGCTAAGCCTTTGATCGTTCAATCCCAAAAATGTTACAATTGTAAATTAGTAAATAAGTAAATTACTACAAGTCCTCACACCCGTAAATGGCAAATGTAGCCAAAAATCCTACGGGTACTCCTGTCATAGCACTGTAAAAGCAAATATAAACACACTACTGTATTTTAATTATAGGGAAAGAGATGAAATGTATTAAAATGAATAGCACAGCATTCTCAAGCTTGCAAATCTGCAATAAAAAATATTTATTATTGTTTCATTTCTGTGTTATATAGATCCCAGTATTCAATGTGTTAATTCATAAATAGAACTAGAATATTATATTTACTGATTTTTTTATATTGCATCATTTCTGGAATGCGGGTCCGATAGCAACTCAGCCTTTAAAACTGTAAGTAATTGAAATGTAACCTCCATGTTTTAGTGACATTATGATGACAGTCTCTTTTACTATTGGTTCCGTCTAAACCCATAATTACGAGTTTGAATAATTTATCATGTTCACGCCCAGAAATGCTACGTGCCAAAGCATGGTTTACAGATTTGGATTCCTGCCATGTCCTTGCTGGCTTTTGTAATTTAATCGCTCTGTAACTCCAGTAAATTGGAATTTAATAGGGCCCTTAGACTAGTGATTATAAAGCCACTTACTCATTGCTTTTTTTTTTGTATTTTACAAATGTATATAATCTATTCCTTTCCTATTACATAGCCACAGGGTTTAGGCTCTCCAAAAATATAAGTTCCAAGCTGTCCCCGTACTTCAGTACCTAAAGGGGACTGCCCAAAGAGTAACCTGCTCCTAGGTATTTTCAGTCAGGAAGACATAAAGATGAATAAATGCAACAATTAAAACTGTAGCTATACTTATACTTATTTATGGGTTGCAATACATTTACCTGTTTTTGACAATGTTATGTAGGTTGCATGGTGGCAGATACAATGAGGCAAATTCCATTTAAAAATAACACCTTTGAGAGAATAATGACTAAAGGTTTCCTGGTGAGTTATAGCACCACATGGTATTCAATTTTCCTCAGAATGAGCATAGCCACTACCCCAAGTGGTGAAGAAGTGATCATATACATCGTATAAATTGGAAAAAAAATAATTAATATATATGTATGCGTATGTTATAGAAGAAATCAATTGTTTCTTGCCTTTTCGTAAAGCAAACTCACATTGAAGCTTGTAGATTTTACTTGTCAATGAACCTTTCTGAACGACCGACTAAATATAGAGTGATACCTCTTTCTAATGGGTAATGTTAATGATCTCCATCTTCAAAATAGAAGGAACGGAATCTAAAACCTATTACCCTGTCTTGTCCAAACTTGGGGCCCTATTCAGTTGGCCAAATCGCAATAACATGAGCCCGTATTGGAGCCTGTAAATGTTACTGATATTCAATTGGATACATTTAGCAACTCACATTCCAATTGGTAGTTATAGGCTCAAAAGCAGGCTTGTCAAAAACTTAACTCTGTCCTATCTCCTCCATTGTTTTTCAAGCCCATAAATGTTACCAGTGCTCAAGATGCAAAATTGATATTCAATTATAAAAATTCAATAAGCCAGCAAATGCCTTCAAACCTGTAAACGGCAAATGTAAAAAAAAATGATACGAGTACTATATAGGATTCGCCTGCTTGTATAACTGCAGCAGCAAATAAACACACACTACTGTGCTTTAAAATACTGGGAAAGCAATGAAAGGCATTAGAATTAATTGAACAACAGTCTCAAGCTTGCAAATTTGCAATAAAATATTATTATTTTTGACTTTTATTTCCATGGTATATCACTCCTGGGAATCAGGGGATTAATGCATATCATGGAACCCGCATGGAGTAGAACAGTTGCTTTAATGATTTTTATTGATTTCTACATTGCTGGATTGCACGTCCCATCACAAATTTTACCTCTAAACACTAATTAATTATTGTATATACTCCATGTTTTACTGATGTCATGATGATGGTCTCATTTACTATTGGCTGTAAATTATGGACTTGCTTAAGTATTGTCAGATCATATGATCATGTCCCCTGAAATCCTACTTGCAAGTGCATGGTTTGCGTGTGAAGCCTGTGATAGGGCAGTTGAGAGTTAGAGACAATTGAATACATCTAAATGTTTAGAAAAAATGTAACCCGCAGCAAAGCTGTGGGGTTACAGGTAATTACGGGCTTGCAATTCTATTCTATATTGTATGTATTTAGGGATTTAATTGTATGTATTTAGGAGTTTTATTGTATGTAGTAAGGGGTTTTATTAGATGTAGTAAGGGGTTTTATTGGATGTATTTAGGGGTTTTATTGCATGCAGTAAGGGGTTTTATTGAATGTAGTAAGGGGTTTAATAACTTTATTGCAATTGTTTTGAAAAGCCAAGTTAAATGCAATAGCATTGTATCTTGCAATAAAAATATATAAAATAAATGAAAAATAGATTTTTGTTGTTTAGTCGCTCAGTCATGTCCGGCTCTCCATGACCTTATGCACCACAGCACACCAGGTACATCTCTCAGTGACTGCCCCTCTGAGCTCTATCAAGTTCATCTTCATTGCTTCAGTGACCTCATCTATCCATCTCCTCCTCTGTGGTCCCCTTCTAATTGTGCCTTTAATCTTTCCCACTCATCAGAGTCATCTCTAGGGAATCCTGCCATCTCATGATATGGCCAAAATATTTGAGCATCAGCCTCATGATCATACCTTCTAGTGAACAGTTTGTCTTGATTTCCTGAAGTAGTGATTTAATGGATCTTCTTTTTTTTTAGAGGGCCGAGAAATCCCTTTAAAGGCATATCTAAGTTTCCTTGATTATGAATGCATCTGATAGAGGAGTATCAGTACTATATGCAAACATTTGTTTGCATGAAAAAATACCAAAAATCAACATTTAAAAACTTACTTTGAAGTTAGCAAAACTGGTTGTAATTTCTGACAATTGAAAACTAGAGTAAACAACCCCTTTAAACCCAGGCTAAATTACCATAAAATGTATAATTTGTTTTGGACAATCAGGAGGAAGCACACGCAGCTAAAACATTTGTATCAAACTGTGGGGTTCCTATTTGTGCTGTAAAGCAGCCTGGGATATGTAGTGTGGAAGCATGTTAGAAATTGCTATGTATTTTAATATGCATAGTGCAGTACATTCAAACTTGATTACCACTCCTGCGTGTTGTCAATTCCCTGCATCGACTACTATGGCTGCTGGTGTTTGTTTCCTTCCTCTCTCTGTTTGGCAAAGCTTTATAGATATTAATAAAAAGTAAAAAAAAAATGAAATGTGCTGTGTATATCAAGGATGCTTTGTTCCTAAGGAGCGCAGAAATGTACTAATCCAGGAAACTTAAATATGCCTTTAAATTTTAAAAGAAAAAGAAAAACCATTCCTTCATATATAAATGTCAAATTACAAAAGGAATCTTCTTTCTTTTTTAAAGTTTTAGCTACAATGAAAGAAATCAAAAAATATTAAAGAATACAACATTCACAATGTTTGTGATGCTGCTCATTTCTAAGCAAGATATCATTTGAATAAATGACAGTATTACTTTGAAATCTCTTGTACGGTGCTAATCACTTTCCCTTTATTCTCTTGTCAACAGGAACAGAACTGATATTCATACATTGAATTTTTTCCCTAGAGTACAGTGGAAAAACAAACTATTGATGTTTCTTTTTGTGCGTTAGAAAAATATTCTATGCTAGTTATTAATATACATTTTAAGCTGAAAATGGATGAGTACGTTAAATAAAACATGCAACCTAAATTTAAAAATTTATTACAAGGAATTTTGTTTATGTTTTCGTATTCTCTAGTAATAATTAAATAGCGGTCTTCTCAGATCCCAACAGGCCAACTATCATTCAAAAAGCAGTAAAAGAGTTTTCACACAGTTCATATCTATAGAAAGCAAAATATCCCTGTATTACTCATTCTAGTTTAACTAAACATATAAATCTAGTGGGGAGATCTATAAGAGAAGCTGCTGAAACGTACACGTTGGTCAGCATCAAACCGTTCTCATGCTTTTGACTTTGAATGAACATATGGATGAACAATTATATGGATTTTTGCTCCTTGAGGTGTGATGAAAAGTTTTAAATGTGGAATTTTTTTAAATTCAGAATATAGATATCACCACTTCTGGATTGCTACCTTGTTGTGGTGAAGGGGCTTGTGTACTTCAATGAAGCTGTGAGATATACCATGTAGGGTCACCCAAGATGGGCAGGTCATAGCAGAGAGGTCAGAAAATTGCGGTCCACTGGAGAAGGAAATGGCAAGCCACTCCAGTATCTTTGCCATGAAAACCATATGGATGAGCACAGCCAGACACAAAATGTGTCTGAGTGATGTTGTCCATAGTGTCACAGAGAGTCAGGCACGACTGAAGGACTGAACAAAAACAAATAGATTTCACAAAGGATTGCACAAAGGATTGTATAAAGAGTAAGTGAATAGCATCACATATATAGTTGTAATTGTGGGTTTGCTGGTAACACAGGTACTTAGCTGCAATGCTCATTGCAGGGGTGGAGATTAGCACCACAGGTGCTCATCCCGAGACATGCAGGACTAAGCTGCAATGAGCGCCAAAGGCTCCTGGACATAGCGACGGCCGCAAAATTATGGCCCGTAGTTTGCCTTTTCTCACGATCGGAAATCACTGAAGCGAGAAAAAAAATGGCTGCCGAAAAAACGGAAACAAGACGAAAACGAGGCCGAAGGACGTAAAACGAGGCTGAAGACATAAATAAGACCCCTAAGCACTAAGACTTAACGCAAAACAGTAACACTCAATACAATGCAGTAACATTTAACTCAAGCCAATAACACTTACACCAAGGCAGTAACACTTAACCCAAGGCAGTAGGCTCATCGTGGGGTCGCAATGAGCGCCGAAGGGGATAATTGCAAAGCAGGGAAGGTTGGGCTTGGCAAAAACGTCAATGAGTGGCAAAGGGCCAGACTCGCCATGAAGGCGCTCATCACGGGAGCTCTAAAGTAGATGGGGGAAGAGGCTCCCAATGAGCACCTTCGGTGCTCATTGCGAGCCACACGATGAGCGCCAAAGGCAATCAGCGCAGGGCTCGCGATAAAAGCAGAAGGTGCTCAGAGGGGCCATATCCTCGCATTTGGTGGCAAACAGCATTGCAAGGTTTCAATTTTTTTACGGGCCAGTCGCTTGTTATTTATAAATTTCATTTAAAAAAAAGAAACAGAAGAATTCCACATATTTGTGAAGTATTTAACAAACTACCAACATTGGCACCTTTGTAAGCGGTAACAACAAAGGGATTGCTACATAAAAAAAATAATTTCTAAACACTCACTGTAAAGGAAGTACCATCTTATCTTATTTTAGAATTTCCTGCTAGCTTGTAATCTGAGAGGATGAGCTTTATTTATTTATATTAATTTATATTATTTATTGGTGGTTTGACAGGTGGGCAGGAAATAAATCCATCCTTACATAGAAATGGGTACAAAAAACTACAAACCCTAGATATAAATACCCCTGAAACGCTCCCAAGTTTCATCAATGTATTGTGGATGCCTCTTGACATTTTACCTGCATAATTATATTTTTAACCAAGCTGGGTTCATTTAGATAAATAGCATTTTGGCTGCAAAGACGTTCCGAGTCTACAATGGATGTTTTTTTTTATAGAAATGTGAATAGAAAGTAGCTATTACAGGCTCAGAAAACTAATTTGCTGTGTCGGAAGTATCTTAATCAATTTAGCCTTTATTTCATATTGGCAGTTACAGGCAATGTGGAATAAATAAATGTGAGATTACAATTAACCCCAAAGAGGGGTATGGCTAGCAGTGAGAGCAGTTGGACGTGTTTAGCTCTAGATCATGCAGCCTACAAAGAATATAACGTATAAAAATATATAAAACTTATAATTGGGGGTCAGATTCAGCATAAGCCTGCTGTCTGTCCCATTACCAACATAATAGCAATGTCCATTATACTGTATACAACAAAAAATAGACATGCAGAGAAGTTATACGCCACAAGGTAGATCTACTTAAACTAAGACTCCATTGATCAGTTTTGTCTGAGAACCTTCATCGGAGAGTGAAGGGAGACAGGAGCCCGCATCAGGCCGTGAGGCTACCTCAGGCCTGTGATGTAGAAAGGGAGCCAGTGTTAAGGCCTGCAATGCCACAACAGATGGTGGGAGACAGAGAAGTGCTCCATATTTGCAGGCAGAACACAGTCCATTGAGGAAAACATGGCCAATAGATAATCCAATTCGAAACCCAACCATGGCAGGACTGTGAATCACTAGGCAGGAAGAGGGACCAAGGAGAAGGAATGCTGCCTGTAACAAGGTGCCGTGCAGTAGTGTGGATGTAGTCTGGCAGAGGCTGAGGATTCAGAGCAACTGGGAGAAGACAGAGGCTCAAGGAGGCAGTGTTGAGCAAGCCTAGATGCTGTGTCCTGGGCATCAAAATGAAATGGCGGGAAAGTCAGAAAGACAAGGATGTTATGATATAAGCAAATACATACTCAATCACAATCATATAAAAATTACAAATCTCACAACACAAACATCGAAAAATATTTATATTAAAACTGTCTGAATTGACAACTCCTCAGAGTGAAAAACGGAAGCTGGAAGAGTACGATTCAATTATAACTTTATTGACAAAATTGTAACCTGGAGATCAAACCCATTAGGGATAAAAGAAAGAAACAAAATCAACTATGACTTGAATTTAATTTAATATTGTAACGGAGTTGGAACACAAATCCAATATCTCCCCTGGTATACAGTAAAATATCCAAGAAGCACTACAGTCTCACCATCCCCGACCTCCCATATTGGACGACACTCAATTTGGGAGTCAAAGAAATACTCACTTTATTTTGTTATGTGCAGAAATATATATACACTTCTCTTCCCACAGGCAATACACATCCCCCATAGTTGGCCACACAATACACATAGAGGGACAATAGGTGGGTCACACCTCCCTGATGCTACCTGGCAACTTTGATACAATCAGACATTGATTAGATCATCCTTCTTTGTTCTTATGTCTGAGAATGAAAACACTTTATACAATAGACTTCCTTATCTTATGAGGAGTCTCTGTAATAGGATTATCTATTATGCCAAGGTCTGTAATAGTCTGGGCTAATATTCTGCAGAGCATAAACCAACATACATACAGTATAATAGTAGGATCATATTTTAACCAAGAATTAAATAACCATAAAACAGGGTAAAACAGTGATGGGTTCCGTTACAAATATGTTTTAGGTTCATTTAGTTAATATGTTTCACTGAATCTACAGCTACAATCAAATGGAGAAAAGAAAAAAGGAAAAGACTGGAGGAAGGTCCCAGTTAAACAAAAGAACTATTAAGTATTACAAATTTTAGCACATATGAAAATAAAGATTAATGACTATGATATAGGCAGATAAAATGAGAGGGGAAGCATAAAAACAAAAGAAAACCGAAAAAAAGTTTAGAAGAAAAAAAACATAAAATAACAGGGAAAAAAAGAAAGAATATGTAAAAAATAAAATTAATTTCAGTAATTCATTAAACCCATCTGTCTTACTGTTAAAAAAGACACACTTTAACAGTAAACCAATTTTTTACAAACAAATGTCTCTGAATTTTATTTATCATTTAATACATTAAAGAAGAATGCTACAGCTATAATTTTAAACAAATAGGGCCTCATTCAATTGCAATTTGGCCAATTGAATAGGGCTCTCTATAAGCACAGAGCATATTTGTTTACAGAAGTTTTTAGTTAGTGAAGACCTTGCTTTTGGATAGAAGTTCACTAACTAAAAACTTATATTAAAAAAATATGCTATGTGCTTATATAGAGCCCTATTCAATTGGCCAAATCACAATTGAATGAGGCCCATAGTTGGGGACAAAAGTGCAGTTTATTCACATAGATAAGGAAGGCATATATTTCATTATTACACTAATTATAAGAAACCAATTACATTAGCATCTGTATATGCTCCCAATACAAAATCCCTTAAATTTGTATTGAATATTTTACATATTCTGGAAACAAAAACCAAAGGAGAAATATTATTTGGGAGACTTTAATTTCACTGTGAATGATAATTTGGATAAACCCCACAATATACTACTAGAATACTATCTAAAATTTAAAATATATTAGTATTACTAGATATTTGGAGAGAAACACACCCGACTACAAGGAGATACACTTTTTTCACAACCGCACAAATAAGGATTTACTAAATACCACTTAATAACTTGTTAATTAAACATACAGTAATATTGAACATTATCAGCCTTATTAAATTGGGATTTGGCCAATTGAATAGGGCTCTATATAAGCACATAGCATATTTTTTTACAGAAGTTTTTAGTTAGTGAAGACCTTGCTTTTGTACAGAAGTTCACTAACTAAAAACTTCTGTAAAAAACATATGCTCTTTGCTTATTCAATTGTCTGAATCGCAATTTAATAAGGCTGTATACCTGGGGCCTCATTCTATTAACGGCCGTAAAATGGCCGCAAAGCTGCAATTCCTTGCGGCCATCTTCCGGCCCCGTGTAGAGCTACTGCTACCTTGCTATTCAAATGGACGGCGCCGCAAGGATATACCCCTTACGGCCGGCCGCACATCATGCAAACGGCCTCAAGCGTTTTTCCTGCGCCAGTAAATCTTGTTTTCCGACAGCAAAGTCAGAAAACTGTAAATGCAAATATAAATTCAAGATGGCACTGTAAAGCTCCGTAAATGATAGGCATCATAATGGGGGACATGAGGATTAATAGCAACACCCTCTCAAGCTTGCACATCGCCCAAATCCGATATATAATTTACGGTTTATTTTCCGTCCCGTAGTCTCGCAGGCTCGTCCTTGTTAAAACCCGTACGGGTTCGGAGGTTGAGGGCCGCAAACAAAGCATTGTAGAAGCCAATATATATTCAATCCAGCACTGCAAAGCACTGTAAATGATGGGGAACATAATGGGGGGGGGGGGGGGGCATGAGGATTAATAGCAAAACATTCTCAAGCTTGCACATCGCCAAATTGTACTTTGATTTTAAAATCCGTCCAAGTCCCACGGACTTCAATGATCAAGCCCATAGCTCGTTATTCAAACCCGTGCGGGCTTGCATGATAGATAAAACACGAAGATTGAACATGAAGTTAAATATCTTTATTTGCGGATTTGAGAGTAGGGGAATGTTGAGCTATTAATTCTAAAACTAAACATCACTTTCACTTTTAATAAAAGTACAGGATGGCTTTTCTATGCTACGACTTGTAAGTAAGCCCTTTACGACCCGTGGGTCTATTTTACCCATTTATGGACTTGACGGAGTCTAATCCTGCAGCCTTTGCGGGTTTGAGGTGCTCCAAGCCCTTGGGACTTTGTCCACGGACATTTTACATGAATTAAACTAAAAATTATTTTCAGATTTGAGTGTAGGGGAATGTTGTGCTATGAATGCTAACACCTCCAATCACTTTATCGTCTCATCAAAGTGCAGGATGGCTTTATTATGTGCTTAATTGGTGCTAGCGGGACCTTTTTGGTGCAAGTAAGCTGTGGCTCGGTTTTAGATAATTACGGCCATGACAAGAGGGTTTACATATAGGTTTGAATAGTAACCGGGGCTTTCTTGCGGCCGAAACTCTTGCAGCCGTGTAAAATCAAAAGACTTTCCTGCTGCGCGTGCGGCCGCAAGGGATAACAGGGCGCCGGCCGCAAGCCTGCCGCAGCCCTGGGCCGCAAGGCAATAGAATAGGCAAATAGCCACGCATCTCCTCCGGCCGTTAATAGAATGAGGCCCCTGGTCAGAGCATGCGTTAGTGCAAGTTACTTACAGCAGGGAATGCATCAAAGAAGAGGTATTGCTACATTAATGATACAGCTCTAACAGAAAAAAAAAACTTTCTGTAGTATATCAATATGGTTTCACTAAAAAGAATAATCCAGACCTGAAATAGCAGACAATTCTACCCTGAACATAAGAAACAGCAAACTTGAGTGAGACCAAACTGATATACTACAAGGTATTTCTCCCTGTGAAGGGCACAAGGGAGCTAAAAGAGGTTGCTCTCTGAGTAGGTTATCAGGCACACAGAACAAAAGGAATTATGGAGAATGGTAAATGTTGAGTTTATTTACTTAGGAATTGCATTGTTAGCTTATAAAGTTAGCTAGTATTATTATGAATAGTGTTTTGAGGCAATACAGAGAAACAGGGTGGATAGGAGGGAGGGGGAGGAAATCCTAAAATAAAAAGCAACATATAAAAAGGAGGGGAGATAGGGGGAATGGGAGAAAACAATAGTAAAATGTGATTATTGACTGTCTGTATAATAATATCTGAATTGTGAAGTGCTTACTTATTGCAAAACTTGTCATGAAAATTGAATACAAATAAAAAATAATCAAATATGTTGTGATTATTATTCACGATTTAAATATTTGCTGTAATTTTACTATTTTGTAGTTGGGAAGCTTTTAGAAGGGTTAATAAGGGACAGAATACAATAATATGTCTATTTAAACAGGATCAAAGGGTGCAGTCAACATGGATTTATGAAGGATAGGTCGTGTCAGACCAATCTAATTAGTTTTTATGAGGAGGTTAGTAGGAACTTGGATCAGGGCAACTCAGTGGATGTAGTCTTTTTAGATTTTTCAAAGGCATTTGATACAGTGCCACATGGAAGACTAGTGAGCAAACTAAGGGATACAGGAATTGCAGTAAATATCTGCTCATGGATGGAGAGCTGGCTAAAAGACAGGAAGCAAAGGGTTGTTGTGAATGGAACATACTCCGATTGGTCTAATGTGATAAGTGGGGTTCCTCAAGGTTCAGTATTAGGTCCTCTCCTTTTTAACATATTTATTAATGACATTGAAGTAGGACTCGAATGTATTGTCTCCATTTTTGCTGATGACACTAAGTTGTGCAAGGTAATAAAATCAGATAATGATGTACTTTGCCTACAAAAGGATTTGCATAAATTAGAGAAATGGGCGGCTAAATGGTAGATGAGATTTAATACAAATAAATGTAAGGTTATGCATTTGGGAAGGAACAATAACCAAGCATTCTATAATCTTAATGGAGCAAATCTAGGGGTATCAGATATTGAAAGGGATTTGGGAGTACTAGTGGACATCCACCTAGGTAACAGCGCTCAAAGCCAAGCAGCGGCTGCAAAGGCAAATAAAATATTAGCATGTATTAAGAAGGGTATAGAAGCCAGGGAAGAAGATATAATTCTGCCACTATACAAATCTCTAGTACGTCCTCATCTGGAATATGGAGTACAATTTTGGGCACCACCTCATAAAAAAGACATTTTAGAGCTGGAAAAAGTACAGAGAAGGGCTACAAAACTAATAAGGGGAATGGAGGGGCTAAGTTATGAAGAAAGACTAACAAAATTAAACTTATTTTCGCTAGAAAAAAGGCGTTTAAGAGGAGATATGATTACGATATATAAATATATCCAGGGTCAATATAAGGCTTTGTCAAGTGAACTTTTTGTAGCAAGAGATTTTTAACTGACAAGAGGACATCATTTGAGGTTAGAGGAAAAAAGATTTCACCTTAAACAAAGAAAAGGGTTTTTCACAGTTAGGGTGGTTAAACTGTGGAATTCTCTACCAAAGGAGATGGTGACAGCGAATTCGATAGACAACTTCAAAAAGGGGTTAGATATATTTTTGAATAAAGAGGGCATTCAAGGCTATCCTAGATTACTAGCAAGGAATATTGATCCAGGGAGAAATTTGATCGCCAGTTTCTGGGGTCAGGAAGGAATTTAGCTTTTTTTTCCCTTATGAGACAATTGGCAAAGTTTCAATGTTTTTTTTTTTTTTCTGTTTGCCTTCCTCTGGATCAAATAACAATTAACAATAATAATAAATAGTCCACATTAAAAAGATCAATAGAGATCTAAAAAGGTTGAACTTGATGGACTAACTCTTTATTCATCCTCCAATACTATACTATTAATAATTATTTTATCAATAATTTATTTAATAACTAATCCGCATATTGCAGATCAGAGGAGATCTTAACAGGTTGAACTTGATGGACTGAAAGTCTTTTTTCAACCTTAATTACTATGTAACTATGTAACTATGTAACTATTTATTACAGTATAATAAAAAAGGGTAGATGACGGCCAGCAGCATAGTTATGGAATGGTCAAAAAGTTGAAGATCAAGCCAGGAAGTGATTAAGCAAATTCAAGTATCTGAAGAGGCATTGTCTAGAACAGGATACAAACATATTGATAGCAAGATCATAAACAGATACATACAAGTCTCAGCTGAAAATAATTGTATATACACCAGTTATCCAATTATATCCGGGGCTTAGGTTTATTTTATAGAGTTTTAATAGCACTTCTTAAAATAAATTTATGAGATTTGTTACTAAGAAGAAAAAACACACAAACACTATGAGCCTCATTCAATTTGGGGCCGTAACTCGATTGCAGACAGCTGATTTTCTGCGATTGAGTTGCGCGCCCAAGTCGTCCTACTTGTATTCTGCTATTCAATTGGTCGCGGTCGCAAGATAGGGGTCGATAGTGCAAATCAGAAATCATTCCTGTCAAAAGTAGCATTTGCGGGCTTGAACAGCAAGCCCGTAACTCCCGATGCAGTAACAGCCAATGGAAACAGAGATCGTCATTGACCAACCTCCAAGCCCATAACTCGTAAGTGAAGGCCGTAGGACTTTGAAATCCAACCTCCATTTTTTCCACTTTTTATGGGCTTCAACCTCCAAGTAAAAAAATATTGAAGTGATCGATAATCGAACGAGAATTGAACATGATATAAAGTATTGGAGAATGTTGTGCTATTAATTCTAAGGCATAACATCACTTTCATTTGTCATAAAAGTACAGGATTGCTTTTCTATTTGCTTTTAAAGTGCTCCAATTTGGAAGTAAGCCCTTTGCAAAACCTCCTTGGTCCAAGTAACCTGTGGTTCGATTTTGGCGATTTGCAGGCTTGATGGAGAGGTTAGCGATGGGGAATCGGTGCAATTGAATAACGATTTGAAAAATCAAAGGCTTTGAGGGAAGTAACCTGCGATTTGACAAGTAGCAATGGGTCGGTAGTGATCACGGGTCGGAGCAAGTCTTTGCCAATTGAATAGCAAAGTAACCCGCCAGCCCAGATCCCAAAAAAAGTTGCAATTTATCTATATAAATATATAAATAATATGCTCATCACAGTTAAGATTCAGATATCTTTCCTAATATGTAAAAACAAATATTTATATTTATGTGTGTATTTTTTAAAGATCGATATATAGATAGATAGATAGATATAATTAGATGCTGACAACAGCTAGATGTCTTACAAATTATTTCTCTATTTAAAACTCCATAATTTTCCATGATTCTACTCAACAGAAAACAGTGCTAGAAGAGGATAAGAATGACTCTTGAAAATATATTTTAGCTAATGAAAGATGAAGTTACTGTGCTAAATTATAGAGTGTTTTCAGATAACACACAAAAAGCATACTAACATTTGTTGTTGTTTAGTCACTGAGTCATGTCCGACTCTCCGTGTCCCAGTAGACCATAGCTCGACAGGCACATCTGTCAGTTACTACCCTTCGGACGTTGCTCAAGCTCATGCACATTGCATAAATGATTTCATCTATCCATGAACCTTCAATCTTTTTCCAGCATCAGAGTCTTCTCTAGAATATTTGAGCATCAGCCTCATGAACAAACCTTCCAGTGAAGATATTAGCTTGATTTCATGAAGTATTGATTTAATGGATCTTCTTGAATTCCAAGGGACTTTAGACAGTTTTCTCCAACACCACAGTTTGCACTCTCTTCTTTCACCGTCATCAATAGGCCCTTTAGTTCCTCCTCACTTTCAGCCATCAAAAGCGTAGCTAAGGTTGCTGGTATTTCTTCCAGAAATATTAATTTCTGCTTTGGATTCATCCAGCCCTGCCTTCAGCATGATGTTTTCCACGTATAAATTGAATGAATAAGAAGACAATATACTACCTTGTCGGCTACACCCATGCTTGTCCCACTTCTTTACCAATCTTGAACCATTCTGTTCTCCCATGTTCGGTTCTTCTTCTTATTATTATTACCTTTTATTTTTAATGTGCCAGCATATCCCGTAGCGCTATGCACGGGTTAAGTGCATGGCAAAAACAAAATTAACACATTGTAAAGAATGGAGGGTCCTGTTTTAGAGCTTAAAATCAAAAGTACATAGTGCTTGTTTCCAAAACACGACACAAGATTGAAAACTCACAAACTTAAAATCTAAAGGTTTCTTGGCCCACATAGAGATTCCTCAGGAGGCAGATGAGATGATCTGGTATTCCCATCTCTTTAAGAACTTGGAATATTTTGTTTGGATCCACACAGTAAAATGCTTTAGAAATATATATGCTTTCTCTATTATTTAGCGACCATTGGACATTTGATCTCTTGTGCCTCTGTGGAACCCGGCTTGCACATCTGGTATGGTCATGCCCATGTATTGTTGAGGTGAAGCTTGCAGGATCTTCAGCATTACATTGCTGGCATGTGAAATGATTGCAATTGCTCAATAACTGGAGCATACTTTGGTAATGCCCTTTTTGTGGATTAGGATTGGGATGTAGACTGAAATTTTCCAATCCACTGTTGAGTTTTCCACATTTGTTGACATAATGCAAGGAACACTTTCACAGCATCACCTTTTAGGATTTTGAATAGTTTAGCTGGATTCCCTCAACTCCTACAGCCTTGTTTATTAGCAAGGCTTTCTAGGGCCCATCTCACTTCACTCTCCAAGATATCTGGCTCCAGATCATAGTTAAAATGATGTTAAGATCCTTCTTCTATTGATCTTCAGAGTAGTCCTGCCTCCTCTAGTTTATCTGGTCTGCTTCTGTTAAGGTCCCATCATTTTTGTCTTATCAGTTTGGCATGAAAGATTCCCTTAGGATCCCCAATTTTCTGAAGAGATATCTTTACTTGCTTATTTTGTTATTTTCTTCGATCTCTTTACATTGCTCATTATATAAAAGTCTCCTTGTCTCTTCTTACCATCCTCTGGAATTCTGCATTCAGTTGGAAAAATCTTTGCCTATCTCCACTACCTTTTCACTTTCCTTCTTTCCTGGGCTACTTTCAAAGCTTTATCAGACAGCCAATTTCCCTTCTTAGTTTTCTTTCTTTTTTAGATATATTCTTTGTTGCTGTTTTCTGAATAATGTCAAACTAACATTTTAATGTATTCTAAATTAACCGTTGGTAAGGTATGTTTTTGTTAATCTAGTTTTTACTTGATATGGTTCTACAATACAATATGTTAATGTTCTCTTAATAGCATTTATGTTCATATTTGTCTAAATTTAAACAATCTTGAGATGAAATATTCACCACTGTCATTGGCGTATTATTATTTTAATAGCAGACCCAGAATATTAATCTGCTTTGATGTGCTAATTTGTGAAACAGGTTATTTGTTTCTGGGGTGGCAAGTCAATTTAGTCCAATGTTATCAAAAAGTTAGATCTCCTCTTCCACACATTTATCAAATAATTGGAAAAATAAAATTATCATTTAAAGCCACAAAATCAATGCAGGAAACATTGATTTAAAAAAAAATGACTAGTGCAATGTATAGTCCATTTTTAATCCTCTTTGTGAATAAAACAGATTATTGTTAGGGTAACAGAATCCCTTTAATAAAATGTGGTGGTAATAGAAATTAATGATAGTACAATATCCATTTGTCAAGAACTTTCAGATAGATAAAATATTATATCAACAACTTAAAAATGACATAAATCAGGTAATTTACTGTTGCCTTTGTTCTCTACTCAAGAAAAAGTAAAATAATAATAATTAAAAAACATGATAGACAATTCCAGAATTATAAGATAACACTTTCAGTTGTCAAAAACATCAGAAGACACTCCAGTAAAATAATCAAGAGCTAAAGAAGTTGAAAATGTAATATCAATTTAAAATGTTAATGTTATGTGTACAATTATTAGATTTACAGTATGTTTCCACAGATTACCTGAACATCAGATGTGAATACTGAATATAACCCACAATTTGCCAGTTATTACAACACTCAGGGAACTACTTAATTCATCTAATGGTACACTTCTTAATGACAGCATGGTCTAATGGCATATCACATGTTCTGATTCTAGATTGCCTCAAAACATAGAAACACTGACACAACTAGGTAGTGTTTTGTCTGTTAAAGTGATACCCCTCTTAAACTGACACAGTTGAGTAAAGGGCATAAATACAGAATTTAAAACTATAGTTAATAATAAGTACTTTATCAATTAAACATTATTAACATTGAAGTTTGCCATTTTGAAGTATCAGTCAGCCTTTCTTATCCACCAAAAAACAGAAATTACTATGGGCTCCCTTAAGACATTAGAGAGAGTCCATTGTCTTGAGTGCAGTTGACTTATTAAGGCAATGATCTCTAATGAACAAAAGATTAGTTTTAAGTGGTACTATATTTGGAACTTCTGCCTTTGAGATTCAAACCGTTATTGACAAATAAGTTCTTCAATAATCTGTTGACCTACCAAAATTCCCAACGACTGCCTTTGAGATTCAAACCATTATTGACAGATCAGTTCTTAAATAATCGATTTACTACTGTTCTAATAATATATTTAAGGCAGTCTCTCCTCAGTGTCAATCTCCTCCATATCATTCATTCCTGTTCTTCAACCATAACTCATTTTTCTTTCTCTTTGATAAGGTCCCAAGGAGGTGCATCGGATTCTTGGGTTTCTAATATTGTTATAATGTCAATTAGACAACCAGAACACATGGAAGAACCACAAGTCTCTGAACCATCTTTATATTTATGGCATAACTGCTGCAGTGAGAAAAGTTGACTATATCACAATTGTAGAGGAAGGGTAGAGAGTCCTCAGTCTAATCCAGATGATCACAATGGGTTGACAGTAGCCCTAATAATCTGCCAATGTACACAACATAGCAGCTTTCCATTGTCTGGTACTAAAAACTTCAATGAGCAGCCAACTCTTCTGGCAGATGAATGGTTAAATACTGAATTAATAAATGTTCTTTACTGTAGATAATATTTATATTGTTTCTACCAAAGTCTTTTATTGTGTTTTGCTTCCTTTTTCTTTCAGTCCATTTTGCTGTTTCATTGTGTTCTCCATGTTTCCTCCTGTTGCTTCTTTTCATTCAGTGAGTCTCCCTGCTTCCCTTCCTTGATTGCTATACCACGCTTCCGGCCACCCTCATCTTTTTTCTTTTCCCCCATTCGTGCCTCTTCTTTCCTCTTCACTTATTGTTGGTTTGTCCCCCTCCTGCTCACCACTCTGTTACTCCTCCTTCCTCAGAAAGAAAAAAATGAGTTATATACACTTCTCCATGATGGAAGACCCAGCCATCCTCCCAGCCAAGATCAATCTAACGAGTGGATGAATCAAATGCAATGGAATTTAGCTGACATAGCTTTATCCATGCTCCTACTAGAACCACAGTCCACGACTAGAAAACCCTGCCTCTGCTGCAGCCAATGTCCCCCAACCTAATCCTCTCCATTATCGGCACCCCCACAATAATGCCTCCTAACATTCCCACACATCTAAGTAGAGATCATTGAGGCAAATATTACATTTTACCTCTCATGCTAGAGACATCTTACATCTGTACGTTTTAACCGCTATTTTTCCAATTCAGTCCATTATGGCTACATAAATTCAATCCATCTTTGTATTTACCACCATAATTTATAGCCTATGTAGATATTGTTACCAATAGATCTAATCTAGATATTCTCACGTTTCCCTACTGCCATATCATGCCTTGCCAAACTCACTGTCACTTTGACATTGTGTTATATATTATTGTTCCACTTCTCACTAGAGAAATCCTTATGTCTCAATCTTATTAACCAGTTTATTCACTGCTTTTAGTCAACCTTGCTTAGGCTTAATCCACTAGGAACTTACACCATTACACATTGACTATGTTGCTTCTGATTCTTCTAATCACCTGATGGCATACTTGGAGTAAACACTCCCATATAACACACCATACTTAATTTAGGCATGACATCATCTACACAAATCATGTGTTCTCTAGTAGCTTTCAGAATACGTGAAACCCTGCCTGCCAAAGTCTCTTTATACCAAACAACGGCAATACTATGCATTTAAGTTGACTCCTTACTGTATCATTAAGGTACCCAACATACTGGAGTGGCCACATTCAACAGCATACTACATCAGTAAACTGGATTATTTAGCCTCACGGTATGACTGGATTAGATAAGGAAGCATATTTTCTTTGCCTCTAGACAGTACCAAGATTTATCTAGGAACCAAATAACCATGGTAATCCATACAGGCATAAGCAAGAAAATTGAGTTTTATAAGCTCCTCCACACTGGAAGACCTGATTCATCTAAGGTCACCTTACGAGCAGATAATCAAATGCAGTGGATAGTAGCTGGTATAGCTTAATTGATTAACACTTTGGACAACCACATGCTCTGATTAGAAAATCCTGCCTCTACTTTGGCCATTCTTTCCAAACTTAATTCTTACCTAGATCAAGAAATTCTCATAGGTTTCACTGGGATATACATTAATGCAATAAAGCCTTAATACATTTGTTATTCAGACTATTCCTTCTGAATTGGAGCTGCTACAGCAGCTTCCAAGAACCATACTCTGGCACACATAAGCAAACAATGGGCTAATGGAAATCCAACTGCTATAGCAGATACTTTCCAGGCCCAAAAGCAAAAGTAGGATAATCATTCAAACATCTGTTTAGTAGAATTTTGAACCTCTAAGCGAACCAAATGGACCTAGTTTTGACCATACCACCATCTACAAGGTTAGAGGGACCAGGTGAATACCTGGGATCGTAAGAGGATCCCCCACCCCTATGTAAAGACCTAAAATCCTCCCACTTATACACTTATTGCACGCTTGCAATCCACCAGTTGCAAGGGGGACCTGACCACAACAATTTTTTTCTTTTATATATATATATATATATATATATATATATATATTGACTTGCCCGTCAAAAAATGACAGTCAATAAAAGAAAGTGTTGAAATGCTGTTTGTCACACAATGTGTGTGTACTGTGTGCCTCAACTATATAGACCCCTCTAACACAGTAATGAACGCATGTAATAACACTATAAGTGCCATGAGGGTCATCCAGGACCCTCATGACCCAAAGTGTAAGCACTACACCATTTTAACCCGGTCACTTATGGGGGTCTATCCAGACCCTCAAAAGCCTCTATTTAACCCCATCAGTCCCATAAGGGTATATTATGACCATTATGGGCCTGTTACAATCCAACATTAATACAGAAAAAAAAAGAATTACACAGCTGAAAAGGAAATACATATAATACATACAAACAATACATACAATAAAATACAATTAAATACAATACAATTAAATCCGATACAATACACCCCTATCTAATATACATCCCCCTATCTAATAAACAATACTATCTATCTAAAATACATCCTATCTAATATACATCCCCCTATGTATCTAATATACAATAAATACTATCTATGTACTATACATCCCCCAATCTATCTAACATAAAGTACTTGCTATCTCTACAGTATATAGCAACCCTAATTCTAAGCTAAAATAAAATAATTAAGACCACAAACCTTTGAGATGTTTCTTCAGATCAGCAACCTAGGGTAAAAAAGATTAAAAAAATTACTACAACACGTTTACATAAAATAAATAAACATTATAAACATTATAAATATTCTACTCACCTTTCCAGCATGTCCCGTCCTTCTTCTTTTCCTCTTCTCCGGTGCGGCCCTTGTTAAAAAAAAACATAACATTAGTACACATACATAAACATAAAACAAAGTAAAATAAACATAATCTACCGTACTTTGTACTTACCTCCCCGCGATGTCTTTGGCCTCCTCGTCTTCTGCCCCGGATGTGCCCTGGAAGCATCCGCGCTCTAAAATTATTTTTTTTTAAAACAACACACATCCGCACTCGCGGATGTCCCCGACGCTAATGAGCTTCTTACGGAGTGTTCCAGAATACAATTGGCAATGGCGGCTTCTGATTGGCTGAAAACGCTGTCTATCAAATTCAGCCAATGAGAAGACGCCAATTGTGAGCCAATGAGAAAGGGATGCACCCCAAAACCAATCCAAAGGCTTTATTGCCATCAGCGAATCACAATGGGAGACACCCCCACGCGGTGATTGGCTGAAGACATCTGTGCCTTCCAATTGGCTGTAATACTGATTGACATTGACAACAGCCGTTGAGAAGGCGCAAATGCCTTCAGCCAATCAGTACGTGGTGGTGTATTCCATTGTGATTGGCTATTGTCAGTGCAACCAATCAGAATGCACAGATGCCTCCAGCCAATCACCCTGTGGGGGTGTATTCCATTGTGATTGGCTGAAGGCATCTGCGCCTGGTGATTGGTTTAAATAAAGATTGACAGGTGCATTATCCAACAGAGTGGGATTTTAGGGTGTATCCCTTTCTGTTTTTATGCTTATGTATGTGTACTAATGTTATGTTTTTTTTAACAGGGGCTGCACCGGAGAAGAAGAAAAGAAGAAGGATGGGGACATGCTGAAAAGGTGAGTAGAATATTAAAAATGTTTAGAATATTTAGAATGTTTATTTATTTACTGCAAATGTGTTGCACTATTTTTTTTTTCCCTAGGTGGCTGATCTGAAAGGACATCTGCAAAGGTAAGTGGTCTTAATTATTTTATTTTAGCTTAGAATTAGATTATTTTATATATAGATAGCATTTATTGTATGTTAGCTAGGGGTATGTGTTTTATATAGATAGCATAGCATGTATTGTATATTAGATTGTGGTATTTATTTAGATAGATTGGGGGATGTATATTAGATAGATAAGATGTATATTAGATAGATAGTATTTATTGTATATTACATAGATTGTGTGATGTAGGATGTACCGTATATACTCGAGTATAAGCCGAGTTTTTCAGCCCTTTTTTTAAGGCAAAAAAGGCCCCCCTCGGCTTATACTCGAGTCACTCTCCCCCCGTGTCTCTCTAACCCCCCCGTGTCTCTCTAACCCCCCCGTGTCTCTAACCCCCCGTGTGTCTCTAACCCCCCCATTTGTCTCTCTACCCCCGTGTCTCTTTCCCTCCCCCTCCTCAACCTAAACCCCCCTCAACCCCCCTCCTCCACCTAAACCCCCCTAAATACCTCTCCCCTCACTTACCTGCTTGAGCTCCGGCCTCCGCTCCTTGACCCGGCGCCGGCGTGCATGTGACATCACCCGCGTCATTAGCATATACCGTGCGGCACCCGGTATATGCGGCACCAGGTATATGCTAATGACGCGGCGCACATGTGACGTCACTTGTGCGCCGGCGCCGGGTCAAGGAGCGGAGGCCGGAGCGCAAGCAGGTAAGTGAGGGGAGAGGGGGGAGGTATTTAGGGGGGTTTAGGTGGAGGAGGGGGGTTGGGGTTGAAAGGGAATTGAGGGGGGAGGTTGAGGGGGGTTAAGGTTAAGGAGGTGGGTTGGGGTTGAGGGGGGTTGAGGTTGAGGAGGGGGGTTGAGGTTGAGGAGGGAGGTTGAGGATGGGGGATTGAGGATGAGGATGGGGGGTTGAGGAGGGGGTTGAGGATGGGGGGGTTGAGGAGGAAGGTTGAGGAGGGGGTTGAGGATGGGGGGTTGAGGAGGGAGGTTGAGGAGGGGGTTGAGGAGGGGGGTTGAGGAGGGAGGTTAAGGATGAGGAGGGAGGATGAGGAGGGAGGTTGAGGATGAGGAGGGAGGTTGAGGATGAGGAGGAGGGGTTGAGGAGGGGGGTTGAGGATGGGGTGTTGAGGATGGGGGGTTGAGGAGAGAGGATGAGGATGGTGGGGTTGAGGAGGGGTTTGAGGATGAGGATGGGGTTGAGGAGGGAGGATGAGTATGGGGGGGTTGAGGAGGGAGGATGAGTATGGGGGGCTTGAGGATGGGGGGGTTGAGGAGGGAGGTTGAGGAAGGGGTTGAGGATGGGGAGGTTGAGGAGGCAGGTTGAGGATGAGGAGGGAGGTTGAGGATGAGGAGGGAGGTTGATGATGAGGAGGAGGGGTTGAGGAGGGAGGTTGAGGAAGGGGTTGAGGATGGGGGGGTTGAGGAGGCAGGTTGAGGATGAGGAGGGAGGTTGAGGATGAGGAGGGAGGTTGAGGATGAGGAGGAGGGGTTGAGGAGGGGGTTGAGGAGGGAGGTTGAGGATAAGGAGGGAGGATGAGGAGGGAGGTTGAGCATGAGGAGGGAGGTTGAGGATGAGGAGAGAGGTTGAGGATGAGGAGGAGGGGTTGAGGAGGGGGGTTGAGGATGGGGGGTTGAGGAGAGAGGATGAGGATGGTGGGGTTGAGGAGGGGTTTGAGGATGAGGATGGGGGGTTGAGGAGGGAGGATGAGGATGAGGAGGGAGGTTGAGGATGAGGAGGGAGGTTGAGGATGAGGATGAGGGGTTGAGGAGGGGGTTGAGGAGGGGGGGTTGAGGAGGGAGGATGAGGATGGTGGGGTTGAGGAGGGGGTTGAGGATGAGGAGGGAGGTTGAGGAGGGGGTTGAGGATGAGGAGGGAGGTTGAGGATGAGGAGGGAGGTTGAGGTGAGGAGGGAGGTTGAAGAGGGTGATAAGGGAGGGGGGAAGAGACACAGGGAAGGGAGAGGTTGGAAGAGACACGGAGAGAGAGGGGGACACAGAGGGTACAAGAAGGACACAGGGGGCAGCACATTTCTCACTCTCGGCTTATAATCGAGTCACTCATTTTACCCAGTATTTTGTGGTAAAATGGGTGCCTCTGCTTATACTTGGGTCGGCTTATACTTGAGTATATACGGTATATTAAATTATGGTATTTATTTAGATAGATTGGGGGATGTATATTACATAGATAGGATGTATTGTATATTAGATAGGGGTGTATTGTATTGTATTTCATTTTATTTGTATTGAATGTATTTGTATTGTATGTATTTCCTTTACAGGTGTGTAATTTTTTTTTATTTTTGTGTAGTGGGGGGTGGTTGTAATGTATTTTTTTTTCTGTAATGTTCCTTTTTTATTTTTTGTGACTTAGGTTTTTTTATTTTCTGTAATGTAAATTTTTTATTTTTTGTGACTTTTTTTATTTTCTGTAATTAGAGTGGTGGGGGGTTATTAGGGGGTAGGTAGGTAGTGTAGGTGTTAATAGGTTAGTGTAGATGGGTGTTTAGTTGATATTTAATGTTTTATTGAGGGGGTAAAGTGCAGTGTAGTGTTTATACTTAGTGTCATGATGGTCCTTGAGGACCATCATGGCACTTATGTGGTTAATGTTGTGTTGTAACAGGCCCATAATGGTCTTAATATACCCTCATGGGACTGATGGGGTTAAATGGAGGCTTACGAGGGTCTGTATGAACCCCCATGAGTGACAGGGTTAATTAGGGGTTTATGGGGGTCTGTATTGACCCCAATGAGTGAGAGGGTTAATTAAGGGCTTATGGAGGTCTATATTGACCCCCATGAGTGAAAGGGTTAATTAAGTGCTTATGGGGGCTGTATTGACCCTCTTGAGTGACAGGGTTAATGAAGGGTTTATGGGGGTCTGTATTGACCCCCATGAGTGACAGGGTTAATGAAGGGCTTATGGGGGTCTATATTGACCCCCATGAGTGAGAGGGTTAATTAATGGGTGATGGGGCTCTGTATAGAGCCCCATGCGTGATAGTGTATATATATATTTTTTATAACGGGTCCTTTAAGGACCTTTACGGTCCTTTAAGTACCCGTAACGCAGACATTTTGAATTTTCATTGCAGCGGGGGTCCGTGTGTCTGAACTCGGGAATTTGGACTTAAATGGAGGTATAACTTCACTTGCAGAGGTCCTGGGTGTCCCCCCATGCTGTGGGTAAGATTTTTATGGGTTTTTTAAGGGTATTTATTGTGTTTTTAATGTTTTTTTGTGTGCGGGGTTCTGCGGTTAAGGTCGTATTTTTTCTGTTAAAGTGGTGTTTTTGCGTCTCTCTTTTTTTTAGCGTAAGTCTGTGGTAGTGCCGCTTGTGTGGGGGTCTGTAACCGCATGTGAGGCCACAGAGCCTCCACCTTAGTTGCTGGCAAGGAGTGCCTTTGGCGCTCCTTGCCAGCAACTGCCGCCCTCGCTTCGCTGAGCGAGTCCCCAGCATTAGCAACTGGCCGCATGCTCACAACTATATATGTGATATATATATATATATATATATATATCAGCAACATCTAGTCGTTTTTAAGAATCAAGAACAATCATGGATGTATATAAATGAAACTGAAAACAAAACTCATAATTATTACATAAAGAAAAAATAAACAAGTGATTGCCATTTATCAGCAATATGAAGTGAGAAGTAATGCAGATATAATCTATGAGAACGTGAAAAAGGGTAGTTAAGTTTTTTATCTACTACAGCTTGCATTTTGTTATCTAGAGCAAGTGTATTCCCTTTGTCACTGCAAGTATGTAATTACTACACACACAACACAAATTGCTCTCTCTCTCTCTCCCTCTGTAATCCTCACAAATCACCTCTTTTCACACTCACATGCTCTGTTAGCCTTTAATAGACACTCCCATTGCAAACACATGTAGGCCTCATTCAAATGTGATTTTGCCAATTGAATAGGGCTCTATATAAGCCCATAGCATATATTTTTTACAGAGGTTTTAATTAGTGAAGACCTTGCTTTTGGATAGAAGTTCATTAACTAAAAACTTGTGTAAAAAATATGCTATGGGCTTATATAGAGCCCTATTCAATTGGCCAAATCACATTTGAATGAGGCCCACAGTGTATCTAGGTCCAAACAAGGGGTTAGCAGTTACAAGCAACAAACTAGAGGATTTGAAGGTCACAAATGGAGTCCATTAAGTGGAATTGGCTGACCGTCACTATTATATTTAATTACAGTTTTGTGCCAGAACAAGAAAAATGGTGTATACAAATGTTTCATTTTATCTTGAGAACATGTGTGACTTCTTAAATGTAATAGGTTAAACCTAAATTTGCATGCTTAATTGCAATTAACGTTTGCTATTCATTTAACCATAATTTATGTGATACTTACACTGTGATCTTTCATAAAATAGAATTAATAGACACAATCTTTTTAGAAAGTTAAACCAGCTTTTAAATTTACTACATTGTAGATGAAGTGTTATTTAGCCCACTTACTGTCTGTAAGACCTTGGCCCCTATTCAGTTGCAAACCCGCAATCACCTTCAAAGCGGTCGCAAGTCTGCGGGCTTGAAAATTGCAACAGTTACAAAGCGATTAAATTCAACAAGCCTGCAGCTACATGGCCTGAAACCCTAAACCATAAACCATGCACCCGTGAGTATGTATATATATATATATATATATATATATATACACACACATATATATATATATATATATATATATATATATATATCATGATCAGTTAAGCAAGGCCATAACTACCGATTTAGAAACAGCCAATAGTAAATGAGACCCTGAACGTGTAAAACCGTAGCCCCTTAACGTAAACCCCAAGACTTGCTGTTATTAAATTGGCTCGGTAAAGTAACCCACCAACGACTTGCGGGGGGGGGGGGGGGGGGGGGAGACTACAGGACGTGGAAAATTCAACTGCGTGCCTGCAAGTCCTTTGTTCTTCTCAAGCCAATAACTGCTCAGTTCCATTTTCGCTTTTAAATTGCAACAATTCCACTGGCGTTCAACCCTGTAACCCGCAAATGGAGCAAAAATCCATGGGGGAAAGGGAGAAAGGAAAGAGGGAGACACATGGGGGAGATATGAAGGGAGAGGGGGGAAACATGGGGGAGAGAGGGAGACACGGGCAGAAGGAGAGGCAAGGGGGAAAGAGGGACACACATGGAGGGAGGGAAAGGCAAGTGGAGACATGGAGGGAGAGTAGGAGATATAGGTGAGAGGGATGCATGGGGGAGAGAAATAGGGTATAGAGGCAAGGGGGAAGAGGGAGATAAGAGGGGAGAGCGGGATACATAGGGCAAGGGGGAGAGCGAGATGAAGAGAATGGAAGAGAAAAAGGGGGAGCGAAAGAAAGAGAGAGGGATAGAATGAGAGGGGGAAGAGAGATGGAAGAGGAGAGAAAGAAAGGAGGAGAGGGAGGGGAGGGAGAGGGAGGGAGAGAGAGAGAGGGAGGGAGGGAAGAGAGAGTGGGGGATAGGGAGAGAAAGAGAAAGCAGAGAGAGTGAGGGGAGAGAGAGGAGGGAGGGAAAGGGAGAGGGGGGGAGAAAGTGAGGGGGAGAAGAAAGAGAGAGCGAAAGGGGGATAGAATGAGAGGGGAGAGAGGGGAAGTTGGGAGAGAGAGGGGATAGGAAAGAAAGAAAGGTAGAGAGAGGGAGGTGGAGAGAGAGAGAGAAGGGAGGGGACTAGGGAGAGGGACATGGAGAGAAAGGAAGAGGGAGAGAAAGAGGGGGTAGGAAGAGAGAGAAAGAGAGGGGAGATATAGAGAAGGGGGAGTGTGAGCGAGAAGGCAATATAAATATACATATATTTGCACTGGGGGAGCGGCAAACTCAGGGATAGCCCCGGGTGGCAAAAGCTCTAGCTATGCCACTGCATTTAATGGAACTTGCATGGACTTGACTATCATATTTACTGACTTATGAATATTGTATTATTTCTGGAATGTGGGTCCGCTCGTAACTCTTAATTCAAACTGTTAGGCTTTGAAATCAAACCTCTTAGACCATTTTTCAGAGACATAATGTTGACAATCTCTTTTACCGTTGATGCCGTCTAAACCCGTAACTATGGGTTTGACTAATTGATCATGTTAACGGCCGCACATCCAACACAGCACGTAACTCGCAGCATGGTTCAATATAATAGCTCAGTAATGCAGCCGAATTTCAAGACCACTGCCTCTGCGGGTGTGCCGATGCCGCTACGGGCTTAAAATGTAATATGGCTGCTAGAGTATAATCATTTTATGTGCTTTCATACCAAACAATTTTATTTTGAAAATAAATATATATAGAAGGTGTCTAAATATTTGAACTTTCATTTGCATATACTATTTACTGACCTCAGAGACATATTTACCAATAATCAGATTAAGCAGCTACCTAGGGGGATTCATATACAGGGGTCTGGTTATGTACAAATTAAGAAAGGAAATGGAGGAAAGAGAAAAAGAAAGAAGTGGCTGGATGTGTGAGATTAGGGAATAAAAAGTGACTGGTCACCTTCCACCCTAAAACACTTATCGCCTCTCTTTCCCTCTTTTACCACTCACTATACCTTAGATTGTAAGCCTGCGAGTTTCTATCCTAAGTACTTTGGGGAAAGCACCATGGACATTGGATTCTTAGCTCAAAGACAGGGCCCTCCTTCCTTTGCTAAATGTTAATCTGTATTTATCATTGTCTGAACCTAATTTATGTATAACGCTACGGAATATGTTGGCGCATTATAAATAAACTACAACTTTGCCTCAGTTAGTAGGCCCGGGAATCCGGGGAAGGGGTTATTAATGGGACTGGGGGTGTAATCCTATTCAACAGGGAAAAAAAAAATCCTAAATTTTGGGAGTCCATAAGCGGGGAAGGGACCGGCCAGCAAGCTGTTCAAGTGTTAGATTTCTTCTTATGTTTCTAAAAGGTTAATGTTATTGATAAAATTAAAAAAGTGATAGTCACCATGCATACACTAGCACTACTCGGCGTGACCTATAACAGGCTATCCTGCATCTGGATTTATCTTACAGTGAGGGGCCAAAACTCTCTGTACTCTGATGAATATAAATGTTTGTTTACTGGGTGCTATGGTCATTTGAGAAATTGACAGGCCTGCGTGCCGAGATCAATGTTATGTACTAATTACTATATGTGGTGACAATAAAACTCATTGTTATAAATAAACTACAACTAACTATAACTGGTTGTGTAAGATTTACTTCCTCTTTTTGGTTTGTTGCACCCCAAGTTCTTAACCCTGTAGCCCGTGTTTGAAAATGTTGTCCAAGTTACATAAATGTTAGCAGTTTCAGAGGTGGGGAGACAGGGCTGACTGAGATATCTGTGATTACGAGCACCATTTCTGATTTTGAATTTGCTTTGGCATTTACCTTTGGTAAGCAAACAATCTTAATAATATTATCTTCTTATTACACAGTTATATGGATGTTTTGTGTGGAGAGTCATTGATAGCTTCTTTAAATTGATAAAATCAGAAATGTATCCAAAATCATATTTAACTAGCGCCTTGCCCGTCAAAAATGACGGCAATAAAATTTGAAGCCTGGCAATGCTGTTTGCCACACAATGGGAGCCTCTCCCCCTCTACTTTACTGGCCTCGCGATGGCGCTCATCACGGGCCTCGCAATGAGTGCCTTAGGTGCTCATTGTGAGCCTCTCCCCTCCTCTACCTCTCCGACCCTCTACTTGACGGGAGGCGCTCATTGTGAGCCTCTCCCTCCTCTATTTTACTAGCCTCGCGATAAGCGCGTTCGGTGCTCATCACGGGCCTTGCAATGAGTGCCTTTTGCGCTCATAACAGGCATGGCAATGAGTGCCTTTGGCGCTCATCACAGGCCTCATTGCGAATCTCTCCCCCCTCCTCTCCCTCCCTTGTGTGTCCTCTACCCTCTCCTTTCCCTCCCCTGTGTCTCTTCCCTGCTCCTCTCCCTCCCCTGTGTCTCTTCCCCCCCCTCTCTCTCCCATGTGTCTCTTCCCCCTTTCTCTCACTCCCATGTGTCTCTCCCCCTCTCCTCTCGCCCCCTGTGTCTCCCCCCCTCCTCCCCCACCCCTGTGTCTCTCCCCCACCCATGTCTCTCCCCCTCCTCTGTGTCTCCCCCTTCCTCTCCCACCCCTGTGTGTATCCCCCCTCACCTGTGTCTCTTCCCCCCTCCTCTCACTCCCCTCTGTCTCTCCCTCCTCCTCTGTGTCTCTTCCCCCATCCTCTGTGTCTCTTCCCCCCTTCTCTCACTCCCCTGTGTCTCTTCCTCCCTCCTCCCCTCCTCTCTTTCCCCTGTGTCTCTCCCCCCTCCTCTGACTCCCCTGTGTCTCTACCCCCTCCTCTCCCTCCTATGTGTCTCTCCCCCCTCCTCTCCCTCCCCTGTGTCTCTGCCCCTCCACTCCCTCCTCTGTGTGTCCCCCTTTCCTCCGTGTTTCCCCTCCTCTCCCTCCCCTGTGTCTCTCCCCCCCTCCTCCCTTGTGTCTCTCCCCCCTCCTCCCCTGTGTCTCTTCCCCCTCCTACCATGTATCTATTCCCCCCTCGTCTCACTCCTCTGTCTTCCTAGCTTCCACGCAGGTGCCCAGCACAATGCGCATGCATGCCCACAACGCACCTTGTGCATGCATTTCCGGCACGCCCCCCCCCCCCCCCCCCCCCCGGCGTGCAATGCGCATGCATTGTGAATGCACACACCCACTGTGCGCATTGCTCATGTGTGGGAGTTGGGTGTATCATAGTTGTCAAACTGCGATTTGTCACAGTTTGACAACTATTATATGTGATAGAAAATGAGTAAAAAAGCAACAGAATGGCACCCAAAATAATTCATTGCTACAAGTACATAACTTTGTAAAGGAAATTATTTTGAAATAACAGAGGATTTTTGTTCATTAAAATAAGCAGACTACAATAATGTTCAAATCCTCACAGAATGTTTTGTGCCCCACGCATTGGCATTAATATCTGGCACGGAAAAGCAGGATACGCACAGTGCAAAGCCAGAGAGACTTTGTGAGTCATATCAATCTTCTTTTGAAGAGTGGGCAGACGTGTTAGTTTATTTTTATTGCTTAAGACCAAAAGTTCATGTTAAAAGAACATTTATTTTATTCATTAAAGTGGCAACATCCACCACGTTGAACATCACACTGAAATGCTGTTTACACTAAATTCACGTACAATGTGAATGTAAATTATGGACAAATATGTTTACCAGCTACCTGTCCGAAAGCCTAAACCGTAAGCCATGCACCCGTAAGTAGCATTTCAGAGCATCATCAATTAAGCAAGGTCATAACTACCAATTTATAAACAGCCAATAGTAAATGAGACCGTCATCATGACATCAGTAAAACATGGATGTTAAACATCAAACAATTAGTGTTTAGAAGTCTGATTTGCGATCAGACTCGCAATCCTGCAATGTACAAAATTATAAAAATAAATTAAGGAAATGTTCTAGTCCATGTGGGTGGCCTGATATGTATCAACTCCTTGATTACCAGGATTGATATAACACGGAAATAAAACGTAAAAAAAAAAATGCTACTGCAGATTTGTGAGCTTCAGACTGTTGTGCAATTATTGATTTTATTATTTGCATTTACAGTGTTACGAACAGGTGTTTAACCCTTTTGCGAGTCCTATCTGGTACTCGTAGGATTTTCATTTGCCATTTACGGGTGTGAAAACAATTGCGGGCTGGAGAAATTTTAGTAATTAATTGGCGATTTGCAATTGGGCTTGAAAGATCAAAGGCTTAGATGGGTCGGAGTTACGAATTTGACAACTGCAGGGATTTTCAGCCTGTAACCTGCAAATTATTTGCGGGTAGCTAAGAGAATTACAAATTATTTTATGGGCTACATTAGGGGCTCCAGTAACTAACAATTGCTCAATTGAATGGAGGCCTTGGTGTTGTGTTATAGTGCTTCTTTGGCATCACATTCTAGTGAGTTAATTATACAGTCTCATGTTAGCATTTAACTAATAAGATTTCTCTTAGGGGTCCAGTTTAAGCACCAGGTAACGGGCTGAAAATATCAAATTCACAGCTTGCTAGTTGAAGTGCTGAACTAGATATCATTATTATATAATGTAACTGTAACAATCCAGGGGTAGGGGTCACCTGCTGTAGACTACAGGTTAACTACCCACCAGGACGGTTGGCTTCTTGAAAATTTCGGCACCAGCACCCTGATATCTGGCTTCTGTATCAGTCAGGGTCTCTCCATCAGGAATCAGCACTTGTGGAGTCTCAGTAACCTTCCTGTGGTAGTGACCAGGTCAAGTTACTTGCAAGGTGGATAAAGGATCAGTATCGCAGCCACCAGGATCCATTAAGAGAGCATACAATTGCTATATGTCTCAGCAGTCAACTGATTTATTTTTGAAAAGTCAGCAATATTTATAGCAGTTATCTACAGAGGAGGTGCATACAATACAACAATCACAGAAAGTCCCCACTTTTTTGATGATGTTATAAGGGTGGAAAGCAACAGCACCAGAAGAAGTTGATGCTCTAATATGAATAAGATTTTTGTTTCCTAAATGCATGATTACAACTTTTAGCATTGGTTAGGGTATTACAGTGCTCATTTAATTCTCAACAGCTATTTTTTTTTTAATATGACTTTAATATGACTTGTTTTTAAAGGCATACTTTTAGCATTGTGTTTTCTGTTTTGTTGTTTGTTTATATAATTTGGCTTATTTAACTAAATATAAACTTTATGATAACTTACATTTCACTTACTTTAAAGAAACAAGCAAATACACAGCTTACCAACTTGTAGGACCTTCACGTTTCTCCCTGTATGCTCTCATGTATGTTGAAATCATTCTGTAAACCAGCGAGGTATTTTTCATTTAAGACATTTTTGTCTAATTATATTTTCAAAGTTTACTGCAATTTTTCAAATGAAATTCAGTTCCTGTAAGAAATGTTTATTATATACTCCCTTCAAGAAAAAAAGGAAAAATGTAACTGGATGTATAAGGATATTCTTATAAGGGCAGTGAAGGTTCTGAAACATAGTATTGCAAAATAAATGTTTTCCAATCTGTGCTATATACTGCCACTGTACTGCAAAACCCAGTATGAGCAAAAGTAAACAAGCATAAGTCAATTATACAATAATGATTTTATTATCTATATTAATATAAAAAAGGTCTAAAATCTAAGATACTTTATTGTATTGTTGTTTTATAAAACTAATAAAATAGATATTTTAAAGAAAAATAAAACATAATCTGTTATCTTTACTGGAAATTGTACACTTTCTCTTGAAGATACATTACCTGACCAAGTAATTGAAAACTGAGACAGCATTTAGTGAGATTCTTGATACAGACCCAAATAAACTTCACAAAGTTGCTAACAAAAAGTAATCAGAATTGCTTGTTTTACACACTGAGGAAAGATGAAGTGATTTATATCTATCGTGAGCACAATAAATGGTTGATAACTACAATCAGACAGTTTGCAGTGATTAAAGTCTATAACCCTCAAAGTCTGGTTTCAATCAGTGAGGCAAACTTTTTGTCTTCGTAAGGTAAAACAAACTTCGTACTTTCATTGGAGAAATGTAACCTATCTTTATTTTTTTAAGATACAATCAGTCAATAGACTAGTACAGTTGTGTTTAGTTTTAAATTGCACCACTTCGATTATTTTTATTTACAATATATGTTTATTGAAAAATCCCTTTAAACTTCATGTATATAGAATATACAAAGACCACTTTGCCCGTTCCTCATCAAGATGATGGAAAAAAATTACAATAGAGAAGAGCCTATTATCTAAGATATGAAAAATATAGAGTCAAACATTTTTGGCCACAGTTAAATTCAGCACTGCATTTTTCAGCTTTGTGCTGTGGGAGGTATGAGCTACTCCTTCCATGTGCTAGATTGAAAATATTTGTGTATAGTTGTACAAATAAATATAAATACATATATATATATATATATATATATATATATATATTATATTATATATATATATATATATATATATATATATATATATATATATATATATATATATATATACAGTAGACTCTCGGTTACCCAGCACCACTGGGATTGGTAGAACGCCAGATAAATGTAGTTTCTGGTTGTTTGAGAGTCACTATTAAAAAAGGCCTAGATTACCTGCACATAGGATGCTCTGCTAAGTATATTAGTCAGTGAGCGCTGTTCTAACAGCAGCAGCTTTCACTCCTCACACACAGGTACGTTGGACTGGAGTGTGCGGTGCTGAACCCAGGGAATGTAACGCTAACACTGCTCTGTTTCAGTCTCTCATGGCTGTCTGCTTCTGGTTGTTTGAGAGTTCTGATTGCTTCAGTTCTGGTTAAGTGAGAATCTACTGTATATATGTATATATATATATATATATATATATACACACATATATATATATATATATATATATATATATATATATATATATACAGTAAACTGCAGGGATTGCCTATTGCCGGATAAGTATATTTTCCGGTTACACGTTATTCGTGAAAAAAAAAATCTAAACAACCCTAAAACCCCTCGAAACCGTTCAAATACCTATTAAATAGATACAGAAAATGTTTTTTTTTTCTTTACATGTGCCGGTTGTGCTGGATAATCAAGAGTTTTTTCAAATGGGGAATAAAGGCAGGTGCCGGTTGCTTGAGAGTCCAGATTGGTTGAGTGCAGGATAATCGAGAGTTTACTGTATATATATATATATATATATATATATATATATATATATATAGTTGTTGGTTTGGGAAATGTTGGTCACGTTTGCGATTGATGTTGGTCACACAATGTTAAATAATTGTGGTCCTCGCAAAGCTGGGCTGCAATGAGCTCCTGCGGTTTGGGACTTAGGCTGCAATGAGGCAGGCGCTCATCGCAAGGCCCGTAGGACTTAGGACCGAAGGCCGCAGTTGCGGGGCTACACTAAATTACGAATTTAACGGCCAAACCACCAAACTCGAAAGACCACCAAAAAACGGAAAAATAATTAAAAGAAAAAAATACCTTACACACTCACACACAACAGAGGGGGAGAGGCAGGGAGCCTGTGAGTGAGGTTGCAAGTTAATTTGAGGTATATTTGGTGTTTCTTGGCAATCGAAAATCGGCTATGCAAGAAAAATAATGGCATCTGAAAAAACGTAAACTGAAGACGCTCATCATGAGGCACATACAGTAGACGGAGGGAGAGCATCGCAATGAGCGTCAAAGGCGCTCAGCGCGTGGCTTGCGTTGAGCATCGAAGGTACAGCATTTCCAGCCTTAAAATTGTATTCCTGTAATTTTTGACGGGCAAGTAGCTACTGTATATATATATATATATATATATATATATATATATATACAATCCTGATGAGCGCTGATGCTAATTTTCTGCTCAGAGCTAAACCTTGTGATACCGCGCTTTTTGCGTGCCAAACCTAGGGGTATCAGATATAGAAAGAGATGTGCAAGTGCTTTTGGACAACCACCTACGTATCAGTGCTCAATGGCAAACAGCATCCGCAAAGGGAAGTAAAATATTAGCATGTATTAAGAAGGGTATAGAAGAAAGGGAAGCAAATATAATTCTGCCACTATACAAATCCCTAGTACGCCCTCATTTGGAATATGGAGTACAATTTTTTGCTGCACATCATAAAAGGACATTTTAGAGCTGGGAAAAGTACAGAGAAGGGCAACAAAGCTACAAAACTAATGAGGGAATGGAGCTAACCGGAAAAAAGGTGACTAAGAGGGATATGATTACCTTTTATAAATACATCCACTTTTGACACAATTGGTGTGAGGAACTGACTCTGCTGGGTTTTGAACCCTGGTCCCCAGGCTGCTATACCTCTTCCCTACCACTGCGCCAGCCTGCCTTTTGTGAATTTCATTGAGATCTGATAAGCTTGACTCTGCTAGCAATAGTATCAGTACCTAAGTCTCTTCAGCTGTGTCTGGTCAGGTGTCTGGTCCTTGGCCTATATAAGGCACTTCCTGTCAAATGTACCTTGCCAGATTATTGTGTGGTTCCTGATCACTTCTATAAAGCTTGTTCCTGTTTCACCTACAAATTGCTGAACTGGATTATTGCTGACCTTGGCTGCTGGTCTCCACAACCTTGTGATTCCATATCATTACAATTGGACATTTTTCAATGTTTTTTTTTTCTGTGCATCAATTATCAATTATCATTTAATCCACATATTACAAAGAGCAGAGGAGATCTAAGAAGGTTGAACTTGATGGACTAAAAGTATTTTTTCAACCTCAGTTACTATCTAACTATGTAACAATATGTTAACATTAATTATTATCATCATCATTATTATTATTATATAACTAGCGACTTGCACGTCAAAAATGACCGGGCAAAAAAATTTGAAGCCATGGGAATGCTGTTTTAGACATAATTGAAACCGTTTTGTACTGTGAGGACCTTCGGCTTTCGTTGCGAGGCTTGCGCTGAGCGCCTTTGGCGCTCATTGCAAGCCTTTAGGACCTTTGGCACTCATCGCATGCTTCGCAATGAGCGCCTTCAGTGCTCATTGCGAGCCTCCCCTGTCGTGTACTTTTGGTCCTCTGAGAGAGATCTATATTTCTATGTATATGTAGTTAAGTAATAATTAATGATTTATTCAATAAATTAAGTAAAAATGTATGATTTATTCAATAAATTAATTAAGTAATAATTACTGATTTATTCAATAAATTAATATACTTTAATTATTTCTTATTGATATATGCAGCGAACAATAGGCTGAAGAGCTAAAAATCTGTTTCTATTTTGTGTCTGCATAGAATATACATTGTGAGTGTTAGTGCCCTGCTTATAAAGTGTAATAAATGTTGAAGAATGCATTCTAAATAGGCTGCGTGCGCAAGGTAAAGCCGTTGTTTAATTGTGTAAAGTGGCATTGTATAGTCGTAATGTTATTAATGTGGTACGTGTCTCGTGAGCATTTTACGGCTTTTGTAATAGTGTATCTTGTAGGTCGTAGTGTGATGTGTAAAGTGCTACACGCTTTGCAGTGTTTTGCGCGGTCTGGGGTCATGTAGCCTCGTTTTAATTTTTTTCGGCGACCATTTTTTTCCTCGCGAAAATCATCTAAATCGAGTTAAATTTGCGTTCCTCCTCACTCACAGACGTCCTGGCTGTTGACCCATGCTGTCTGTGATGTTTTTTTTTTAATGTATTTAGTGTGTTTTTCAGGTTTTTTGCTCGGCTGTTAATCTCGTATTTTTTTTTCTAAGTCCCGAGTCTCGTATTTTAACGGCTCACCTCGCTTTGCAAGGCTCGCATCGGATAAGTGCTAAGGTTTAACGGCTTGCATCGCTTTGTGAGGCTCGTAGCGATGAGCGCTCATCAGCTATGTCTTACGCGTTAACAGCTCGCCTGGCTTCCCAAGACTCTCAATTGATGAGCGCCTGTGGCGCTCATCACCTAAGTCGTATGCACCTCGCAAAGCGTGACGATGTCTCGCAGTTTGACAGCTATTATATGTGATTGCTCAAATAATTTATGTAGTTTAACAAACTTTAACTAAATTGTAGTTTTATAGAAAATATGCTTACTTTTACAAGGATACTTACTTGTGGTATTTGCACCAGTCATGATCATGGCAAATTATGATAAGGCAAATTAGGCGTCTGCCTATGGGCACATTACTTAGAGGGGTGTCTGGTATGATCCAGGGGTAGGAGCTATTACTACTGCCCAGGGCCTCCTGCTATAGACTACAGGTTAACCATACACAAGGACCATTGGGTTCTTGGAAATCTCTGCACCAGCACCCTGATATCTGGCTTCTGTATCAGTCAGGGTCTCTCCATCAGGAATCAGCACTTCCTGGAGTCTCAGTAACCTTCCTGTGGTAGTAACCTGGACAAGTTACTTGCATGGTGGCGATAGGATCAATATCGGAGCCACCAAGATCCAATAAGAGAGCATATGATTCCTATATGTCTCAGCAGTCAACTGTTTTATATTTGAAAAGTCAGCAAATATGTATAGCAGTTATATACAGTGAATGTGCACACAAAACAACAATGACAGGGAGTGGCACACAAACACAGGTGATTGACTCCACTTGGGGTTCAACATTAGCATTCTGTCTGGAACCTGTGAACAATAGGCCAACCTTCAATACACACATGTTGTCTCCAGCTGATGTAATTAATGTATAAGACAAACAATGGGACAAAACAGATTACAATATAATTACTGGTTCCTGTCTGTCTACAATGTCTTATTTTGTTTAGCTGTTTCATGAATATTTATTTAAAGTTAAAACATAACACAGTAATATTACATGGGAATTACATATAGTATACAGGGTAAGGCAGGGACATATGCCATAAGATCATATGAAGCATGGTGGTACACTATGGCCCTATTCACCCCACCACTCACTTGACCACATTTCCCATGTGGCTATATAATTCCCCTACCCATTTTCCAATCGGGCGTTATGTCCTCTATGGTGGCTAAATGCACCAGGATCCAGGCCCTAGAAAGGGGTCAGTGACAGTGCCTAATTTTGAATAATAAATTAATAAATGTTATTGCTCCTACCTTATTTCCATTCTGTGTACTTGTGTAGAGGTGGATTAGGGAAGCAGGGGGTTAACAGCCTGTTGCGGGGAGGGACCAGATCACTGTGCAATGCCAGGACAAGGCTGCGCCTCCTACTGCCAAGAGCTCATGGAGCAGTGAGGTGGAGAGTGAGAGCTGTGAGTTGGGGCTGATCTGTTCTGCTCACAGGCTGCCTCTCCTGCACAAAGCACACCTGAACACAGGAGAGTGTAATGCTGAGTGTGTGGTGACAGACTGAGTGTGTGTGTTATATGACAGGCTGTGAGTGTGAGTGTGAGTGTGTGTGTGACGTGACATGCTGAGTGTGTGTGTGATATGACAGGATAAGTGTTATGTGATGTGACAGGCTGAGTGTGTACGTTATTTGACAGGCTGAGTGTGTATGTGATATAACAGGATGAGTGTGTATGTGATGTGACAGGCTGAGTTTGTATGTGATATGACAGGATGATTGTGTATGTGATATGACAGGATGAGTGTGTATGTGATGTGACAGGCTGAGTTTGTATGTGATATGACAGGATGATTGTGTATGTGATATGACAGGATGAGTGTGTATGTGATGTGACAGGCTGAGACAATCCAGGACTAGGGGCTATTACTGCCCAGGGCCATCTGCTATAGACTACAGGTTAACTATCTACAAGGACCGTTTGGGTACTTGGAAATCTCGGTACCAGCACCCTGATATCTGGCTTCTGTATCAGTCAGAGTCTCTCCATCAGGAATCAGCTCTTCTATGAGTCTCAGTAACCTTTCTGTGATTGCGACCTGGACAGGATACTTGTAGGGTGGAGATAGGTTCAGTATCGCAGACACCAGGAGCAAAAAAAAGAGACACACAATTTCTATATTTCTCCAGAAGTGAAAATTCAGCAATATTTATAGCAGTTAGATACAGAGGGGATGTACACAATGTAACAATGAAAGGGTGTGGCAGACAATTACAGGAGATGACCCCACATGGGGTCTAGCTGTACCTTGATAGCTGGCACCTGAGAACAACACGGATACCTTCTAATGCACATCCTGTCTAGCACATCAGAGATGTACTTAGCTTATCTGGCAAACAATGGGATAATGCAGATTACAATACAATGGAGTGGCTTAAGCCAAACTGTCTGTCCTTTAATGGGCTAAGATCCAGGAACTAGAATAGGGGTTTGTGACAAGTGTGTATGTGATGTGACAGGCCGAGTGTGTGTGATGTGACAGGCTGAGTGCGTATGTGATATGACAGGCTGAGCGTGTGTGTGTGTTATATGACATGCTGAGTAAGTGTGTTTGTCTGTGTGCGCACCTGTTTGTGTGAACTAAGTGATCATGATTTGTATATTATTTGCTAGCTTTAGATATTTACTTAGTTACATAGTAATTGAAATTGAAATTGGTCCATCAAATTCAACCTTTTTAGATCTCCTCTAATGCTTGTAATAAGCGTATTAATTGTTAATTGTTCCAGAGGAAGGCAAACAAATAAAACCCATTGAAACAATGTCAATTGTCTCATAAGTGGGAAAAAATGCTTCCTGATCCCAAATGTTGACAATCTGACTACTCCTCCTTCTCTGGTTATCGACAATAATATTTCACTTTGTATACAAAAATACATCCAATCCTTTTTAAAATTACCTATCAAATCTGCTCTTACAGTCTCCTTCGGTATAGAATTTCACAGTTTACCGTGAAGATCACTTTTCTTTGTTTAAGGTGGAATCTTTTTCCTTCTAACCTCAAGGGATGTTATCAGTTGAAAACCTCTGTCTGTCTGTGTGTGCACCTGTTTGTGTGAACTAAGTGATCATGATTTGTGTCTGGCTGACTGCCCACCTTCAGAAATAAAGTCACACAAATAAATGTAAAATACAAACATTCTTATATGATGTATTGTATGGACGGTCCGGCGGCTGGTGAGGAACATCCCGATCACACACTCACTGATCACTTATATTAGCAATGGCATTCAGTTTTATCATTAAAGCTCCACTGCAGTTCAAGAAAAAAGACACTTGTTTTTTGGGAAAATCGGAATTTCTGTTGTCTCTGTTAATGAGTATAGGAATCCATTTTGTGTTTGTTACATAATTCATGACAGATGGATCATGTCTTTTCAATGAAGGTAGGATTGAGGAAGGAGGAAACATAAAACATTTTTTAATTGGAGAAGATTGAATTGACACCAAACCCCTTCTCCCTCACTGGCCCAGCAGCAGGCTCCTTGCTTCAGGAAATGCAACCATATCTCTCCAGAAATGTAAACGCCCCTCTCACACCCACAACTTCTAACTATGTATCATGGATTTTCCCAGGGCCAGGCAGAGGCATGAAATTTATGTTATCCAGTTAAAAACTAGCTGTATGACTTTTTTCCTGATTACTTATGCTTTTAGTTAGACTCATTTTTTTCAAACAATTTCTGCTTTCATTGTGCAGGGGCCCTTTCAGTCTCCTAATTACGCTGTTTTTATGTGCAATACAAGTGATCATGATATGTGTTGTGTAACATATGCTCGCTGCCCTCCCATAGAAAAATATTAATAATAAGGCCCACCATCAAAGGCATTTATTAAACAAATAATAGCTTGGCATGTGTATAAGTAGTTATGTTGTAATAATAGGTGTTATGTGGACATGTCTGTGATTTGCTCACACAGCAAGAGAGCGATCTACATTCACAGAAAATGGAAAAATGGATGCATGCTTACCTTGAGCACGCACTCGCAGGGGCTCCTCTACTTCACAGCCCAGGGGTTCCAAAAAGTTAGATCCGGGCCTGGTCGTGATAGAAGAGGAACTGGACATCTAGTGAAACAATTATAGGCCTTCTTTCACAAAGCTGTAAAGGATCACAGAAAAAAAGGTTTTGATGTTTATAGCATAGGTACTTTCCTTTTTTATGTCCAATTGATGTAGGTTATCAAAATGAACAACGGATGATGCTCACAGAGCAACTTAGAAATGCAGGATTATACAAGATGTCTGCAACTAAGTACAGACAAGTGCAGCGATGAGCAACCTGATTCGCTTGAATCAAATGCTGCCCCAGAGTCCTTAAAAGGGCTTCACTGTGCTTTGAACCATTTCATAGGGCCGCAACTGCTCGCCTCATGAAGGGAGGCAAGCCGTTGATGCCTGCACCAAGATCGTTGCTCATGTTGCGGCCCATAGGGTCAAAGCGAGGCGAGCAGTCATGGCACACCACTGCGAGGCCCACGGGACGTAGGCTGCAATGAGCGCAAGGCCAGTAGGACTTCACGCGGTGCGCAAAATTACGGTGCGTAGGACTTAAGAACCGAAGCACGAAGATGGACTGTGGATCTCAGAAAATTACGACTTTAACGGGCGAAACATGGCACTCGAAAGACCTGCTAAAAACAGCAAATATGCCTCCAATTAACTTACACACTCACACATAGCACATGGGGACAGCCAGGGAGCCTGTGAGTGAGGTTGCAAGTTAATTGGAGGAATATTTAGCGTTTTTTCACGAACAAAAATAGCCTAAGCGAGAAAAAAAATGTCGGCTGAAAAAACGTAAACACAATGAAAACGAGGTCGAAGGATGTAAAACGAGGACGAATGATGTAAAAATGAGCTCAAAGAAGTAACACTTAACGCAAACCAGTAACACTTAATCCAAGCCAGTAACCTTTAACTCAAGGCAGTAAGACTTAACCCAAAACCATAACACAACCCAAGGCACTAACTCTTAACCCAAGATAGTAACAGTCATCGTGAGGCCCCTAAACTACACGGGGGAGAGAGACTCGCATTGTGTGCCAAACAGCATTGCCAGGCTTACAATTTTACTCCCGTCATTTTTGACGGGCAATTTCCTAGTAGATAATAAAGAGATGTATTTAAGTTTAGATATTTACATAGTTACATAGTAATTGAAATTGAAAAACAACTTTTGGTCCATCAAATTCAACCTTCTTAGATCTTCTCTGATGCTTATAATAAGTGTATTACTTGTTAGATGTTCCAGAGGAAGGCAAAACAAAAAAAACATTGAAACAATGCCAATTGTCTCATAAGTGGGGAAAAATGCTTCCTGATCCCAAATGCTGGCAATCTGACTACTCCTACTTCTCTGGTTATCGACGATAATACTTTGCTTTTTATTAAAAAATGTATTCAATGCTTTTTAAAATTATCTATCAAATCTGCTCTCACAGCATCCTTCGGTACAGAACTCCACAGTTTACTGTGAAAATCCCTTTTCTTTCTAAAAGGTGGAATATTTTTCCTTCTAACCTCAAGGGATGTTATCAGTTGAAGACCTCCTGGTACACAAAGTTAACTTGACAAGTCCTTATATTTACCCTTGATGTATTTACATGACATTTGTCACCCTACCAAAGCGTTCAACACCGTGAGCAGGAAGGGTCTGTGGCAAATCCTGGAACATATAGGATGCCCTCCTAAGTTCCTTAACATGATCATCCAGCCACATGAAGACCAGCACGTCCAAGTCAGGCACAGCAACGACCTATCGGAGCCCAGATTGCCACTGGATTGACTCATGGTTACAAATTACAAAAAATAAAGTGAAAAAAATCAATATATTTGTATAAAGTGTTTTTCTATACTATGATTTTATAAAATATATACAGTATATATATATCCATGTTTCCGGTCTAAAACTTATCTCCTTTTCTTTGAACTCCAACCTTTTATTTAAACTATCACACTTATACTACAACAGCACTACAACTTACACTAGAGCCGTTCCTTCACCTGTGTGAATTAGATTCTGTTTCTACTTACCTACAGACTGATTTCTGATGTCTTACATCAATTAAAATAGCAAGTATAATAGACTGTTATTGTTGAAAGGGGGCATGCTCTACCACTTGAAAGAACAGGCGTGGAAAGTGACTGAGGATCGCATGCAGCTCCCTTTGCCAGTCCCTGGACTAGAGTATAATGTCTATGAAATGAGGATCCATTGCTTACAAGCATCAAATGGTTATACTCCACACTCTACAAACAATATACTTATTGAATTATGCCGCATTATTTGGGGGCATGGTAGCAATTCTTTTAACAATTATTACAATAAATAAAGTTCTATAATTTATTTTTTGTAGGATTTTTATTAAAATCACAAAATAATACTTTAAACGGTTGCAACTGCACTCTAAGCTCTTTGGGCAACTAGGATTTTGATCTGCATTTGAACTGCATTATTTAGGGTTTTTTGTGCTGTTTTACAAAATTCTGATTGTTGTTTATGATAGCAGACCTACACAATGCATTGTGTTCATGAATATTAATATTACAGCCAGCACACTGAAACTAAAACTCCCAAAGCATGACACTAACGTCCAAAACTGAATTATTTATTTAAGAGTACAAAGCAAGCTCAAATTCAATAACTTAAATTGTACCTTAAAAGAATACAAATGCTGACATGAAATCCATGGTTTAAATTAGTTTTGTGTGTTTGCATGTGTGTGTGTATGAATATTAGTTAGAATCAGCACAGCTAAATAAATTATAACATTTGGCTAGAGGTCATTGGGGACAAAATATGTATTATTTTTAAATTTTAATTTGTAAAAAAAAAAATAAGCATCCAATTTTTTTATTACCTCTAGGAAAGCAACATGAAGTTTCATCATATAATATGAAAAACAAAACACCAATATGATGCTGTCAATGAAGAATGAAATAATTTCTATAAAAAAAAACAACTTTGCACTTTTTCCAAGACAAATCTAGCATGTGTGAATGGTATTCATCAAAATGTCCTTGTAACCGCACAACTACATGACAAAGCTAATACAGCATGCTGATGCTTTGCTCTTCGCTTCTCTCAGTAATCATTTCAATGCCTCTGTGTTCGCATGTAATATACCAGATATTATAAACAATTTGTCATATCTGAGAACACACAAGGCAGAGGCAATTATAAGAATATAGTATCATTTTGAGTTGTGGATAGATGAAGAGACCTTTGCAGTTTCTCAAACTTTCTCCCTGGAACAAAATATAGACCTACAAGGCTTGGAGGAAGTCTATAAAAACAAACTGATCAACACCTACAGCCTTATTAAATTGTGATTTGGTAAATTTAAAAGGGCTCTATTTAAGCACACAGCATTTTTTTTTTACCGAAGTTTTTAGTGAACTTCTATCCAAAAGCAAGGTCTTCACTAACTAAACTAAAACTAAAATAAAATATGCTCTGTGCTTAAATAGGGCCTTTTTAAATTTACCGAATTGCAATTTAATAAGGCTGCTAGTATTTGTCACAATGATGCTGGTCAGGACTGCTCGGGAAGGAACCTGACAGGCACAAATATAAATGAAGAAGGTAATGAGGTTGCCTGGGTTGCTGGACCTAACCAAACTGTTTACACCTGGGGATCTGGCACAGTGAGGGAGCAAAAAGACCTGAGTATAGTATTAGTTGACACCCAGACTATATGGCACCCATTTTATAAGGATGAACTTCATGACAGAAGTGCAGGGGTCCTAAATTGGTGTAAAGAATTTGATGCTTGTCCTCCAGGAGCTGAAGTGGAACCTATAGCCCAAGGAACTGTCTATGTCATTTTCCTCTGACTGTGGTTCACACTCCAAAATAGATTTCTAACTAAATTACAATGGGTGTCAATAAGTTTGGTAAGTTACAATGGGTGTAAATAATTGCGGTTAGTTTTGCTCAAGGATACATATTTCAACTGTATTGCTTGGGCGATTACATCTGCAGTTCTGTTGGTCACTTTTGTTGTTTTGATGTCGGCATCTCAACTCCATGCAACACTGAAAGCTCAAGGTGGCATGCAAGTCTGGCATCAAGGTCACAAATCATCTATGAATGCTCGAGTAATAGAGGCAGTCATGAAAGGACAGCAGACATCTGGTTGACAGCCGGGAGTTTTAGCCATGTGCCCCTTTTAGCCACTTTTGGCCTGTTTGTAAAAAAACTATTTTTTAAAACTTTTCTATCAAAATTATTTTTATAATCCTGTCAAAATATAGTAAATGCTGACCGAACAATCTTATCTCCTATACTAGTCCATTTATATACCTCCTTGATGGTTTAAAAATATCTAATATCCAAAAAAGAAAAAACAATCATTCTAAAAATAAATATAAATTATAATCTTTATTTAACCGCTTAGGTGACATATTATCTAATATATTAATAAAGAAAATTCTACAACCATTTCTAACTTTGTTTCTCATAAAATCCATCTTGCTTCAAACTACAATATTCTATATCCTTAGAAAACAAAATTGGTCCATAATGTTAAGTTTTATATATTTTAATTGTTGTTTTTTTCTTTCTTTTTTTTAGCTAAATAATTTAAAGTGACGCAATAAAGGTATTATTTTTAAGTTTTCTAGATGGACCAGCTTTACCTGAAGATAATTCAGAAATAAATACCTACCATTAGCAACATAAGGTAATGTGCTGCTAGAATAATTGCTATTTTCTTTCTCTACTAATTTTGTAAGGTTTATATTTGCAATGATCAGCACTATCCACTTGGCACATTTAGATACTTCTTAATATGACAATCTTATATATATATATATATATATATATATATATATATATATATATATATATATATATATATATATATAGCACTGCTATTCTCCATCTGGTTAAACGATTATATAGTCTGATATTCTTAAATACCCCTGTGGATTAATTAATATTTACTCAAAAAGTTATGGATAGGGTTACTCGGCACAAATCTACAGTTAGATCGGCTCTTTTGAATTTACCAGTATCAGCACATTACAAAGAAAATGGACATAGTATCAATCAACTGAAGATTCAGATATTGGAGATAGTTTCTAAACTTGGAAGAGGTGGTGATAAGCTAAAGTATTTACAACAAAAGTCATTTTTTTGGATTAATAAATTAGATAGTATGTCACCTAAGGGGTTAAATAGAGATCATAATTTATATTTATTTATTTGTATTTATTATTTTTTTTCTAGATATTTTTACACTATAAAAGAGGGACATTAGTTGATCTGTATAGGAGATAAGATCGTCCAGTCAGCTTTTATTCTAATTTCGGCTGAGTGTCAGGATTGTAAAAACAATTTTGAAAGAAAAAGTTTTTTTGAAAAACATGTTTTCATAAAAGACTGTTTTCATAAAAACTACTTTTGTAGTCTTTGACTTTGCATCATTAAGCAACTGAAGTGTGGATATACTGATATGAGTACGGCTTAAAAATCCAATGCAAATGTCTGCACATCACTTTGATCACTTATAGGATTAAAAACCCTGTGCAAATGTTGCATATTATTAGGATCACCTGTAGATGGGTTCGTTTGAGGGTGTTTCACTATTGGAAGCCTATAAAGTATATTCATGCTTGATTGTAATTTAGGCTTGACAAAGGGAACTGACCCAAAACATAGCCTTTTTGTCTGAGGTACACTTCCAATAAATAAGAAAAGTTGACATTTTATTGTTGCATTGTTATCTATCCATAGTTACATAGTTACATAGTAATTAAGGTTGAAAAAAGACTTTCAGTCCATCAAGTTCAACCTGTTAAGATCTCCTCTGATCTTCAATATGCAGATTAGTTATTAATTAATTTGTTGTTAAATAATTATTAATAGTATAGTATTGGAGGATGAATAAAGAGTTAGTGCATCAAGTTCAACCTTTTTAGATCTCTATTGATCTTTTTAATATGTGGACTATTTATTATTAATTGTTAATTGATCCAGAGGAAGGCAAACAGAAAAAAAAAAAAAACATTGAGACTTTAACAATTGTCTCATAAGGGGAAAAAAAGCAAAATTCCTTCCTGACCCCAGAAACTGGCAAATTTCTCCCTGGATCAATATTTCTACGCTAGTTATCTAGGATAACCTTGAATGCCCTCTTTATTCAAAAATATATCTAACCCCTTTTTGAAGTTGTCTATCGAATTTGCTGTTACCACCTCCTTTGGTAGAGAATTCCACAGTTTAATCACCCTAACTGTGAAGAACCCTTTTCTTTGTTTAAGGTGAAATCTTTTTGCATCTAACCTCAAAGGATGTCCTTTTGTCAGTTGAAAGTCTCTTGCTACAAAAAGTTTACTTGACAAAGCCTTTTATTGACCCTGGATGTATTTCTATAAGGTAATCATAACCCCTCGTAGACGCCTTATTTCTAGCGAAAATAAGTTTCTTCATAACTTAGCCCCTCCATTCCCCTTATTAGTTTTGTTGCCCTTCTCTGTACTTTTTCCAGCTCTAAAATGTCCTTTTTATGAAGTGGTGCCCAAAATTGTACTCCATATTCCAAATTAGGGCGTACTAGGGATTTGTATAGTGGTAGAATTATATTTGCTCCACTTGCTTCTATACCCTTCTTAATACATGCTAATATTTTACTTGCCTTTGCAGCTGCTGCTTGGCATTGAGCATTGCTACCTAGGTGCTTGTCCACTAGTACTCCCAACTCTCTTTCAATATCTGATACCCCTAGATTTGCTCTATTAAGATTATAAATTGCATGGTTGTTTTCCTTCCCAAATGCATAGCCTTACATTTATTTGTATTAAATCTCATCTGCCATTTAGCCGCCCATTTCTCTAATTTATGAAAATCCCTTTGTAGGGAAAGTATGTCATTATCCAATTTTATTACCTTGCACAACTTTGTGTCATCAGCAAAAATGGGAGACACTACTTTTGAGTCCTACTTCTATGTCATTAATAAATATGTTAAAAAGGAGAGGACCTAATACTGAACCTTGAGGAACCCCACTTATCACATTAGACCAATCGGAGTATGTTCCATTTACAACAACCCTGCTTCCTGTCTTTTAGCCAGCTCTCGAACCATGAGCAGATATTTACTGCAATTCCTGTATCCCTTAGTTTGCTCACTAGTAGTGATGTCGCGAACATCAAATTTTCGGCTTGCGAACCGCGGACGCAAATTCCATGAAATGTACGCGAACGTACGAACATCTGCGAACCGCCATAGACTTCAATGGGCAGGCGAATTTCAAAACCCACAGGGACTCTTTCTGGCCACAATAGTGATGGGAAAGTTGTTTCAAGGGGACTAACACCTGGACTGTGGCATGCCGGAGGGGGATCCATGGCAAAACTCACACGGAAAATTACATAGTTGATGCAGAGTCTGGTTTTAAGCCATAAAGGGTATAAATCACCTAACATTCCTAAATTGTTTGAAATAACATGCTTTAAAACATCAGGTATGATGTTGTATCGATCAGGTAGTGTAAGGGTTACACCAGCTTCACAGTAACAGACCAATCTCCCCGTTTAATGTACCGTAAAAAAACGCAAACAGTCCCTTTGCACAACCGCAAACTCCCCATTTGCACAAGGTTGGATACCAAGCTAGCCATGTCCCTTTCCTTGTCCTCACTGATGTCATTCAAGGTCTTTTCCTCCACCCAGCCACCAAGGGTCCCCGAAAGGGGACAACAAGCCCCCTGGGACGCCTGCTGTGTTTGGTCTTCCACCTCCTCAAAGCCACCTTCCTCCTCTGACTCCTCTTCTTCAGACTCCCAGAGTCTGGGGGCTTCCACTGCCCAGCATGGGAGATTATACACAGGTCAGAGTCTGGGGGCTTCCACTGCCCAGCATGGAAGATTATACACAGGTCAGAGTCTGGGGGCTTCCACTGCCCAGCATGGAATATTATACACAGGTCAGAGTCTGGGGGCTTTCACTGCCCAGCATGGAATATTATACACAGGTCAGAGTCTGGGGGCTTCCACTGCCCAGCATGGAAGATTATACACAGGTCAGAGTCTGGGGGCTTCCACTGCCCAGCATGGAAGATTATACACAGGTCAGAGTCTGGGGGCTTCCACTGCCCAGCATGGAAGATTATACACAGGTCAGAGTCTGGGGGCTTCCACTGCACAGCATGGAAGATTATACGCGTTGCCTCTGTCTGCGTTATTATAAGGTGTGTACTGTTAAGTAGTACTATTCCTATCGGTTTAATCCCTGTTACGTCCACTTTTAGGGGACGTGTATATGGCATGGATTTTTGCAACAGGGAGATGGAAAAAGATGCTTGGTCGGACCTCCTACTTCAAATTTGGGCCACTGCACGTGCAATCAAAGGTGCCACCAGATAGGAGTGGTGTATTAAGTTGTACTATTTATTCCTATCAGTTTAATACCTGTTCCGTCACCTATCTTTCCTCCCAATAGCACATTCTATATGTCATCAACCGGCACTTTAAGGCCCTTAACATGGGACAAGGTGGCTTGGCTATCAGAATTGCCTCAGAGCCTTAAAAACTCGCCAAACCCCCTAATCAGACACTCACTATCATACTGGAAATGGGCCAAGACACACACAGGTTTGTTCCCTGGATCCACCCAAATGACCCCAATTCTTGACCACCCTCAGGCCCCAAAACACATGAGCACAACATCACAACACTAATGGAGGTCAAGGAAACTAGATAGACTGGGAGACTGGTTAGTAAAGGGCCAGATGCTCACCTATGAGGAACTGAGGGACAAGCAGAAGCTACCGCTGTCAGAACATTACAATTACTGTAGGCTGAGGCATTTCACACACTCCCTGACCCAGAAACAGGGGACACCGGTCTTAAATTGGTTCTTCAAAATTTGTAAAGATAAACCTCTATCAAGGGGGATCATTGGGTCGCTTTACAAATATAAAACATTTGTTACTGGTTGAAGCGACACTGGGGGAAGGACCGGCGTGGGGGAGCCCTGGAGACCCTTCAGAAGCAACCGGCGGCAAAATCATCCCAGGAAAGGAGAGGTCGCTCACTGAAGCCTGCCCTAGGGTAACCCAAGGGTGATTGCCCAGGTTAGATATTGTAAATAATAAGCTAATACTGCTGGAGGGATGATAGCTAATAGGACTTTGGTGTTCCCTGCAGATATACTCTTTACTATTGTCTGTTTTACCATGTTTTAGGTATCTCTTAAATTGCAATCACAGTAAAAAATAAGAAAAATTATTAACCTAAAAAGTAAAAATAAGAAGGAATAACCAGCTAACTTTCACAAAATGTCTTTATTGTAAATATATATTTTTGCACAACTGTTATGCAAGACTGTTCAAAAATGCTTTATTTTTCATTACATGCTGTACGCCTTCTGACAATAAAAGAATTTAAATGCAAAAATTAGGTATTGTTGCAGCGACCAGAAAAATTAGTTTGTGGACCATTATTAGCTCAAGGCAGCTCATCTATCAGGCCTTTTTTAATCGAATGTATCGCCCACTGTCAGTCCCTTCGGGATCCATCCTTCATTCATCTTAATAAAGGTGAGGTAATCTAGACTTTTTTGACCTAGGTGACTTCTCTTATCAGTGACAAAACCTCCTGCTGCAATGAAGGTCCTTTCTGACAGGACACTTGAAGCAGGGCAGGACAGAAGTTCTATAGCAAATTGGGATAGCTCAGGCCACAGGGCAAGAATGCACACCCAGTAGTCAAGGGGTTCATCGCTCCTCATAGTGTCGATATCTGTAGTTATGGCGAGGTAGTCTGTTACCTGACGGTTGAGTCGTACTCTGAGGGTGGACCCCGAAGGGCTGTGGCGATGCATAGGACTTAAAAAGCTCTGCATGTCCTCCATCAACAACACGTCTGTAAAGCGTCCTCTCCTTGCCGGCGTGGTCGTGGGAGGAGGATTATGTTCACCTCTTCCGCTGTTAGATTGCCTTTGTGCTGTGTCATCACCCTAAAACGCTGTGTAAAGCATACTTTTTAATTTATTTTGGTAGTGCTGCATCCTTTCCGACTTGTGGTAATTCGGTAACATTTCAGGCACTTTCTGCTTATACCGGGGGTCTAGTAGCGTGGACACCCAGTACAGGTCGTTCTCATTCATCCTTTTTATACGAGGGTCCCTCAACAGGCACAAGGTTGGATGCCGAGCTAGTCATGTCCCGTTCCTCGTCCTCAGTGATCTCACTGAAGGTTTGTTCTTCCCCCCAGCCACGTACAACCCCACTGGTACCAGATAGGTGACAACGAGCACCCTGGAATGCCTGTTGTGGTTGGTCTTCCTCCTCCTCCTCAAAGCCACATTCCTCCTCTGACTCCTCTTCCTCACAATCCTCTTCCAGCGTTGACGCAGGTCCAGCAAGCGATGCTGATAAGGCTGTTTCTGGCGGTGATGGTGACCACAACTCTTCCTCTTCACGCTCATCTACGTCCTGATCCAGCACTCTTCGCAGGGCACGCTCCAGGAAGAAAACAAATGGTATGATATCGCTGATGGTGCCCTGGTTGCCACTGACCAGGTTTGTCACCTCCTCAAAAGGACACATAAGCCTACAGGCATTGCGCATGAGCGTCCAGTAAAGTGGCAAAAAAATCCCCAGCTCCGCAGAGGCTGTCCTAGCACCCCGGTCATACAAATACTCGTTAACGGCCTTTTCTTGTTGGAGCAGGCGGTCGAACATTAGGAGTGTTGAATTCCAACGTGTCTAAAATCAAGTGCCTCGCTGGCATGTTGTTTCGCCGCTGGATATCTGTAAAGTGCGCCATGGCCGTGTAGGAACGCCTGAAATGGGAACACACCTTCCTGGCCTGCTTCAGGACGTCCTGTAAGCCTGGGTGCTTATGCACAAAGCGTTGTACAATCAGATTACACACATGTGCCATGCACGGCACATGTGTCAACTTGCCCAAATTCAATGCCGCCAACAAATTTCTTCCGTTGTCACAAACCACTTTGCCGATCTCCAGTTGGTGCGGAGTCAGCCACTGATCCACCTGTGCGTTCAGGGCGGACAGGAGTGCTGGTCCGGTGTGACTCAGGGAAGTCAACCCCTAGACGGCGTGACACTGCCGTATCCGGGATGTGGAATAGTACCTGTGGAGCTGGAGGGGTGCCGTTGATGTGGAGCAAGACATAGTAGCAGCAGAAGAGGACTCAGCCGAGGAGGTTATGGAAGAGGATGGAGTAGGAGTAGTAGAGTAGGTGGCAGCAGGCCTGCCTGCAAGTCGTGGCGGTGTCACCAACTCCTCTGCAGAGCCACGTATTCCATGCTTGGCAGCCGTCACCAGGTTTACCCAATGCGCAGTGTAGGTGATATACCTGCCCTGACCATGCTTTGCAGACCAGGTATCCGTGGTCAGATGGACCCTTGCCCCAACACTGTGTGCCAGAGATGCCATTACTTTCTTTTGCACAATCGAGTACAGGTTAGGGATTGCCTTTTGTGCAAAGAAATTTCGGCCGGGTAGCTTCCACTGCGGTGTCCCAATAGCTACAATTTTTTTGAACGCCTCAGACTCCACCAGCTTGTATGGTAAAAGCTGGTGGGCTAAGAGTTCAGACAAGCCAGCTGTCAGTTGCTGGGCAAGGGGGTGACTTTGTGACATTGGCTTCTTACGCTCAAACATGTCCTTGACAGACACCTGACTGTGGGCAGATGAGCAGGGACTGCTCAGGGCGAGACACGGAGTGGCGGATGGTTGAGAGGGGGCAAGCAGGGCAGCAGTGGTTGACGTGGCTGAAGATGCTGGACCAGGAGGAGGATGGCGGCTTTGACTTTGTGTGCTGCTTGTACTCATGTGTTGATCCCATAGGCATTTGGGATGTGACATCATGTGCCTTCGCAAAGAAGTTGTACCTAGGTGGGTGTTGGACTTCCCACGACTCAGTTTCTTTTCGCACAGGTTGCAAATGGCATCACTGTTGTCACAGGCAGACACACAAGAAAATTGCCACACTGCTGAGCTCTGCAATGACGGCATTCTGGTGGTGGCAAAAGCATGCGTAGACTGGCGTGCTGTCTGGCTGACCCCGGGTGCCGATGCATGCTGTCTGACTGTGCCACTAGCTACTTTCGACGACCTCCCGCTGCTTACAACTCGTCTCCTCCTCCTCTCTGTCTCCCCATCTGAACTTTCCTCCGGTTCTTCTTCTCTTATAGCGGGCACCCATGTGACATCCACAGACGCATCATCATCATCAACCGCTTCACTTGTATCTGACAACTCAACAAAGGAAGCAGCACCGGGTACAACATCATCATCATCATCAGACCGTACGTCCATGTGTGTAATGCTGCCTGACTGGGACATATCCCTGTTATCTACATCCTCTGGCACTAATATTTGTGCATCACTCATTTCTTCCAACGGATGTGTAAATAACTCTGCTGATGGATCAAGTGAAGCGGCTGTGGTGCTAGTGTTGGTTGAGGCGGCAGGCGGGTGAGTGGTAACTGGAGAGGTGCCCGAAGCTAAGCTGGAGAAGGATGGTGCGTTTAGGTTCCGAGCGGAAGCTGTAGAAGATTGGGTGTCCTGTGTTAGCCAGTCAACCATGTCCTCAGAACTGTTCAAGTTCAGGGTACGTTGCCTCTGAAAACTGGTCATTATTCTAGGGCCAAAGGGAATCACAGCACCACGACCACGACGGCCCCTGCGGGGTGGCCTGCATCTGCCTGTCATTTTTTTTACGATAAGTGGTACTATGCGTGCAAGCTACTGTGACACCAGACATGAGTGTCACTGTGCACTGGCAAAAGTTGGCAGACTAGATGCAATAGGCCTCACACACACGCCTGTAGGCAGGCAACTGATATTCAATCGATTACAGTAAAAAAAGGCTTCTTTTATTTCACTGTACACTACGGTTGCACTAGATATGAGTGTCACTGTGCACTGGCAAAAGTTGGCAGACTAGATGCAATAGGCCTCACACACACGTCCGTAGGCAGGCAACTGATATTCAATCGATTACAGTAAAAAAGGGTTGTTTTATTTCACTGCACACTACGGTTGCACTAGATATGAGTGTCACTGTGCACTGGCAAAAGTTGGCAGACTAGATGCAATAGGCCTCACACACACGCCTGTAGGCAGGCAACTGATATTCAATCGATTACAGTAAAAAAGGGTTCTTTTATTTCACTGCACACTACGGTTGCACTTGATATGAGTGTCACTGTGCACTGGCAAAAGTTGGCAGACTAGATGCAATAGGCCTCACACACACGCCTGTAGGCAGGCAACTGATATTCAATCGATTACAGTAAAAAAAGGGTTCTTTTATTTCACTGTACACTATGGTTGCACTAGATATGAGTGTCACTGTGCACTGGCAAAAGTTGGCAGACTAGATGCAATAGGCCTCACACACACAACCGTAGGCAGGCAACTGATATTCAATCGATTACAGTAAAAAAGGTTTGTTTTATTTCACTGCACACTACGGTTGCACTAGATATGAGTGTCACTGTGCACTGGCAAAAGTTGGCAGACTAGATGCAATAGGCCTCACACACACGCCTGTAAGCAGGCAACTGATATTCAATTGATTACAGTAAAAAAAGGGTTCTTTTATTTCACTGCACACTACGGTTGCACTAGATATGAGTGTCACTGTGCATTGGCAAAAGTTGGCAGACTAGATGCAATAGGCCTCACACACACGCCTGTAGGCAGGCAACTGATATTCAATCGATTACAGTAAAAAAAGGGTTCTTTTATTTCACTGTACACTACGGTTGCACTAGATATGAGTGTCACTGTGCACTGGCAAAAGTTGGCAGACTAGATGCAATAGGCCTCACACACACGCCTGTAGGCAGGCAACTGATATTCAATCGATTACAGTAAAAAAGGGTTCTTTTATTTCACTGCACACTATGGTTGCACTTGATATGAGTGTCACTGTGCACTGGCAAAAGTTGGCAGACTAGATGCAATAGGCCTCACACACACGCCTGTAGGCAGGCAACTGATATTCAATCGATTACAGTAAAAAAAGGCTTCTTTTATTTCACTGTACACTATGGTTGCACTAGATATGAGTGTCACTGTGCACTGGCAAAAGTTGGCAGACTAGATGCAATAGGCCTCACACACACAACCGTAGGCAGGCAACTGATATTCAATCGATTACAGTAAAAAAGGGTTGTTTTATTTCACTGCACACTACGGTCGCACTAGATATGAGTGTCACTGTGCACTGGCAAAAGTTGGCAGACTAGATGCAATAGGCCTCACACACACGCCTGTAAGCAGGCAACTGATATTCAATTGATTACAGTAAAAAAAGGGTTCTTTTATTTCACTGCACACTACGGTTGCACTAGATATGAGTGTCACTGTGCATTGGCAAAAGTTGGCAGACTAGATGCAATAGGCCTCACACACACGCCTGTAGGCAGGCAACTGATATTCAATTGATTACAGTAAAAAAAGGGTTCTTTTATTTCACTGTACACTACGGTTGCACTAGATATGAGTGTCACTGTGCACTGGCAAAAGTTGGCAGACTAGATGCAATAGGCCTCACACACACGACCGTAGGCAGGCAACTGATATTCAATCGATTACAGTAAAAAAAGGGTTCTTTTATTTCACTGTACACTACGGTTGCACTAGATATGAGTGTCACTGTGCACTGGCAAAAGTTGGCAGACTAGATGCAATAGGCCTCACACACACGCCTGTAGGCAGGCAACTGATATTCAATCGATTACAGTAAAAAAGGGTTCTTTTATTTCACTGTACACTACGGTTGCACTAGATATGAGTGTCACTGTGCACTGGCAAAAGTTGGCAGACTAGATGCAATAGGCCTCACACACACGCCTGTAGGCAGGCAACTGATATTCAATCGATTACAGTAAAAAAAAGTGTTGTTTTATTTCACTGCACACAACGGTTGCACCAGATATGAGTGTCACTGTGCACTGGCAAAAGTTGGCAGACTAGATGCAATAGGCCTCACACACACGCCTCTAGGCAGGCAACTAATATTTAATCGATTACAGTAAAAAAAGGGTTGTTTTATTTCACTGCACACTACGGTTGCACTAGATATGAGTGTCACTGTGCACTGGCAAAAGTTGGCAGAGTAGATGTAATAGGCCTCACACACACGCTAGCAGGCAGGCATATGCAATTCGATTACACAGAAAAAAATAATAAAGTAAAATAAAAAGGGCTTTTTGGGTTGCTGTCCTTGCAGCAGATATCAAAGGAGTCCTTCAGGTGTGTAGTAAAAGCTAAATGCACAGCCTGGCTATCTATTTCCCTATTAAATCAGCAGACAAAAATAATAAAATAAAATAAATGATGTTCTAGCCCTAAAAAGGGCTTTTTGGGTTGCTGTCCTTGCAGCAGAGATCAAAGGAGTCATTCAGGTGTGTAGTGAAAGCTAAATACACAGCCTGGCTATCTATTTCCCTATTAAATCAGCAGACAAAAATAATAAAATAAAATAAATTATGTTCTAGCCCTAAAAAGGGCTTTTTGGGTTGCTGTCCTTGCAGCAGAGATCAAAGGAGTCATTCAGGTGTGTAGTGAAAGCTAAATACACAGCCTGGCTATCTATTTCCCTATTAAATCAGCAGAAAAAATTAATAAAATAAAATAAATGATGTTCTAGGCCTAAAAAGGGCTTTTTGGGTTGCTGTCCTTGCAGCAGATATCAAATGAGTCCTTCAGGTGTGTAGTGAAAGCTAAATACACAGCCTGGCTATCTATTTCCCTATTAAATCAACAGCAGGTAGAATATATGTCCTCTCTCAACGAATGCAGCTACAGAATGATTCTAAAATGGAGGCTGTCATTGAGATGGAAGGCTCTGGAAGGGAGTGTATGCTGCTGATTGGCTGGAATGTGTCTGCTGACTGTAAGGTGCAGGGTCAAAGTTTCCTCAATTATAAAGAATAGGGGGCGGACCGAAAAGCGCATATGTTCGCCGTTCGAACACCGTTCGAACGCGAACGAACGGCAAAAATTGACGCGAATAGTTCTCCGGCGAACTGTTCGGGACATCACTGCTCACTAGTCTTCCATGTGGCACTGTATCAAATGCCTTTGAAAAATCTAAAAAGACTACATCCACTGAGTTGCCCTGATCCAAGTTCCTACTAACCTCCTCATGGAAACTAATTAGATTGGTCTGACACGACCTATCCTTCATATATCCGTGTTGACTGCTACCTATGATCTTGTTCAAATAGACATATTCTTGTATTCTGTCCCTTATTAACCCTTCTAAATGCTCCCCAACTATAGATGTGAGGCTCACTATAATTCCTCGGATTTGCTTTTGATCCCTTCTTAAATATAGGTATCACCTCTGCTTTTCACCTCCGCCTTTCCCTATCTATCTATCTATCTATACATACTGTGTTGTTTCACCTATCCTAAATATAGCATATAATATATATATATATATATATATATATATACATATATATATATATGTACTTATAAATCATAATGTATAATTTTCATTTTTTTATCTACTGTCAATTAATTAAAGGCACTCTTTCATAAAGTGAATCCGTCATGGAATTTCCATGGTATTGCTGCAATTCCAGTTGGGGTTTCAGAGTCCTTTTTTAAACGGGCCAAACTGTAGGAAAATTGGGTCCAAAAAGTTAGCAAACCCAAATTATCTGAATTTTATCGCTAAAAAAAGCTTTGCATAGAGGCAGCCATCTTTGAAATCCCCCTGTGGGCCATCCAGAGAGCTAATATTATAATAAAATACAAACTTTCAGCTCTAGTCTGTCAATTTACATCAGGAAAGAGGCATTACCTTCTCCAGAACATGTCACGCAAGTGCTGGGGAGGTGCCGATGGAGCTGAGCCGCACATTTGCATATTGAGCTGAAGATGACATCATTGATCGGTACTTTCAAACACATATCTTCAGAACAAAAGGTATTTGGAACATGTAATGGGGCAAGTATATAATGTTGGACATGGAGTACTGATTTATGCAATGTTATTATGCTTGTGATTGGGTCATTTTAACATTACATTTTTGTTTTCTACAGACTTACCTGAGAGGGATGTCACAGTAGGAGAAGGTGGTCAATAGACAAAGAGGATATCTGACCTCAGAATAATGTGAAGCTTAGCCCACTAAAGTTTTTTTAATTTAAGTTTAATTAAACATCTGGTTTGGTTTATTTATTTAACTTAACAAACAGTATATTATAACTGGAAATATTGCCTGTATTAGGACTAAGCATGCAAGCTAATTGATTAATTAGTCTGTAATATGATTATGTATATTATATATCTATCTGATTATGGATGATGATCCAATATACTTTCCAGTGTGTCTGTGGTATTTTCAAAGGGGAGAAGGGTATAATAATTATATAAAGATTATATTTCAACTGAAGAGATAACTAAACACTTTAGTAAAATGATTCCTAGAATATTATAGGAATAAAACAGAAGATAAATATAAATATAACCCTGCATTTCTAATAGGAATAATAAAGTCAGTTATAGTATTGAAATCTCAAATTATTTATTTTGCCATTGGAAAGAAACAGCAAAGCGGTAGAAAATAAGAAAATAAGCATATCAAAGTATAAATGAATTAAAGAGGTTTGTGATATAATTCTCTGTTCCACAATTTAGTGGCTATATAATTAGTCTGTAACAAGCAATCACCGCCCCCCACCCCCCGCAATATAACGCAGTTGAAAATTTGAAAATTTCATTTTGCCTGGCAAACACCCAAGTCCCTGTGTGTGCTCAAACCTGACATTAATAAGCTACAAAAGATTACATGATTTGGAAAAGAAACACTTGGGGTTGCAAAATCAAATAATAGATCTCTAGGCTATAATTAGGAGAATTGGGATTCAACAATGAAGTCATATTAATGTAATTTAGTTGTAAGTAACACAAGCACAGAGTCACATTAAGAGGTGTGATCACATCTTTCAGCAAGCCTATGGTTTAAAGACTTATTACTGCTCAGTTTCGTCTAGTTCACAGTAACCTGCTGGCACAAAGACACAGTCTGGCATACATTTGTTCTCCAAAAACAGCATGGCAAAATGCCACCCGCACCTTCGCTTTTTTTCTCCCTTAGATTTGTGGCTATTAAATTAAAACAATAAAAATAACTATTCGCTAATTAGTATGTGCACAACCAGACTTGAATAGCCGATCTTGCTGGGATTAATGTATAATTATTAATTAAGCCTTGGGAAAACCACAGGAGTAAGATGTACAGTATTTAATGTAAAAAAAATAAAAAAAATAAATAAGTAAAAAACATGTTACCGCTAATGGCATCATTTATAAGTCTGGTAAAATGCTCTTATTAGAGTTATGCTATTTACACAAAATTCTGCTGAAAGAGTATCCCACATATAGATAGTTTTCAGCTACTTGCCATGTTTTGTACTCTTCAAACAACTACTGCAGCTTGGGAAACCTTATATGTTTGTGATGTATTTAACGTACAAAAATATTTGCAGTTGTATAAGCAATGAGCCACCTTCTGGATCTCTACCTTGTAGTGGTGACGGGGCTTGTGTACCTCAATGCAGCTTTGAGCTACCATGTAGGGTCACCCAAAATGGGCAGGTCATAGCAGATAGGTCAGACAAATTGTGGTCCACTGGCGAAGGAACTGGCAAACCACTCAGTATCTTTGCCAAGATTACTTTAAAGGGTCGCAGAGAGTAAGACATGACTGAATGACTGTCCAACAACAAGCTATAAAAGCAGATTTAGAGAACATCTTAATTATAGCACACTCAACCAGAACATGATCAGCAGAAGGTAATTGCAAGAAAACTTGCTAGCCTTGCTTACCCTATTATGTGCCCATCTCTATTAGAGGAAGTAATACTAATGGTCACTTGGAGGATTACTTGGAGATGCAGGCAGAAATAGAAGAGATACGCTTTTGAAAATGGGTTTGTAAGTTTAAGACATACATCAAAGTTCAAATTTTAGCATTTAAGAAGTATAAATTACATTTTATTTTAAAAATGACAATGCATTAACGTTTGTAATTTTTATCTGTCAGTCATTATTTCTGATTCTCCCATCAAGCTTGAAGTTTTATCTTTGTGTTATCACTGAATCACTGCTAATTATTCTATGTGGGGGGTACTTGTCCTACGATTAATACAATAAATTAGCAAATGCTGTTTTTGACATTATGCTCAGCTTCCAGATACTTGCTAAAAATAATCTGAGCATGTGGAATGAACAAGTAATTTGCCTGTGCAATCAATAAGTAATTATCAATGATTTGCAATGATTCAAAGTTAACAAACATATAAGTGAGGGACGGTCAAAATTTACATATTAGCTTTTCAATGGCACCTTTAGCACATTTCACCTTAACCACCAATATGACTTTTTACTGATAATTTCCCTTTTAAAGAATGTGGACTGTCTCCATTCAATTTTGTGACTAATTATACAACATAAAACATTACATTTCTCAGTTGTTTATAAGACATCCCTAAGGAAAAGTGCACACGCTTTATTTCATGAAAAGTAATGGAGTGAGATTGTTTTGAATTATTTACGGTGCAATGATTATATGCATCCCTTCTGCTTGGAATTTAAAAGTAAACAACTAAACACCTATATAGAAAAGAGAGGATCTTGATAGCAAAGTTCATATTTCTCAGACTGGGAAAACATTTTGTCTTTAGTTACACTCAAGTGAATCACGCAATCATGCAATAATCAATCCAGCCAACGATGCCTAATTTGGGAGCATTTAACCATGGTTTTATTTTTATATTTCTCTATACTGTTGCTCACTGTATTCCAAGTATATATGTGCAATGTTTTTTTGTTTTTCCCAACAAAGTGCGTCTCCTAGGCATACCACAGAATTGGTAATATACTGACATGGTGCAATGTTTAAGTACTTCCCCCATTTAAAAAAACACATTATAGGCTAGTATAAACAACTTTTATGTAAGGGAGGCTCAGCTTAAGGAGGTGAAGCACACCCTTTGAAAATAGCTTCATTTTAAATATATTTTTCTGTGTTATTGCTTAATTTCCTTAATACTTATGCCTTATTAAATTGCGATTTGGCCAATTGAATAGGGCTCTGTATAAGCACATAGCATATTTTTTTTACAGAAGTGTTTAGTTAGTGAAGACCTTGCTTTTGGATAGAATTTCACTAACTAAAAACTTCTGTAAAAAAATATGCTATGGCCCTCATTCAATTGCCATTTGGCCAATTGAATAGGGCTCTAAATAAGCACATAGCATTTTTTTTTAAGTTTTTAGTTAGTGAAAATCTTGCTTTTGGATAGATATTTACTAAATAAAAACTCCTTTAAAAAAATATGTTATGTGCTTATATAGAGCCCTATTCAATTGTCCAAATTTCAATCTAATAAGGCGGATGTTCTGTGCTTATATAGAGCCCTATTCAATTGGCCGAATTGCAATTTAATAAGGCTGTTAATATGTATTGAGAAGTAATTATGTAGCATTTCCCCAAATCAATGTCATTTTTAGAATCTGTTCAGTGTATAGAAACTTTTATCTATACATGGTCTTATGAACTGATCTATCAAGCTTCCGTGATTCTTTGAAATGTATTCATATGATTTATATTTTAAACCAATTTTATCAAAGCATGTAACAGTTTTGTTAAATAAATTCAGGATTTAATTGGTTATATTTCCTTTTAATTCCAGTATTTTCAGAATGATTTGGACAGTGTGCTTTTAATATCTGGTGTCTACAAATACAGTATGTAATCCTGCAATATATATTAATATACAATGCAGACCGTAGACCTTACTCACTACAAAATAATTGCATAACGCATAACAACATCTTCAGTGGAGAATACAAAATGGGGATATTTATTACAGTTTAAAATGTACTGTACAGTTTTCTCTATTGGGTGCCAGGATTCTTTTGGGCTTTCTCTATTGGTTGCCAGGATTCTTTTGGGCTTTTTCTATTTTCTTTTGAGATTTTAACATGTGAAAATAAGTCAATTTCAAATTATTCCATATAAAAGATTGCAGCACTTAACTGCAAATTGAATGCTTGTTGACAAAGTTGATTTTACAACTCACAACATTGGGTTGTTATTCTATTCTGCTGTCATTCATCTTGACTGGTGTAGATCAGTCTTGTATTTCTGCCTAGGCCAACAAAACCCCTCTGTATTGCCCATCTGTAAATGCAGGAAGAGCATCAAGTTGCAGATGCAATTTTATGGAATAAATGTGTGTATATATACACAGAAATGTCAATATGTAGTTTGGATGGACATAGGGAAGCCCAAAACATACTCTCATGGGGTGGATAATGTACTTCATGGAGAGGTTGACCGTTCATATATACTCTATATTATTCTGAAAGCATGGAAAAGGAACATTTAGATGTAAATGTTTTATGGTTTAATCTGTTAAAATATGTAGAGTTTGTGATTTATAATGGTTTATTTGGAATCTCAACAGCATTGCTAATCTTATATATAAAGCAAACAAAATAATGTTTTTTTTCCCAATTGCAATAGTATTTAATACTATAATGGGAAATAAAATGAAAGATGTGTTCTAGTTTTCTAAACATACAATACAAAAGAAAAAAATCGATAGAAAAGATGAGGCACATAAATATGAACCAAATAGGCATAATTGTAAAATAAATAAAGTTTATATTTTTTGTATTTGAACAACTGATTTTTATGTTCAAGTACTTCATTTATGCTCTCTTATATTTCCACTTTCTTTTTGTTTTGTTTTTCTTTTGTCTTGCCATTATATTTTGTGCAACCAGAAAAAAACATATTGAATAAGGAAACCATCTTTCTGGATATTACTACAATAATATAATTACCAGCAATTTATGACCTGTGTTTGCTCCAGTATTACAAGTGTCTTTATCCTATTGGTGCTCGATGTTTGCTTATTTTAATAAGTTCTAGTGGGAGCAGTTTATTAAAAAAGGGAATAATTTGACATTCACTGTTAGTTTATAGCTGGTACTTATTTTTTAATCTGTTTTTAGAAGTAACATTAAGTGAGTGTTCTCATTGATGAGTGAAATCTTACTTTTCCAACAGAGCAATATGTTATTTGATTACCAGAACTGTAGTTTTTATTTGTTATGAATAAATTATGCAGCCATGTAAGATAATGGGGTTGATGTGCTATGGGTTAGTCTGTTTGGGGACCATTGGAAAACATCTCCATACCTATGTGGCATGTACAATGATTTGACATTTCCAAGAGACCATCAAAACAACACATATTACATATTATCCAATTTTTTTATATGGGTTTTCATTTCTGATAGCATTGATTACTAAACTCATTTTGACAGGCTTTCACTCCCTTCTCGGTTGTTACATCTAAAATGTTTATGGATAAGGTGGGGAAGATCACAAATTGTAGAGTGTAAAGTATTCTGTATATTTTTGACTACCATTGGCAAATATATTGATGAAGCTGTCAGAATAAAAGTGATCTAAAGACTTTCATCTCAAGAAATGTCTATAAAATAGTTTCAAAAACTACAGTATAATAGTCACATACATGGAATTCAACAAACAAGCATGTTAACAAACTGAAAATGATAAACTCTCTACCAGGGGCTAAAAGAAATGTCAACACCCAGTCACAATTAGAATGTTGCCATTTTTTCATTTAGGAAGAGTTCCTAGAGTTTAAGAATTGTAATAAGGCAAACTATACATTGGGCCTCATTAAATTCCAAGCCGCGGTTACAGTGCGATTAAATTAGAAAAGCCAGCAACTACATGGCTGAAATCCAAAACCGAAAACTATGCTTCCATACGTAGCATTTCAGGGCAAGATCATGATAAACAGCCTTATTAAATTGCGATTTGGCCAATTGAATAGGGCTCTATATAAGCACAGAGCATATTTTTACAGATGTTTTTAGGTTAGGGAACTTCTATACAAAAGCAAGGTCTTCACTAACTAAAAACTTCCATAAAAAAATATGCTCTGTGCTTATATAGAGCCCTATTCAAATGGCCAAATCGCAATTTAATAAGGCTGCATATCTGCAAACCCATAACTACCGATGCAGAAACAGCCAATAGTAAATAAGACCGTCATCATGACATCAGTAAAACATGGCATTTAAACCACAATCATTTACAGTTTTGAAGTCCGATTTGCAAACGGACTAGTAATCCATAAAACTTGGGATAAAAAAAATCAATATATCTACTGTTCTAGTTCATGCAAGTTCAATGATATGTATTAACCCATTGATTGCCGGGATTGATATAAAAAGGAAATTACACATAAATGTTATTGCAGATTTGTGAAATTAAGACTGTTGTACAACTAATTCTAATGTCTTTCATTGCTTTCCCTGTATTTTAAAATACAGTAGTGTGTTTATATTTGCTTTTACAGTGCTACGAACAGGTGTTTAACCCCCTTGCGGGTCCTCTCTAGTACTCGTGGGACTTTTGGCTACATTTGCCATTTACGGGTGTGAAAGCAAGTGCAGCTTTGGAGAATTGTAGCAATTTAATAGTGATTAGCGATCGTATCATTTACGGGCTTAAAAGATCAAAGGCTTAGCTGAGTCAGAGTTACGGTTTTGGCAACCGCAGTTGCTTTTCAGCCTGTAACCCGCAAATATTTTGCGGATAGCTAAAAGGGGCTAATTTATTAGCAGTAACTTTTGCGGGCTGCTTTACGGGCTTCAGTAACTACAATTTGTGGAATTTAATGAGACCCATAGTTTCTATTGAAGACAATTTCATCTTTTGATTATACTATTTGTGGTTCATTGTGTATTATTCAAAAATGTATGCCTTCACAAATGCAAAAATATAAATGACATATTATTAATTTTGCAATGAATCTTTAGCAAATTCATTCAGATATTTAAAAGAAAAAAACATTTGCACAACCATGCATTGTCTGGGTGCATTGATAACATGATTTATTATGTAAATGTATGACACACAAAGGGCTTTTATATTATTGACAACACACAACATATTTCATGCCTGACATTTCACCAAATTCACAAAATGCACAAATATTTTTTCACAGTGCATAAATATTCATAAGAAGCAAATCAACCACATAAAAATAAACAATTCTAAATATAGGGCATACTAAAGAATTACAAATTGTCTGTAATGTCTTCCTACACCAAATAATCAAGCTTGGAATTTTTAATTCCCAAAACAAAAGGAAGAAAAAAAAGCACAAAATAAAAAAAATAAAAAAAATATGTGTGAGTTTCTTATATATATATATATATATATATATATATATATATATATATATATATATATATATATATATTCAAAGCATTTGGAAAACATTGTTGACAAAGCATAGAAACCCCTTTGGGTCAAAATCAAAAAGCATACATTTCTATAAAAAAGGACAAACTAAAGAAATCTTCTCCACAAACTAATATAGATAGAAAATAGACCAAGAGTTATGTGTCAGGAAAATATAAGAGCAGGTACAGTTGGTAAATAATATTATTTCACCTACACACTTTAAAGATAAGGATTCATTATATGAGCTGAGCATTTTTAAATGCAATAGGTATAAAATAAAGAAAATGTATAAAGAACAAAAAATCATAATGGTTTAAATGCCTAACAAATGTGTGACTTATGTTTTTATGTATCTTACCATAATGGCCAAAACATGACTGCCTAGTCAAGAGAACTAGAGTAGGATAGCTCCTACTTCCTCACGCAATGGGCAGGTAAGAAATTGCAGAAATGGTAATAATAAAAACCAAACTATATACTAATATAAAATCAGACAATGATTTAGTGAGAAATGTGTTATTTTGTTTCCAAGTGTCAATATATATTTTATTAACTTGATGACGCTGATTTGCCATCCTTCATCTAGACAAGGTATTGAGTTAACAGAGGAATATTTTATGATTGGTATATGTATATGAATGTATTATAAAGTATTTGAAGTGCCTTTAAAAACATTTGAAATAAATAAAATAAAAATGAGGGAAGAGTTCCATAAGAGAAGAAAAAAGGGAAGGTGGAAGCTGGGAGACAAAGAAGTTGCACAGATTTGTATCAGAATTTGGGGTGGCAAACTGCTCCTGTGAAAGTGTTACAGATTATGGGCCTCATTCAATTGTGACTTGGCCAATTGAATAGGGCTCTATATAAGCACAGAGCATATTCTTTTTACAGAAGTTTTTAGTTAGGGAAGACCTTGCTTTCAGATAGAAGATCAGCAACTAAAAACTTCTGTAAAAAAATATGCTATGTGCTTATATAGAGCCCAATTTGCCAAATCACAATTGAATGAGGCCCTGTGCCTCTATTCCAGACAGATTCAATATGATGTTCTGTTTTGGCAGTTGGATTACCAGCACTAATGTGCCACATTGCACCAAAGAGCAGCATATTGGATCACACTATTCTCATAATATCTACTCCTCTAAACCATAACCTAGCCCACATTTCTTCATCTTATACACTTTTTTACTACTTGGACCATTCCAATTGAGAATACTCAATGCATGAGAGGCACAACACATGAAACTTATTGGCTAAATAGAGTTACTATTACATTTACTCAAAAAAAGAATATATTATACATAGTACAATTGAAGAAAGTCTGCAAGATAAGCAAGCATTGCAATCGTGGCCCCTAGTACAGCATAATTGCTTTTTGCCAATTCTTCAAAAGAGCAGGCCTCCAGAAGTACTCTATTTCAAAGCTTGTCAATGGTTAGGATAAGACTTTCATAAATTAACTACTGTTTATAAAGAATAGGATATTAAATTGTGTTAATATTCAGAAACATTAACCTATAATTTTTTTGAGTTGCATTTATTATTAAAAAAATACACATTATGGCCTATTCTTGCCATATCTTTATCTATATGCAAAATTGACTGGAAAAATGCTTTGGCTTGGAGTGAGGGAAAGAATAACATAAAGATGAGCCTCAGACACTCCATATATTGCAAAGAATGTGCATGTTCTACACTTACAATTGTATCCATGTCAATATCAAGCATTGCTCCACAAAAAAAATCCATGTTTTCTTCCACATATTTAGGAACATTTTTTCATTTGTCATCAATAGTGTTGTTTTTGACTGTCATAATCAGATTTAAGCCAAACATTTGATTTAAAATTTCACTGACTTAGAGCCTCATTCAATTGAGCTTTTGGGAGATCCGGGCTTCGGAAATGTAGCCCTCAAGTTGTTTTGCTATTCAATTGGCGACTTTTTGCGGGCTCCGATCGGGTTACCGGCTCTGTCCTCCGATTCACTGCGATGATTCACATTGCAAGTTAATGCCTCTCTAAGCCTTTGTTCTTTCACGGGCGCAAGAGTTACTAATGCCAAAATTGCAAATCTCTATTCAATTGCTCCAATTCCCCCTCGCAAAGCAAGCTGTCAAACCCGCAAATGGCAAAAGTCAAACCACAAGTCATTGGTACCAAGGAGGACTCGCAAAAGGTTTAATGACATGTCCGGAGCACTATAAATGCACATATACACACACTATTTTATTTTATTAAAAGTGAAAGTGATGTTAGGTCTTAAAATTAACAGCACAACATTCTCAAGCTCAAAAATCGGCCAACAAAAATACTTTAATTTCATTGTTATATCGATCACGGCAGTCAATGTGTTAATACATATAAAGGAACTCGCATACAAAAGAATATCATATTTACAGCTTTATCAATACTGCATTATATCTGGAATGTGAGACTGATCGTAACTCGTAATTCAAGGCCATAGGACTTTGAAATCCAACCTCCATTTTTCAAAGCCGTAATAATGACGATCTCGGTTTCCATTGGCTTTTTCTATCTGGGGAGTTACAGCCTTGGTTACCTGATCTGTTCAAGATCGGAAATGCTACATACAATAGCATGATACAGTAGCGTTCTTCCCGAATTGAATAGCACCGTAACTCAAGCGCCCTGAGCGCCCGGAGGAGGCCCGCAGACATACAGACTACATTCCATAAGGTACAGACTCCGAATTTAATGAGGCTCTTAGTCCCTTTTCCAAAAGAAAAATTATTTTGAAACCTTAATTGATAATATTCTTAACCAGTTTAATATGTGAATTAAAACAGTTGTATTTTAGTTCTCTATCTGACCATCACTTCCTTACCTCCAACATCACCACATCTTCCTCTCATCAACCCTTCTTCAACCCCTGCCACCATCACCTACAGAAACCTGCTAGCACTTGACCCTAGACAGCTCTCCACTGTCCTCCAACCCCTTGTCAGCACCATCGCTAACCCCAACTGCCCTGACACTGCCACCTCACACTACAACTCTACTCTCTCTTCCACCCTTGAAACTCTGGCCCCGATAACCACACGCAGACGCCCTCTCTCTCATCCACAACCATGGCACACTACACAAACACAATACATCCAGAGGTGCTCCCACACTGCTGATCGACTCTGGAGAAAATCATGCACTTCAGCAAATTTCCTCCACTACAAATTTATATTACACTCCTATTCCTCTGCCCTCAACCTCACCAAACAGCAGTACTTTACATCACTAATATCAACTCTGTCCTCTAACCCCAAGCATCTGTTCGCCACTTTCAATACTCCACCTCCTCCCATCCCTTCCTCTCTCATAGCTGAACACTTTGCCAACCATTTTATTCATAAAATTCAAAACATTCGTAATGAACTCTCATCTCGCAGTGCTTCACACACTCTACCCTCTCAACTAACCAACAACACCCAGTCTTCTCCCTCCCCCAATCCAACAGCCACTTTGAACTGCTTTGACCCGGCTACAGAGGACAAAGTCTCCAGCCTGCTATCATCCACTCGCCTCACTACCTGTCCTCAGGATCCTATTCCATCTCAGCTCATCCCTCCCCTCTCTACCACACTAATCCCAGCTCTAACACATATTTTCAAAATTTCCCTAAACACTGACATGTTTCCATCTTCTCTAAAACATGCCATAATTACACCCACCCTCAAAAAAACCTTATCTGTGACATTGCATCTAACTACTGCCCTATCTCTCTACTTCCCCTGCCTTCCAAACTGCAGGAGTGGCTCGTCTATAACCGCCTTACAAGGTTTATTTCCTCTAACTCCCTTCTTGACACCTTCCAATCCAGCTTACAGCCCCACCACTCCACTGAGACAGCTTTCAGTAAAGTCACTAATGACTTGCTCTCCTCAAAGTCAAAGGGTCACTTTTCCATTCTACTTCTAGATCTCTCTGCTGCCTTTGACACAGTCGACCATCTACTTCTACTCCTTATACTCTCCTCCCTCGGTAATCGAGACACTGCTCTCTCTTGGTTCTCATCAAACCTACAAAATTGATTATTCAGTGTCTCTTTCTCTGACAACTCTTCTTCTCCTCACCCCCTGTCTGTTGGCATACCCCAAGGATCAGTCCTAGGCCCCCATCTCTTCTCCCTCTACATATCCTTACTTGGTTCCCTAATAAAATATTAACATGTCTAAGACCGAACTCCTTATCTTCCCTCCCTCTACCACAACGTCAATTCCTCACATCTCTCTCAATGTCAACAATGACATCATTACCACAACCTCGCAAGCCTGTTGCCTTGGGGTTCTACTGGACCCTGTCCTGTCTTTCATCCCTCACATACAGTCCTTAACTAAATCTTGTCTTCTCCATCTAAAAAACATCTCCCGAATTCGACATTACCTTATGCAATACACAACTAAAGTCCTAATACACTCTATCATCATCTCTCAACTCGACTACTGCCACTCGCTTCTTGCTGGCCTACCCACCACCTGACTATCCCCACTTCAATCTATTATGAGTGCCTCTGCTAGACTCATCTTCCATGCCCAACGTTCAGTGTCAGCATCCCCTCTCTGTCAACCACTCCACTGGCTTCCATAAGCCTCCAGAATCAAATTTAAAATCATGACCCTAACTTTCAAAGCCCTTAACAATAGTGCACCCCCATACATCTCTGGTCTCATCTCCGAATACTCCCCACCCACCCTCTTCGTTCTGCTAATGACCGTCTTCTTTCCACAACTCTTGTCACCTCCTCTCACTCTCGCTTTCAGGACTTTTCTCATGCTGCCCCTATTCTCTGGAACTCCTTGCCTCGCTCCACCAGATTATCCTACTGCCTTAAAACATTAAAAAACATCTCTAAAAACACATCTCTTTAAAGAAGCGTATCACCTTCCACCCTAACACACTCAGCACCTCTCTCTCCCTCCTTTACCACACACAATACCTTTAGGTTGTAAGTCTACGGGTTTCAATCCTGCAGGGTGCTTTGGGGAAAACACCAAGGACACTGGATTCGAGGCTCAAAGACAGGGGCCTCATTGCTTTGCTGTGTTTAATTTGTTTTTATCTTTGTCTTGAACTTATCTTATGTACAGCACTACGGAATATGTTGGCACATAATAAATAAACGATAATAAGAAATAATAATATTACTGCAATCTTTCCAAATCAGTAAAGCTAGTTTTATATTTATATATATTTATATTAAGTTAAAACACACCTCTGGGCCAAATCTGGGCCTACGGCTCCATTATTCCAGACCTCTGTTTTATTAATTTATTTCACATATATCCAACCTGAAGTTTCAGAATACTTAAATGAGAAAATGAGACAATAGTTACATAGTGTACTTATCATTAGCATCCCCCAGCCCCCCACTAATTACCTCCATGCTATTCTGCTTGCCATTATATTAAGATATTTGTGTGTGTATCCATAAAAAATATGAATACCGGACCTCACATTAATTTTCAAAGATACATTTGTTGTTGTTGTTTACTCGTTCACTTGCGTCTGACTCTCTGTGACTCTATCGACCGCAGTACGCCAGGGGCATCTCTCAGTCACTGACCCTCTGAGCCCCACCAAGTTCATGTTCATTGCTTCAGTGACCTCATCTATCCATCTCTGCCTCTGGCGTCCCCTTCTTCTTCTGCCTTCAATCTTTCCCAGCATCAGAGTGTTTTCTATGGAATCCTGCCGTCTCTTGATATGGCCAAAATATTTGAGCTTCAGCCTCATGATTATACCTTCTAGTGAACAGTTTGTCTTGATTTCCTGAAGTGTTGATTTATTGGATCTTCTTGCAGTCCAAGGGACTCTAAGCAGTCTTCTCCAACACCACAATTCAAAGGCGTCAATCCTACAGCACTCAGACTACTTTATGGTCCAGCTCTCACATCGATATGTTACTACTGGGGACACCATAGTTTGAACTATGCAGATCTTTGTTGATTGTTTAATATCTTTACTTTTTACTAGCTTGTCTAAGCTTGCCATAGCTTTCCTCACCAGAAGCAAACATCTTTTAATTTCATGACTACAGTCACCATCTGCAGAGATCTTGGATCCAAGGAAGATAAAATCTGTCACTGCCTCCACTTCTTCCCCATTTATTTGCCTGGCAGTGAGATTGATGTTTGCCATGATCTTCGTCTTTTTAACATTGAGCAGCAGGCCAACTTTTGCACTCTCTTCTTTTCCCCTTATCAATAAGTACTTTAGTTCCTCCTCACTTTCAGCCATCAGAGTAGTATCATTGGCATATTTGAGGTTGTTAATATTCCTTACAGCAATATTGATTCCGGCTTTGGATTCATCCAGTCCAGCCTTGCATGATGTATTCTGCATATAAGTTGAATAAATAAGGTGACAATATACAACCTTGTTGCACTCTTTTTCCGATCTTGAACCATTCTGCTGTCCCATGTTCAGTTCTGACCGTGGATTCTTGGTCGACATACAGATTCTTTAGGAGGAGGATGAGATGATCTGGTACTCCCATATCTTTAAGGACATGCCACATTTTGTTGTGATGCACACAGTCAAAGGCTTTAGAATAGTCTATGAAGCAAAAGTAAATTTGGAACTCTCTTGCTTTCTCTATTATCCAGCAGACATGTGCAATTTGATTTCTTGTGTCTCTTCCTCTGTGGAACCCGGCTTGCACATCTGGTAGTTCCTGGTCCATATATTGTTGGAGTCGAGCTTGTAGAATCTTAAGCATTACCTTGCTGGCATGTGAAATTGGTGCAATTGTTTGATAATTGGAGCACTCTTTGGCACTGCCTTTTTTGGGGATTGGGATGTAGACTGACCTTTTCCAGTCTATAGGCCATTGTTGAGTTTTCCAAATGTGTTGGCATAAGGCAAGTAACACTTTCCCGGCATCATCCTGTAGAAGTTTGAATAGTTCAATTGGGATTCCATCACCTCCTGCAGCCTTATTATCAGCAAGACACCCTAAGGCCCATCTCACTTCACTCTCCAAGATGTGTGGCTGCAACTCATTGGACAAATTATTGAGGTCATCACTGCTGTTAAGATTCTTCCCGTATAGATCTTCAGTGTATTCTTGCCACCTCTGCTTTATCTGATCTTCTTCTGTTGAGTCCCTACCATTTTTGTCTTTTATCACACCCACTTTGGCATGAAAGGTGACTTTTAGATTACCAATTTTCTTGAAGAGATCTCTTGATTTACCTATTCGGTTATCTTCTTCAATCACTTTACATCACTCATTGTAGAATGTCTCCTTGTCTCTTCTTGCTATCCTCTGGAATTCTGCATTCAGTTGGACAAATCTTTTCTTATCTCCACACCCTTTCGCTTTGCTGGGTTACTTTCAAAGCCTCATCAGACAGCCAGTTTGACTTCTTACTTTTCTTTCTTTTAGGGATATTCTTTGTTGCTGTTTCCTGGATAATGTTGAAAACTTCAGTGCAAAGTTCTTCAGGCATTCTGTCTTCCATGTCTAGTCCCTTAAATCTATTCTTTACTTCCACTGCATATTCACAAGGGATATTATTTATTTTGTATCTCCTTGGTCTGATGGTTTCCGCTCTTTTCTTCAGTTTAATTTGGCAATAAGAAGCTTATGGTCTGAGCCACAGTCAGCTCCAGGTCTTGTTTTTGCTGACTGTATAGAGCTCCTCCATCTTTGGCTAAAAAGTATATAGTTAATCTGATTTCTATGTTGTCCATCTGGAGATGTCCATGTGTAGAGTCGTCTCAGAGGCTGTTGGAAGAGGGTGTTTTCTACGACCAGAGAATTATCTTGACAAAATTCTTCTAATCTCTGACCTCTACTCCAAGGCCTAAATTGTCAATTATTCCAGGTGTCCTTTGATTCCCTACTTCAGCATTCCAATCTCCTATGATGATAGTAACATATTTTCTTGGTGTTATATCTATGGCGTGTTGAATGTCTTCGTAGAACTGGACAACTTCAGCCTCTTCAGCATCTGTGGTTGGAGCATAGACTTGGATCACTGTGATATTAAATGGCTTGCCTTGAATTCAAATTGAAATGATTCTGTCATTTATTGGGTTGTAACCGAGCACTGCTTTGGCCACTCTTTGATTGACTAGGATGGCTACTCCATTTCTTCTGCCGGATTCTTGACCACAGTAGAAGATCTGGTGGTTGTCTGATGTGAAATGGCCCATTACAGTCCATTTAAATTCACCAATTTCCAGGATATCAATGTTTAACCTTGTCATTTCATTCTTCACCACATCTAGTGTGCTTTGGTTCATAGTTCTAACATTCCAGGTTCCTATTCTGAATTGGTCTTTGCAGCAGCAGACTTTCCTTTCCCCTTCAGATTTAGACACATCCGCAGCTGGGTGTCCTTTCGGCTTTGGCCCAACCACTTCATTAGATCTGGTGTTACTTGTACTTGCCCTCTGCTCTTCCTAAGTAATGTGGTAGGCACCTTCTGACCTGAGGGTCTCATCTTCCGGTGCCATATAGTTATGTCCATAAAGTTTTCTTAGCAAAGATACTGGAGTGGGTTGCCAGTTCCTTCTCCAGTGGATTGCGATTTGTCACCTATTGATAGATCTTCCATGATGAATAATCCTAATGCAAATTAGGATTAATGCCAACATTAACTAATTTACGATATCTAGAGATTACTTCCTCATGGTGGTTGTCTGCATTGACAACCCAATAGTTCTGTACGTAAGGACCTCTAGTATTCTGGTAAATAAATCTGTCTCTAGCAAACACAACACTTAATCTTGACTTGTTGATTTGTTATGTGAATTAGATCTAAGAAACACTAGCCTAAACCTAGCCAATAGGCAGATGTGGTTCAGAACCAGAACCACTTTTACCAGGATCTCTGATGTCTCATTAAAATGTATTTATCCTCCGTGGAGATACACATTCCTTAAATGAACTAGAAGTTAAAGAGTGTTCTTTCTCATGGTCTCCTTCACTCTTCAATCTCCAGGTTTTGCAAAAAAATGTGGGCAATGCATTGTTTTTTAAATACTTATTGACTCCCTGTGCCTTAATCTAAATGCTACTTCAATGAATGTTAATGTCTGCAGGGCCACAGAGTTCACCACTAGAGGTCACTTGTGGGTAAGTATTTCACGATGGCATCAAATATTCTCCAAAGATTGTGTTTCTGCAACCTCAATTTAGGGAGAAGACACTCCTGACTGAGATACCCAGTTTTATAATTTAATCTAAGCATGGATTTATAAAATAAAGCATATTGTGTAATTGTGTCGATATCACTTTAAAGATGAGAAGTGTTTTTAAAATTAGAACCTAGAGTTTTGGAGAAGAAAAATAACTAATTTAATAGCAAACAAAATATGCAGAATGTTTTTTAATCTTCCTCTTGCCATCTAGCAACGCTAAAGGAGAAAAAGAAAAAATGGTAATAATAGACATACATTATACCAAATAAAATCATTCTGAGATGATTGAAGAGAAATAGTAAAGAAAAAATGCCCCAAGCTTTGCAGTCTGTTTATCCACTGCCTCTCATACCTTTTCATCACAATTACCTAAAGTGGCACATTTGTATATTTGTAATGTATGGAATTCATTACATAGCTTTGCAATGAAATTATCACACTGTGGCTGGGACATCTGCACCCTGTCATACATCATTCTACTCATTTCTAGTTAATTTAATCCTAATATCTGCCTTCATGATAAGACAGATGTTCAGATATAGTGGAGTTTGTATGGATTTGTGCCTTGAAGAAACTTTATACTGTTGATTGGAACAACATATTTCAGACACACTTATAAAGTTCTGAGTTTTTTTTGTAAGGTTTATTTTTTAACATTTTCTTTTTCATTCGCCCCTGATGTGTGTAATGTGCTAAAATAGCTCTTTTTAAATTTGATAGACATCATTTTTAAGGCAGTCTTAAATGATTTGTTTTTTATTTTCTCTGTACAAAATATATAAAAAAATCTTTGGGACAGGGGTGTCTATATACTTACATACAATTTGTCCACCCCATCCTCCCATTTCCTACCCCCATGCTTTGGGAATATATTCTTTATTTTTGGTGGATTTACAATGAATAGTGAACATTGTCTTAATATTGTGTTTGCACAAATAATTTACAGAACAATAAAACAGATTACAACTATATTGTATATGTTACACTGTATATATTATATTTATATTATATTTATGTTGTTACATTAAAGTTGATTTACGTTTTCTTACTAATAATATATAATAAATATCTCATGAAATAATACATGCATGATAACATTAAAACATATGTATTAACTGAAATGACACAGTTTTGTACATTCATTTTTCTTTGAGAAATTGAATTACAGGGCAAAGTGACCAGATTTAGGGGCAGAGTCACTAAGAGGAGCCATTGTAGATCTGTCTACCTCAACTCTTTTTCAATAGCTCCTTCACAGTATTTGCTAGGATTGCACATTATATAATGAAAGTACCGTATTTTTCGCCCTATAAGACGCACCGGCAGATAAGACGCACCTAGTTTTTAGAGGAGGAAAACAAGAAAAAAAAATCTGAATCAAACACAAATACACTTTACACACAGATACACACCTACATTACACACAAATATATATATATATATATATATATAGATACACATACATACATATACATACACACATAAATATACATACACATACATGCACACATATACACACACATACACACACATACATACACACACATACACACATACACACATACACATACATATCCATATACTGCAGCATTTGGGAGCATTTGGGAGCCCTTGACCCTCCCTGACCCTCCCTGACCCTCCTGATCCTCCCTGACCCTCCTGATCCTCCCTGACCCTCCTGATCCTCCCTGACCGTCCTGATCCTCCCTGACCCCCCTGATCCTCACCTTTCTTCTGATCTCTGCCATCTTGATCTCACCCCAGCGCTTCCTACCAGCACTCCTCGTGTACTGCAGCGTTGCATGTGTGACGTCACTAGGACGCACCGGCCGACGCGATGCTGGTAGGAAGCGCTGGGGTGAGATCAAGAGGACAGAGGCAGTTTGAAAAGGTATATTCGCCGTATAAGACGCACAAACTTTCCTCCCCCAGTTTTGGGGAAGAAAAAGTGCGTCTTATACGGCGAAAAATACGGTACTTTGCATTGCAATGAAGGGGATAGAATACAATTCCTTTCTGACCCCAGATACTGGCAATCAGATTCCTCCCTGGATCAATATTTCCTCTCTAATTATGCAGGATAACCGTGAATGCCATTTTTATTCAAGAATATATACAGCTGACTGTCAGTAATCCGGCACCCACAGGGATTGGTAGGTGCCAAAGAAATGTAGTTTTTGGTTGCATGAGAGTTACTATTAAAAGAGACCTACATTTGTTGCACATAGGATGCTCTGCTAAGTATATTTGCCAGTGAAGGCTGTTCTAGCAGCAGCAGCTTTCACTCCGCACTCACCCATAGTTACGTTTGGCTGGAGGATGCGGTGCTGACCCCGGGGGAATGTAACTCCAACACTGCGCTGGCTCATTCATTCATGCCTGTCTGCTTCCAGGTACAACTGAACTGCAGAGACGTACAGTGGATCAAATCTAGGTGCCTGTAAGCACTTTGTGGCATGACAACCGTGCTCCTGGCCTTTATTGAGCCCTGTAAAATGATTTTTTATATAAAGTACAATATTCATTTTTTTCTGGTTGCTTGAGGTTTCTGGTAGCTTGAGATTTCTGGTTGCTTGAGTTCTGGTTAACTGAGAGTACACTGTGTAATCCCTTTTTAAAGTTATCTATTGAATCCACCACCTCCTTTGGTAGAGAATTCCACAGTTTAATCATCCTTACTGTGAAGAATCATTTTCTTTATTTAAGGTGAAATCATTTTACTACTAACCTCAAAGGATGTCTTTTTGTCAACTGAAAACCTTGGCACAAAAATTTCACTTGACAAAGGGCCCCATTAAATTCGATTGTCATCATTACATCACTAAAAAAAATGGAGGTTAGATTTCAAACGGGTTTGAAGTCCAAGTTGCAATTTGACCCGCATTCCAGAAATAATGCAATATGAAATAATCAGTGAATATGATATTTCAGTCCATGTGAGTTCTATTATATGTATTAACACATTGAAATAAAACATGAAATAATTTTTTTTTTATTGCTGATTTGCGGGATTGACAATATTGTGCTATTAGTATTAATACCTTTAATTTGAATACAGTATTGTGTTTATTCTAGCTTTTACAATGCTACAGACAGGAGTCTAACCCCCTTGCGTGTCCCCTCTAGTACCCATAGGATTTTTGGCTCCATTTGCCATTTACGGGTTTGAACGCCAGTGTGTCCTTGGCGATTTGTATCAATTCAATAGAGATTTGCGATTTTAACATTTACATGCTTGACAGATCAAAGGCTTAGCTGGGACAGAGTCCAGATTTTCAGTCTTATTAAATTGTGATTCAGCCAATTGAATAGGGCTCTATATAAGCACAGAGCAAACTTTTTTTACAGAAGTTTTTAGTTAGTGAAGACCTTGCTTTTGGATAGAAGTTCACTAACCATAAACTACTGTAAAAAAATATATATAGAGCCTTTTTCAATTGGCCGAATCGCAATTTAATAAGGCTGTTTGACGGCCCGTAGGGTTTTTCTGCCTGTAACCGGCAGATAGTTTACGGGTAGCTGAAAGAGGCCAATTTAATAGCCATAACTCTTGCAGGCTCCTTTACAGGCTTCGATTTTTACAGTTGGAACAATTCAATGGGGCTGAAAGCCTTGTATTGACCCTGGATATATTTATATAAGGTAATCATATACCCTCTTACATGCATTTTTTCAAGAGAAAATAAGTTTAATTTGGTTAGTCTTTCTTCCTAGCTTAGCCCCTCCATTCTCCTTATTAGTTTTGTTGCCCTTCTCTGTACTTTTTCCAGCTCTGAAATATCCTTTTTATGAAGTGGTGCCCAAAATGTGGACGCGAGGGGCCGCATTTGCGGAGGTGGAGGCTCCGACGGCGGCTGCAATGAGCCAAAGGCTCATTGCAGGCCGCAAATGTGGACCCAGGCGAAGTGTTGGGCCACATTTGCGGAGGTGGAGGTTCTACGGTGCCTCACAAGCAGTTACAAACAGCCACAGAACACGGACTTACAAAAAAAATTATGAGCCATGGGACTTAGAAATAAAAAATACGGACTTACACAAAAAAAAATATGAGCCGCGGGACTTAGAAAAAAATAATTACGAACACGCAAAAATAGGAACTAAACAGCCGAGTACCAATCAAATTCACATAGCTCAGAGTCCAAGGGCAGTCCAAATTGCTGCGCATAATATAAAATAGATTCAAAAAAGGAGCTCCACTCCATTACTTACAATGTTGCTGATATGTGCAGTAATGTATGCAGTGACTGACAGAATCAGGAAGGTGCCACATTGTTGTCGATATGTACCAAAATATATCCACTATGGCTAGAATAAACAAAAAGAGTGCCACAGTCTTTTCAGCTCCTCATTTACAGTACCTCCTCATATGCCAATAGTGTGTGATTAAAAATAGTTCCTAGTGTCCCAGGTTAAAAAAACACTCCCGTGTTTCGCTTGACTAGCTTTCTCAATTGTTTGGCATTCACGTCATTGAAACTCTTGCGTTCTATTTACAGTCGCTCTGCCCACTCTAGCATACCTCAACCAATCATGTTGAAGATGAGCGTGAACAGAGACGCTAATGTAAGATAGCAATTCCACAATGAAACAGCCCCATTCATGGATAGATCTCTGCATTCTAAAGAGTATATAAAATGTGGGTAAAACACCAAGATACAAAATGGAATTAAAATAGAAAATTAAATTAAATATACCAACAGAAAAATTATTTTATATTATTGGAAGTAAAATAAAAAATAAAAAAAGGGTGTTTCCTTAGTATATGATAAACCTATGTCTAAATCAAAAACACCAGAAAAAAAAAAAAACAAATGAACAAAAAAACAAAAATACCATGTAAAACATTATGGGCTCCTTATGTTTCCTCATAAGAAAGGGACAAAACTATTAAATTCATTCATCCCAAGGGATGGACTGAATTCATCAAATAAATCTATCTGGTCTCTTTCTGATATAAAATCCTTTCACTATCACCACCTTTGATATTATTTTTTTCTACAATGTCTAAACCCCAACAAGTCAAAAAACGTGGATTTCCATGATGATATTTTAGAAAAAGACGTGCCACTGATGTCATCTGTTTATGGTCCTTGTTGGCTCTTTCTGCATTCCTAATTGTACTCTTGTGTTCTGCTATTCTTGATCTTAAAGGTCTAGTAGACAAACCGACATATCTGATATTAAATGGACAGGTGATACAATATATCACAATGTCCACATGGTACCGATCCCTTAAATAGAGGTATTGTGGTTTTCTCCATGAAATGACTCGAGACTCATATGTCCCTTAGATTCCTTCCTCTCCAAAAACCAAATAAAGGCTTTTCTGGAATTAACTCTTTCAAGATCTCATCAGATTGCAAGATATGCCAATGTATTGAAGTTATATGCTTAACTCTATATGTTTGACTGTTATAAGCGCTGATAAAGTGTAGATCATTGTGTTCTGATTTTGTGCGTGGTGTTAAGAGATCTTTTCTTTCCAAGTTTTTGCTGAGCTGATAAGCTTTCTGTAAGGTTAGCCTCTTTGAAGAAATCTTGCTTTCAGTTTATTAGCTTCCTTTTTGAAAGATTTGAAATTAGAACATTTTTGTCTGATCCTTATATATTCACCTTTTGGTAAGTTCTTTATGTGTGCTATGTGCTCTAAGAATACTATTGGTTGCTGTTGCTTTACGAAAAAGAATAGTATCAAACTCTCCTGCAGGGTTTTTAGAGATTTTAATATTTAGGAATTCAGTCGAATCACTCTGAATATTCTTTGTGCGTTTTATATTCAGATCATACTGATTTAGTATATCTATGAATTCCTCCAATTCTTGACAGGAGCCAGTACAAAAAAAGAGCACATCATCTAAATAGCACATCCAGTATCGCATATATTTAGTATACTTTCTGAGAGAATCAGAAAACACAACAGTCTCCTCCCACTAGCCAAGAAATAGTTTGGCGTAGGTTGGGGCACATGCTGTGCCCATCGCTGTGCCTTGTACCTGTAAATAAAACTGATTACCAAAAAGGAAAAAATTATGTGTTAGAATAAATTTACACAAGGGAATGATGAAATGTTTTACTTCCTCGCTATAAATTGTGTCATTCTTCAGGAAATATTTGATTGCTTGACATGTGTGATTGAAGCATATAATGATTCTACGTCAAGTGAAACAAAAAAAAAGTCCACTGGTATGATTTTTTTTTTTTTGAGAAACACAGATTGACAACTTTCACTGTCTCAAAATTGTCTATTGTTGCAGTTAGAACAAATGTTAAGCCTGTACTCAATACTTGAATTTGTGATGCCATAAGATCTTTAACAATGAAATTAATAAAAGTTGTGATTGTGATTAATTCTCCAATTGGTGGCAAAATGTTGTATTTGTGGTTGTCAAAACCTTGGTCTTAAGGTTCTCCCTCTTGCTCCTCTTCCCTGTTTTTTGATCTCTGAGGTGGATTCGGTCCAGTTAGAGGCATAACGCTACAGTTTATTTCACTACTTTCTCAATCTAAATTGTCTGTTTCAGTAGTGTCCATGTCACTAGACAGGTCCTGGAAATTTCTTAATTTATCCAACATACTATGACGTTGAGTATTGATATGAGACCATCTATAAATATTACCTCTATTAAAATAATTTGTATCTCTGAAAATTGCCCTCCTGTTTTTTCTCAGTGTGCATATATATTCATGCTGGATTACTACTGGACTGTCTTTGGGAAGTTCATTAGCTTATCAAAATATTGAAGGTTTATTACCTCCTCAAACATATGTTCATTTTTTTGCCATATTGTGTCACAATAGCCCACGTACCCTTGTAATATTTATCAGATCATGTGGAATTATTTTATATATTTTTTTACAAGCACAAATTAAAAGTTATGTTTTATTAAAAGACTTGTTTACCAGTCCATTCGTGAGTGCACTTCCCTAAGGGATGGTTTTCTTCTTTTTTTTCCTTTGACTGGACTAAAAGTCACTATTTTACCAATTCTTATCATATGAAATAAGCATGAAATACTATTTCTTTAAATGGGTCTCATTCCCATCTCTGGGCCAAATTCTTTATTTTGAGCTATGGGAATTAAGGCAGATTGTGGTCATGTCCGTTTATATGCATTTTTATATTTATCCATTAAATATAGGTTATGATTAATTGGGATATATTTTATATTTTCTTTGCCTTTTAGATGCACTTAACCATGCAATGATCTTTACTTCCATTGGAAAGCATACAACTTTTGGTATTTTTTATATATGGTTATGATGGTTTAGAGTAGTGCCATTGTATCAGATGTATAAATCTTGCTGCTAAGTAATAGTGTTTTACATTTGTAACCAATAGACCACCCAGAGTTTTATGTATCTGATTTATTCTCGCTACTTTAAAATTCCAGATACATTTTGTACATTTTTGGATTTTTTTCAGAATTTTTTGGGGAACTTAAACAAATATAGTAATTATGGCAAGGGATTCATCTTTAGAACCATCATTCTCCCCAGTAGGGACATAGAGAGTGTTGCCAATTTATTTTAGTTAATTAGTCATTTGTGTTACTAAAGGAGGAAAATGACTCTCATAAAAGCAGTGTGGATTGCCTGGAATATTTTTGTTGTATTATGTGTGTAGAGCTAACTAATATATTGATTTTATCATGGTGTCTTCTAACTGTTATAGATAAGGCATCAATATATACTGTAAAGATAATGAAAATGAGGATAGGGGACATATTTGTCTTGTGCCTCCTTGTATTTCTTTTGGAGAGAAACAAAAGTCCATTGTGCAATAGGTTTATGGTAGAGGGTTGGACATAGTAGGGATAAAGTGTAGTGTAGTGGGATATAGTGATAATACCAAAGGTTCTCCTATGAAATAGTAAGGGAAGAAAACCCTTAATTATTATCTCTTCAGAAGGAAAGAAATTATATTTCAAATCATTATACAGAGAGATAAATACAGTACCTTAATAAGGTTAGCTATTAGACAACAAATATATCAACAGTAGACAGAAAAAAAGAAACATTAACTATAATTTCTACAAAAATATATCACCAGTATAAAAAGGGACAGAAAAAACAATTAAATACTCATTATTATCTCTGCACAAATATATCACCAATATCCAGAGAGAAACAGTAATAAGCCAATCAGCAGTGTATAGATGGAGAGAGAAAATATCAGTTATCCAAACAATCAACCTCCCTATGGGAGCAAGAGTTAAGTGACCAGTATAGTTACCATTCAGTCTACAGGTTTTTAATTTTAGTCCTTATCAGGATGTTTCTCTTGAAGGGTCTCCCTAGGACACACTTCTTCCATACATTTCACCTAGCTTTTCATGTTTAATTTGGGGGCTATTCCCACCCTTTACATCAATCAGATCTGGTGACAAGATGGCCATCTGGCTGACTATCCTACAAACCTAATCAATAGAATTTGCTATATTCTCTGTTTCCAATTTCCATAGGCTGCCCATGACTTCCCTTCTAAAAAGTTAACAATAGATCTTGCTTGGTCATCTATTCCTAACTTCACACAGAGAGTTGGGTGTGGCCCCCAATTGAGCACTGCTGAGTGAGCAGTGTGGCATAGGCTCAGTGAGGAGTGTAAAAGTTACAGCCAGCAGTGAAAGCTGTTTGATTTGGACATTGTAGAGACAGAACATTGGAGCTTAGATCTGTTACACCTGGGAAAGCAGTAAAGCTACATAGAGAAAAAGTGTACTGCTTGATTTGGATGGCTGGAATAATTGACACATGCTGTGTTTTGAGACCCGTTTAAGCTACAGGCTACAAAAAGCCTTGCAAAGCTGAAAAGAGGAAGAGACAAGGAACTGCCACAAGGAAAGGGCAGCGATTAACCCATTGTATTGGGGATGCAAGGTGTCTGAAGCTGGAGATAGATCCCCAGAGAGAGACTACAATGTGAAAGCGAGTTAATGTGGAAAGCGTGCATATTATTGTAAAATGTAAAAACCATACTGAAGCCTCCTGTAAATTGTGTACTGCTTGATAAGGCAGTTTGTCACACTTAATGCAGGGGGTTTATGACCCCTCTGCCTATGACCCGCTACCCCTTATGAGCTTAGGAATTCCCAGGATTGTTCTCAATACCCACTTTAAATTAGAGGAACACATGTATTCCCCGCTGCCTATGTGCTATGAGTGGGGGAGCCCTGGGATTCTCCCTTCCCTTATGCTGTGAGCGAGGGAACCCCAGGGAGTTTTTGCAGGATCTGATTGAATGAAATATGTGTTCAGTTAATCAGAATTGAGTATTTGATGTCACCCTGCTCAACAATTTCAGAGTGTAGTGCTTTTTTTCTGTATAGAAAGGAGAATTTGGGGGTCCTTATGGACCACAATGGGTGAGTTAGTTTACATGGGTATCCAATAATAATTTTATATGGAGGTTCTTTAAGGACCTCCATGGCTAAGAGGTTATTTATAGGTACCACTGAGGTCCTGTAAGGGGTTAATGTTACATGCCACAGGTCAGTAGCAGATAGTGAATGGAGTATCCTGTGCCAAAAAAAAAATAGGTGAGGGGATTCCCTCACCTGCCAAGAAGAAGCGCCGGAAGGGGAGGGATAGCACTACCTGCTGTTCTACCAATTAATTCAACCTGGGAACCCCATAAAAATCTCAAAAGCACCCGAGGGGGCCATTACACTAAAGAAATAAAGAAACGTATATACAAAAAAAATAAAGACAGTACTGAGCCCCAGCAGAGAAGAGCTTTGCTGCATTGCATCACCTACACCAGCAGTAGTTCCTTACATAACCTCTGTAGCATTGGGGTTAACTTTAGGTCCTTTAAGATCTTATTTAAGATTTTATTTTTTCAATTTACTGTCTGCTGTATTCCACCTCATTTACTCTTGTTATAATGAATGTTTTATCTTAGTTGTGGTAATTTTTTTTGGAGTTCTCATTCTTTGGTATTTTTGTTTTTCCAATACTGTAATTTTGGACTGCATTTAGCAAACACTTTCCAAATGTGAGTTACAGGCTCAAAACCACGTAACTCTATTGATTTTTCAAGCCTGTAAATGTTACCAGTGCTAAAGACGCAAAATCGACATTTAATTACAAAAATTCAACAATCCTGCAATTGCCTTCAAACTCGTAAGTCGCAAATGTATAAAAAAATTAAACGAGTACTAGATAAGACTCGCAATTGGAATAAACACCTGTTCGTATAACTGCAGCAGCAAATAAACACACAATACTGTACTTTAAAATACTGGGAAAGCAATGAAAGGTATTAAAATGAATTGCACAATAGTCTCAAGTTCGCAAATCTGCAAAAAATAATAATTATTTGTTACTTTTATTACTGTGTTATATTGATCCCGGAAATCAAGGGGTTAATACATATCAGGCCACCCACATGGACTTAAACAGATGGTTTAATGTATTTCAAGATTGCTTGAGTGCAGCTTGATTGGCAAACTACTTATTTGCATGTATTAATGCTTAGCCTACAATTGCAAGTTAATTGTTACCTCTATGTTTTACTGACATCATGATGTCTAATTTACTATTGCCTCTGTCTAAAAAGTATCTTACAGGCTTGCTTAATTATTACTAGATCACATGAGCATGCCCCATGAAATCCTACTTACGAGTCCATGATTTGCGTGTGTAGGCTGTGAGCCTGTAATTATGGGTTAGAGACAATTGAAAACATCTAAATGTTCAGAACAAATGTACCCCGCAGCCAAAATGTTGGGTTACAGGTAATTACGGGCTTGCAATTGAATGAGGCTCATAGTTCTTTTAATGGAATTTGTGGAACTAGGCGCGCAAATAGTTGCATAAGTAATTATGAGAGATTTATAATTATTTCAGAAACATTTTGACATCTAAGTTATGACATTTTGTCCAAATTTTATAGTTTCATTGATTCTTTATAAAAAAAAGATTGTATAATCTCATTTGATTCTAGGTCAATGTCTTCTTGTGTTTGAGTCCATGGTATCTAAGATTTTATTGCACAAATGTTCTGTCTTTCTGTGAGGCTAGAAAGCATGCTTTTAAGTCTTAGTGTCAAGGGTTAGTAGATAATAGTAAGTCGATTTTATTATCTGATTCTTCAGGCATCAATTGAGTCTGTGTTGACAGAGATGGCATTGTTTGTTTTATATGTAGAAATCATTCATACCTTTGTTAGCATGATTATCTTTGATTGCTGATTTTGCATGTTTTAGAGCCATGTTGTATTCTAGCTGTACCTGTATTTTTTGCTGTTCAACTGATGTACTAGTAAGATGCTATATAGTGCTATGTAGAGGTTGTACATTCAATAAACTTAGAATATGTCTTGTGGCTTCTACTAAAATAGAAAGCATAAAATTTGGAATATTTTATTCATAATGATCCGTAAATATACAAGCCTTAAATCAAATTGATTTGTGGTGAATTGCTAAAATACATTGTTAGCGAATACTGTGATGTTGATCATGATTGGTGTTTTACATGCAACACATTCCTAACACAGCCCTAGATTCACTGGCGTAGGAGCCAAATACATTTTGTGGGATACATCACAGCACCATAGATTAATACATGTATGTTAGATATTGTAAAAAATAAGGCAATGATAAGAAACAATAATATGAAGTATTGCCTATATTTGTTAGCTCCATCTGGCTCAATTTCAGTCTGCTACTTATTATATGCTGGTGGTGTGGGGTCATGCAGAGGGGTGTTTCCTTCATCTGCAATGCTTTTATTATGTATATGGGGGAATAGAATATTGCTCTGCCTGACATGTCTCTCTCCTTCTCTACCTGCATTTAGAAAACACAACATGTGAGCATTGAAGTACCACTGGGGTGCTATGCTTACAATATGTGTTTCTAGAAAAGTAAACTTTATAGTGGACCCAATATTTTATTATTTTATTTATTAATTATGATGTACAATTATGCTTTACTTTGAACAGCTATTGCCATGAATATCTGCTTTCTCAACAGGGGTATTTCAAAGTAACAAGATACCTACACACTTTGTGCATGAAATCTACACAAAATTTCATTGCCCAATAATACTCATTATTAATCTATGTATATACAGTATATGGATTCAATATTACTAAATTACTATATATACACAATATATATATATATATATATATATATATATATATATATATATATATACACAGTATGTGTATATACACAGTATTTGTCTGTATGTTAAGCCTGAATTTAAGCCTATAGTCAGAGAAGATATTTATGGTGGACCTAGTGATAAAGCTGAATGTTTGTGGGTAGAGTTAAATAGCGGAGCAGCAAATTCCAAAAGAATATTAGTAGGAGTATGCTTTAAACCCCCAAATATAGCTGAAAGTGAGGAAATACAATTATTGTTACAAATTGAAAATGCAGCTAAGCATGGGCAAGTTCTAATAATGGGAGATTTTAATTACCCTAAAATAAACATGATAAATGAGACCAGCAGTTCATCTAAGGGGAGCAGGTTCTTGAGTACACTCAGGGATCATTAACTGGTCCAGGTTGTACAAGAGCCCACTAGAAATGGGGCCATCTTGGATTTGCTCATCACAAATAATATTGATATAGTATCAAATGTTGGAATAGGGCAACCTTTGGGAAACAGTGATGACAACACAGTCTCATTTGTGATTGAATTAAAATAACAACATTTTAAGCGGCCAATGAAAACTCTTAATTTTAAAAGGGCAGATTTTAACGGTCTAAGGGCAGCAATACAAAGTATAGACTGGGACAGAGAACTGGCAGGTAAAAATACTGAACATAAATGGACAACATTTAAATTCTTACTAAATATACATACACATCGGCATATACCGTGTGGGAATAAAAGTAAAAGGAGTAAATCCCATCCCATGTGGCTTAACAATGATTTAAAGATCAAGATACAGAGTAAAAAACAGGCATTTAAATTATACAAACAAGAGGGGACAGGGACTGCTTTACAGGAATACAGGGAAATCAACAAGACTTGCAAAAGCACGATTAGACTGGCTAAAATAGAAAATGAAAAATGAATTGCAAAAGAGAATAAGACTAACCCTAAAATATTTTTTAAGTATATTAATGGGAAGAAGGTGAGGAAGGAAGCTATAGGTACATTACAATGTGACACAGGCTGTCTGATAATTAGTGACCAGGAAAAGGCAGATGAGCTAAATAGGTTCTTTACTTCGGTTTACACAAGGGAGGTACCAGTGGTTGGGACAGGGCCACATAATGGGGCTACACTACCTTTGCCAAATAATTGGTTAACACAGGAAGTAATCCAAAAGAGGTGGAAAAAAATAAATGTTAATAAAGCCCCGGGTCTTGATGGAATTCATCCAAGGGTACTAAGGGAACTGGGTTCTGTAATAGTTAAACCATTATATTTATTTTTTCAAGATTCACTCAACACAGGGTCTCTACCAGATGACTGGAGAAAAGCTGATGTGATACCTATATGTAAAAAGGGAGCAAGAGCAAATCTGGGGAATTATAGACCAGTGAGCCTAACTTCTGTAGTGGGGAAGATTTTAGAAGGGTTAATAAGGGATAATATACAAGAATATGTCTATTTGAACAGGATTATAAATAGGAGTCAACATGGATTTATGAGGGATAGGTCATGTCAAACAAATATAATTCTTTTCAATGAGGAGGTTAGTAGGAACCTGGATCAAGGCAACTCAGTGGATGTAGTCTTTTTGGATATTGCAAAGGCTTTTGATACAGTGCCACATGGGAGACTATTGTGCAAACTAAGAGATTCAGGAGTTGCAGTAAATATCTGCTTATTTGTTTGAGAGCTGGCTAGCAAAGCAAAGGGTTGTTGTAAATGGAACATACTCCCATTGGACTAATGTCCTCTCCTTTTTTAACATATTTATCAATGACTTAGAGGTAGGATTGGAGTGTGGTGTCTCCATTTTCGCTGATGACACGAAGTTGTGCAAGGTAATAAAATCAGATAATGATGTGCTTGCCCTCCAAATGGATTTACATAAAATTGAGGAATGGGCATCTAAATGGCAGATGAGATTTAATACGAATAAATGTAAAGTTATGCATCTGGGAAGGAAAAATAGCCATGCAATTTATAATCTTAATAGAGCAAATCTAGGTGTATCAGATATTGAAAGGGATTTGGGAGTGCTTGTGGACAACCACCTAGGTAACAGTGCTCAAAGCCAAGCAGCAACTGCAAAGGCAAATAAAATATTAGCATGTACTAAGAAGTGTATAGAAACCAGGGAAGCAAATATAATTCTGCCACTATACAAATCTCTAGTACGCCCTCATTTGGAATATGGAGTACAATTTTGGGCACCACTTCATAAAAAGGACATTTTAGAGCTGGAAAAGGTACAGAGGAGGACAACAAAACTGATAAGGGGAATGGAGGGGCTAAGTTATGAAGAAAGACTAACCAAATTAAACTTATTTTCTCTAGAAAAAAGGCATCTAAGAGGAGATATGATTACCTTATATAAATACATCCAGGGTCAGTATAAAGATTTGTCAAGGGAGCTTTTTGTGCCAAGAGGTTTTCAACTGACAAGAGGACATCCCTTGAGGTTAGAAGTAAAAAGATTCCACCTTAAAGAAAGAAAAGGATTCTTCACAGTAAGGGTGGTTAATCTGTGGAATACGATAGATAACTTTAAAAGGAGACTGGATCTATTTCTAATTAAAAAGGGAATTCAAGGTTAGCATGGATAATTAGAGAGGCAGTATTGATCCAGGGAGAAGTCACCAGTATCTGGGATCAGGAGGGAATTCATTATTTTTTTTTTTTTTTATACAACTAATTAATTAATAGTTATTCCGCATATTGCAGATCAGAGGAGATCTTAAAAGGTTGAACTTGATGGACTGAAAGTATTTTTTCAACCTTAAATACTATGGGCCTCATTCTATTATCGGCCGTAAATCGTCCGCAAAGCTGCGATTCCTTGCGGGGCTCCCGTTACCTTGCAATTCAATTATACAGCGCCGCAAGGATATCCCCTTACGGCCGTCCGTATATCTTGCAATCGTCCGTAAGCTCAGAAATCTTTAAATGCAAAAATAAATTCAAGACGGCACTGTAAAGCTCTTTAAATGCTAGGGGTCATAATGGGGGACATGAGGATTAATAGCAACCCCCTCTCAAGCTTGCACATCAGCCCAAATCCGAGATTACATTAACTGTTTATTTTCCGTCCCCAGCGTGGGCGGGTCTGAGGTGCTCCAAGCCCTCTGGACTTTTTACATGGATATGTGACATAAATAAATAAAAAATGTATTTACGGATTTGAGTGTAGGGGAATGTTGTGCTATGAATGCTAACACCTAAAACCACTTTATAGTCTCCTCAGAGTGCAGGATGGCTTTAATATGGCTTTAAAATGTGCTTAATTGTGTGCCTGCGGGACCTTTTTGCTGCAAGTAAGCTGTGGCTCGGTTTTAGCCTTGCAGAGAGGGTTCCCAGGATTTTCTTACGGCCGAAACTCTTGCGGCAGTTTAAGATCAAAGGCTTTCCTCCGGCGCGTGTGGCCGCAAGGGATAACAACGCGCCGGCCGCAAGCCTGCCGGAATCCCCACTCCAGAAGGGAATAGAATAGGCAAATAGCTTGCGGCCGGTCCTTGCGGCCCCGCATCTCCTACGGCCGATAATAGAATGAGGCCCTACGTAACTATATATATATATGTATATATATATATATATATATATATATATATATATATATATATATATATATTGTGGCAAACTACCCCCTTATTTTCTCTAGTCTTTGCAGTGTTTCTGACACATATTGTGTAACACCATCACACAGATGGCTTCAATTTTGTTTTCAAACTTTTTAATGCTTTTTCGCCAGGGCCATAAAACATAGGAAAATAAACAATGCAAATAGGCCTAGCTCTTTCTGAGCACTACCTATAACTGTAAGATGGTTTTCCTCACTATCCAGGCTTATACTCAGCTACTGTATTCCAGTCTCAATTTATTTACTTTTTTGCTCAGAGGCTGGCTTTCAGCTACTACGCTGTAACACTTTCTTTGGACTCTGGGTTAGCTGCAAAACATTCTCTGAGCTACAACACACTCTGTGGACTGGAACTCTCTCACTGGCCCACCTGCAACTTTTTCTCTGGCTGCAACTCTCTCACTGACCCAGCTGCAACACTCCCTCTCTGGGCTCTGGCTGCAACACAACTTTCAACAGGCAGTCCCAGCTTGTTCACTGCTGCAGCCACATTATGATGTAAAAGAGTTTTTAACACCTGAAGTACTGGATTGGGCAAATGCCTCTATCAAGCCCCAGGATCACACAGCCATCTTCAAGAACTCTCCCACATCTCTGTGGGAGTTTGTCACTACATATATACCGTATTGGACCGAATATAAGCCGCACTTTTTTCCTGATTTCCGAGGATGGAAATTACAGGTGCGGCTTATATTCGCGACCTTAAAATGTTGTGCCGATTTGGGTGTGTGGCTATCAGCTGCAGTGTGAAGACCATGGAGCCGGCAGTTATGCAGAGGGCGTCCACTACCCTCAAATCAGTTGCTGGGGATCCCCAAAACAACCCCCAGCACAGTTATAGCGCCCTGGAGGGTTGATCCACCTCCAAACAGGACCTGGGGCCTGGCTGAGCCACTTGTTAGGTGCGGCCGCCATCTTGAATCAGGGCCTCTGTGGTCCTGCGTGCTTCCCCCGGCGAATACCTAAGACCCAGAGCCAAGCAGAGGGAGGAGAGGAGAGACGGCGACAGGAGCTGCAGCCTCCGTCAGAGACCCGGCTGAGAACCACCGGAGACTCAACTGGCATCCAGTAGAGCTCTGCAGCCTGAAATACCCGGAGGCCTGGATCCAGGCCCTGGATTCATCTCCAGATCAGCATGCCAGCCTCTGAGTGAGTACAGCACACCACGCAAAAAGGTACAACTGGGACAGAGGGCACCCGGTAAGGACATTGTCCCTAAAGGCAAGCATGAGACCCTGGGGGAAAGAGTACAGAAGAGGAGAAATGGCAGACAGCAAAGGTGGCAAAGCACAAAGGATTTATTTTTTATACCTCCCCCTAAAAGGGCCCGGGGGGGAGTTACTATAGTCAAGTTGCGGCTTATATTCGGATATTATGTTTTTTTGTTTTTTCCCCTTGAATTTCATAGGTGCAGCTTATATGCGGGTGTGGCTTATATTCGGGCCAATACGGTATATATATATATATATATATATATATATATATATATATATATATATATACTGTATATATATATATATATATATATGTATGTATGTATATAGATAGATAGATAGATAGATAGATAGATAGATAGATAGATATTGTCATGATTGATTTTTGGACTCCCCTGGCCACCCTGTTATATGAGACCCTGGCACACTGGGTTACTAATATCAAAGGGTATTAAAATGGAATGTTGTTTTTATGTGTAATGTTTAAAGGTTATTGTGTGTATTACTGCTATTGTAATATTTGGTCACCAGTAGCACACAAAATGGAGCCCATGTGTGAGGAATTAACTCTGCTGGGTTTTAAACCATGGTCCCCAGGCTGCTATACCTCTTCCCTACCACTGCGCCAGCCTGCCTTTTGTGAATTCCATTGAGACCTTATAAGCTTGACTCTGCTAGCAATTTTATCAGTACCTAAGTCTCTTCAGCTGTGTCTGGTCAGTATAAGGCACTTCCTGTCAAATGTACCTTGCCAGATTATTGTTGGTTCCTGATCCCTTCAATAAAAGCTTGTTCCTGTTTAACCTACAAGTTGCTGAACCGGATTATTGCTGACCTTGGCTACTGGTCTCCACAACTTTGTGATTCCTATACCATTACAGAATAATCTGGCCCTTTCATGGAGACCGCCGGGACAGATTCTGCATTGGCCCAGCAGGTTGCTTTTACTGCAAGAACTGTCAGACCCAGGCACAGACCATTCAAGTGCTGCAGGACCAGGTAGCTGAACTGCAAAATACATTTCAGTCAATGCACAGTGAGTACACCAGCTACAGGGCATGTGATGTTTCAGCTGCTACTGTTACACCTGCACAAGATGCCCGCTTGCCCCTGCCAGAAAAGTTTGGAGGAGATCGCAAAATATTTAGGGGTTGCCTAAATCAATGCCGTTTGCACTTCATGATGTTACCTCACCAATTTCCATCTGAAAGAGAGAAGGTGGGATTTATTTTTTCACTATTCAAAGATGAAGCCCTGGCTTGGGGCTCCCCTCTTCTGGAACAGGACAGTCCAGTCTTGGGTAATCTAAATGACTTTCTTGAGGCCATGTGCCTAGTTTTTGATGACCCCAATCGATGTGCTACAGCAGAAGCCACTCTACTTCATTTGCATCAAGGGAGGCGCTCCGTGGCTGAATATGCTGCTGAATTCAGACAGTGGGTTGCTGATACTACCTGGAACCAATCAGCTCAGAGGTTCCACTTCAGAAAAGGTGCGTTTGGCTATCCGTATCGATCGGAGACTTTCTGAAAGAAGACTGGAAAGACAGGGCTCTTTTAGACCAAGTACTACTCCTATTTCCTATTCAAGAATTTCTACTCCAACCCCACAAACACCTTCAGACTCTGAGCCTGAGGCTATGCAGGTAAATCTAATAAGAGGGCCATTATCCAATGAAGAAAAACAGTGGCGACGCACTCACAATTTATGCCTGTATTGTGGTAGTGCAGGGCACTATGCCATCAATTGCCCTAGCAAATCCAAAAGAACAATAGCTATGGCTGCTGAGGGCGCACAGATTCGACACCAATCCCAGATTGCAGATCAACTGGATTCTGTCACACAACCCTTGTTTTCTCTGGCTCATGGTGAAGGGGGTATGTTGACTCAACATCCTCATTTTGTGGTGCCTATCACGTTGCAATGTGGTGATCATAAAATTTCAACTACAGCTATGATAGATTCTGGAGCAGGCGGAAACTTTATGGACATTAAATTTGCAGCAGGAAATGGAATTCAGTCTATCCCTAATTCTTCACCTGTGTTAATGGAGACAGTGGACGGTTCTCCACTTACGTCGGGCCAGGTTACACATGAGACTGTGCCCTTAAAGTTGACTCTGGAAGTGAATCACCATGAGACCATATCTTTCCACCTAATTTCCTCAACACAGTTTCCAGTGATTTTGGGGGTACCTTGGCTTGCTCTGCATAACCCACAGATTGATTGGAAGATCAGAACTTTGTCCTTTCCTTCAGAACACTGCTTAATGAATTGTCAACCCACTAAGGTAACACCTGTTGCCACAACAATTAATGAAATGGTTGCTACAAACTTGACTAAGCTTCCTCTACAATATCGGGATTTTGCAGATGTCTGTGATAAGAAGAATGCTGATCAGCTTCCACCCCACAGGCCTTATGATTGCCCAATAGAGCTGTTGCCTGGGGCTGCTATCCCATTTGGCCGTATATATTCCCTTTCTGAGCCTGAATTGAAAGCTCTTCGTGAATAAATACAAGAAAATCTTGCCAAAGGTTTTATTAGACCATCTACTTCCCCAGCAGGAGCTCCTATATTCTTTGTAGAAAAGAAAGATGGCAGCCTACGGCCATGCGTTGATTACAGGGACATTAATAACATCACTGTTAAAAACCGCTACCCCTTGCCTCTCATTCCTGAACTTTTGGAGAGACTTCGCTCAGCTAAAATATTTACAAAGCTTGATCTTCGGGGGGCATATAATCTGGTTCGCATAAGACCAAATGATGAATGGAAAACAGCTTTCAGAACCAGGTACGGGCATTACGAATATCTAGTAATGCCATTTGGGCTGTGTAATGCCCCTGCAACTTTCCAGCATCTTATCAATGATGTACTACGAGATCTCCTGGATCAGTTTGTTGTGGCATATTTGGATGATATCCTAATATTCTCTGATAGACTTGAAAACCACAGAAAACAGGTCCGTATAGTTTTGGAGCGCCTTCGTACCCACCACCTATACATGAAACTAGAAAAATTTGAGTTTGAACAAACAGAAATTCAATTCCTGGGGTATGTCATAACTTCTAAAGGTTTAACTATGGACGCAAGTAAAATAAAAGCTGTGCTGGACTGGCCCATCCCCAAGAATGAAAAAGATGTCCAGAGATTTGTGGGGTTTGCCAATTTTTACAGGCGTTTCATTAAGAATTTCTCTGCTGTTATTACACCGATCACTGAACTCACACGTAAGGGGACTCCTTTTCAGTGGTCCGATAAGGCTCATACCGCATTTTCCCGATTAAAGACTCTGTTTACATCTGCCCCCGTCCTGGTACATCCTCAGCCAGAATTACCATTTATTGTGGAAGTTGATGCTTCTGATTCAGCTGTTGGTGCTATACTGTCTCAAAGGACTGGACCTAAGATGCTGTTACATCCGTGTGCCTTCTATTCCCGCCAGATGGTGCCAGCAGAGAGGAACTATGACATAGGGAATAAAGAACTATTGGCTATAAAAGCTGCCTTCACCGAATGGAGACATCTCTTGGAGGGAGCTACCCATCCAATTACTGTCCTCACAGATCACAAAAATCTGGAATGTATTCGATCAGCTAAGAGACTGTCAGCCAGACAAGCACGCTGGTCCCTATTCTTCTCAAGGTTTATTTTTTTGGTTACATACCGTCCTGGCTCCAAGAATGGTAAGGCGGATGCCTTGTCTAGAATAGCTGACCCCCTCCATGCTACCGTAACCAAGAGCACCATCTTGCCGGAGGATATATTTATAGGAGTTGCTTTTCCTTCTGATCTGATGTCTCGCATTAAAAAGGGCTACGCTGAAGACCCAGTTCTTCGTGATCCTCCTCGTGATCTCCATATGACGATGCTTAATGGGTTTTGGATTTTTCAACAACATCTGTTTGCTCCGGAGTCAGTGCGACTGGACCTTTTATGTCTCTACCATGACTCAAAACCAGCAGGTCATCCAGGAATCCGAAAGACGCAAGACCTATTTGCCCGATCCTTTTGGTGGCCGAAGTATCATGAGGATGTTAAGAAGTATGTGTCCTCTTGTGATGTGTGTGCCAGACATAAGACTCCTCGCTCATCCCCTGTTGGCTTGCTTCAGCCTCTTCCGATTCCTCATCGTCCCTGGGGATCTATATCCATGGACTTTATTGTGGAACTACCTCCCTCTAAGGAACACACTACCATTCTTGTTGTTGTGGACAGGTTAACTAAGATGGGTCATTTCATACCAGCTCGTGGTCTCCCTTCAGCTAAACAGACGGCTGACCTGGTTATTCGGGACATTTTTCGCTTGCATGGAGTGCCTGATGAAGTAGTTTCTGACAGGGGAGTGCAGTTTACGTCTCGTTTTTGGAAACATTTTTGTTCTAATCTAGGTATTAATGTAAATCTGTCGTCAGCTTTTTATCCGCAAAGTAATGGACAGACTGAGCGAACCAACCAGACTTTGGAGCAATATTTGCGGTGCTATATTAGTTACCTGCAGGATGACTGGCTGGATTTTCTACCCACGGCGGAGTTTGCCTATAACAATGCCCAACACTGCTCCACTTCTTTGAGCCCATTTTTTGCCAACTATGGTTACCATCCGACCTTTCTAGTCAGTCTCCCAATTACTACTTCCATTCCTGCTGTCATCGCCTTACGTGATTCCCAAGCACTGTTGAAAGAGACTCTTTTGGAGGCTCAGGAATGTTACAAAAGAGCTGCTGATAGGCATAGAAAGGAGGCCCCAGTCTATTGCGTTGGTGACAAGGTGTGGCTGTCAACAAAGAATCTTAAGCTTCGGATTCCTTCTCATAAATTGGGTCAAAGGTTCATGGGACCTTTTGAGATCATTGCTCAGATCAATGCTGTCACCTTCCGTTTGCAACTCCCGAATTTCATGAAAATACATCCAGTGTTTCACGTTGCACTGCTTAAACCTATTCATGAAAATACTTTCCCTGGCCGAGCCCTGTCTGCACCGCCTCCAGTCCTCGTGGATGGTGAGGATGAGTACAAAGTGGACAAAATTCTTGATTCCCGGATCTTCCGTAACAAACTTCAGTATCTGGTTCGCTGGAAAGGCTATGGTGAGGAGGAGAGTTTGTGGGAACCAGTGGACAATATTCACGCTCCTGATCTACTTCGGTCTTTTCATGTGCAGTACCCTGCTAAACCAGGTAATAGGGCATCCAGAGGCTGCACCTATAGAGGCGGGGGTAATGTGAGGAATTGACTCTGCTGTGTTTTGAACCCTGGTCCCCAGGCTGCTATACCTCTTCCCTACCACTGCGCCAGCCTGCCTTTTGTGAATTCCATTGAGGCCTTATAAGCTTGACTCTGCTAGCAATTTTATCAGTACCTAAGTCTCTTCAGCTGTGTCTGATCAGGTGTCTGGTCCTTGGCCTATATAAGGCACTTCCTGTCAAATGTACCTTGCCAGATTATTGTTGGTTCCTGATCCCTTCAATAAAAGCTTGTTCCTGTTTAACCTACAAGTTGCTGAACCGGATTATTGCTGACCTTGGCTACTGGTCTCCACAACTTTGTGATTCCTATATCATTACACCATGGCATGTGGCTGGTCTGAACTAGTTTCCATTCATGCTTTCTTTCAGCTCAGATAATAGCCCGCAGGAGAGAGCTGTGACATCATCTCTGTCGTCATGTACACACGACTATTCTGATAATGATTGGGCTATACTAATTCAAGCAGTACAGCTATCCCTCTCATTGATGATGGTGCACTCAGGCAGGGAATTCAAACTTGTTCATTCCCCAATTAATGTTGTTTTTTCTTTGGTTCTTTGTCTTCGCTGAAATGCTCTATTTTGGGAAGCCATTAAACTTTCAGGCAGACTGTCTAAGAAAAGATGCATGTGTATTTCTTGCATGATGAGAAATCCTAATTAAAGGGATTTGATTCACCTGCTTCTTCATGAAGGATGTTCTGATCTGAATTGGCTTGCTGGGTGCTGGGATGAACAAATTCCCAACCTGGAAATTGGTCCTGTAAGCTAAAGCAGGAAAATTGGAGTGTACTGAGACCCTCGTCTCTGGGTTGTGGCACATACTGTCTAAAATTTGCATATTCTATATAAAATAGATTAGAGAAACAGTAAAATCGATTAGAGAAACAATCTATTTTACCTTAGTCCTGCATGTGATACTGAAACAAAACAAATACTGTTGATGGGGGAATGAAAAACCCTGGGGTGGAAGCTATATTCTGTAATCACTGCTAGGGCAAGAATGTGATGGGTCATTGAGAGAAAGGTGAGGGGGCACTGAGAGAAACCGACTGGCTGCTGATTGTGGGATTACAAGCAGCACCATGACAGACCCACTGGTAGCCATATTATCAAGCCTGCTCTCTCTCTATCACGTCCCCAGTGCAGGAGAGTCACAGGCATGGACATGCCAAATCTTACAAAGGGGAGGGGAGAGTAAAAAACAAAATAAAGAAAATTGGTACACACTAGGAAGCAAAATAGACAAAATTTATCAAATATAAAGATTAAAATGCAAGCAATATTGGAAGTCTCCACATAATTAATTTGAGGGAATATTTTATGCCACCTAGATTTTATAACAATGGGCAATCTCCCTAAAATCTATGGGGAATTGCTCCCCCAATCACCCACCCCCTCCCCATTTCTACACCCCTGCCTAGGTTACTGAGTGCTCTATGATGTCTGTTTGTGATGCATTACTGTCCTTTATGTCTCATTACAGTTCCTGACACAGCTTAGTATATATCCTATCTCTGTCACAATTTAAACTTAGGTAAATCATGCTTCTATTATGCAACATAGGATGCACATAGATAGTTAGGCAGCATCACCTAAACTTCCACAGAGGCCCTGGCTACTGTTTATAACTTACAAGAAAATAAATTATAATAAACACTGACTGGTAGCATTACTGCTGAAAGTCTGATTTAATGAAATTTGAGATGATGTTTAGATTTTCCTTTACTACACCATTTTCTTTAGTACAAATATCTGTGTGAAGCTCAATTCTAAAGTCATATCACCGGCTCTGTTGAATGAAACATTGTATTTGATTGGTACTACAGGCTTCAAGATGTTTTGAAAATTTTTCACTGAGTGAGTCAAGAAATTAATATTAATGCACAATTATTATTACTAAAAAAATGAAGTGTTATGTAGATTAATAATGCAATAAAATATTTATGTAATTTCTTTGTAATCACCCTTTCAAGTCTGGAACAGGCCTGACCAAGTCTCTTTGTAGTAATTGTGATGGTTATTTACAGCTAAGAATTTCATGCATAAAAATTTAAATTATCAATATAATCAAGTAAAGTTTAAAAGATTAAGTGTAAATGAATTCATTAAAGTGTATATGTCTTATTTTTTGCTACTGAAAATCTTACAATTCATTTCACCATTAATAAAGTACAAGTTAAATTCCCCATGGTAAATATCCCTTGAGACTCTATAAAAACTGTTTTGAGACTGTTGCAGAAATTTAACCCTATAAGTTAGAAAGAAAAGCTGAGCTCATCTCCAGAACATCAATTTCACTGTGGCTCTGTATTGTTTAGAGGAGGTTGGGAGGCAGAACTACCGCCGATGCAACCAGTGCAATGTCCCAGGGTCCAGGGCTGGTAAGGGGCACAGTTCTGTAAAAATGTTTAATCCTTTTTTTGTTTTTGTTTACCAGCACCCATGGGCCCTCCACCTGGCCCTTCCTGAAACAGCTGTACATGGATTGGATACTCAGCCTGTGTTTATTCCAACCTTGGCTTTGCGCTAGCATTGGGGGGGGGGCAAATGTTTGTTTTGCACCCGGGCCCTCCATTCATTAGCTCCACCACTGTTGGGAGGGCATCCTATTTTGGAAACAAATAAATTTTATTTTTGGTATTGGTATTGGTATTTTTTCCTATTATTGCCTTGTAGGTGAGATGGGTGCTCTATCTTGGTGTTCAGTAAAAAAAAAATTATCATACCATGCATCAGTACACTGCGGACATTTCTTTTCCCCATCATTTGTCAGAGCTTCCTCCATGACTGCCTCTAAGAAAAGGCTGCAGAGGAACTTTGTGATTACTTCCTCCAAGAAGTATCTAATGTTACAGCACCCACCCCACATAAGTAAGTTGGATGTGGTTATAAAAAAAATGGAAAAAAATACTAAATAATACTAACTTATTCTGGCTCACCCCTACTCCCTCAATTATAAATACATGAATAATTATAAAATATCTCAAATAATCATATATATCAGTGGCAGAGTTAGAGAATGGAGGGTGCAAACATTTTTTGCTCCCACCCCTTCTGAGGGGGTTGTAAAAATGTGTATGTCCTTGACCCACCACCACCCATTACCAATGGAGTAGTATATCAGAAAGGGAGAATGTAAGGAGCACAATGTATTCATAAACTATTGACAATTCCATCATCAGGCAGCTTTTGTAAACAATGTCCCAGAGTCAGCAGTGAAAAACCCTGCCCCTTATTAGGTAACATAATTAATCATATCTTCTTCAATGGAACTTCACTTCTAAGAAGCCACAAAGTATTATATTCTAGCCTTCTGAAACCTCCCCTTTCTTTCTGTTCTTTACCAGGATGCACAGCTGTGACTTAAATACATGTCCACAGGGGGAGGCTTCACACAACTAATGTCTCATGCTGCCCAGACACACACAGACTGCTTGTTAGCAGCATGAGACATTGGGATTATGATGCCCTTCCCCTACAAGCATGGCTCTTTGAAAAAGCTGTGCAGTATGACAGCTCTAATGAGGGAAAACAGGAATAAAGTAGAATGCTCCAGAAGGTTAGAATGTATTACTGTGGAGGCTTGTTAGAAATGAGTGAAGTGTAAATGATATATCACAATTACATTGAGGAGTATAACAAGTTTATTGAGTTAATAAATTCCTTTGAATTGTTTCATTTTATTCCTATATGCGCTCTCCAGAACTGTACAGAGTATTCTAGATGATATCTGACAAAAGCTTTAACATGAGAAACATAACTTCAGGTCTTTTTAACAATGCGACCGTTTCCCAGGAGAAATGTTTTGTGCTAACAGCTTTTTAAAGGCTTTGGACGTGTATCAGTTCTTACGTTCAATGTCTAAATTTGCTTCCAGATAAGCCTTAGGCGTTCCAGCTGTTGGATAGCAGCTCAAGAGAGCATAAATTACACTAAAACAGGAGGAAACCTAAATTGATTTTGAGTGGTAGCAGAAGAAATAATATGACAATTCCAATCACAATGCTGGGGCCACACAGAGAAGAAGGAAAAGATGTAAATTAAACTTTTAAACTTTTGGCATTAGCTTCCTTTTTAAAAATGTAAATGTGCCTCTCCAGATCCTGTGTGCTGTACTCAGACATTTTGCCAAAATGCTTGTCCTGAGTCAGAAAGGGTATGTCCTGCAGTCTTCTTTACATTTTAAGACAGCCTTCAGTACAGACCCTCTCCCACCCCCTGGATACAATATAGGTGGTGGAAAGAAGCAGCTCTCCCAGTCCCTGAAATAAGAAAAGTCAAACACAAGTTTTAAAAGCTGCATTAAACTGATATTCTATAAGTACTGATTTTATTGTTAATCAGTTATTAAATAAACAAGTAGAACCTATTGTATGACCAATACATTACACTCAGAGGCGGAGCTACCGCCGGTGCAGATGGTGCCAGGCACAGAGGCCCCTGACCTACAGGTTTGCTGAGGACCTCCCGCGGCAAACCTGTAGCTCCCCCAGCCCCCCGCCGCCCTCTTGTGGCCCTAGTGGATGATGTGTGGCCCCATGGGTCCCCTGTGGCCCTTGCAGGTCCCTTGGGGCCCCTGTAGCCCCTTATAGCCCAACAGTGGCCCCTCACAGGCTCCAGGGGCCCCCTGAGCCCACTGCAGGCCCAGTGACCCCCACAGTCCCTTATGGGCCCTGCTGACCTCTCGTGGGTCTCCTGCAGACCCTTATGGCCCAAACCAGCCTCTCAGTACCACTACATTTGTGCATTACATACGAGCAATTCTCATAAGATTGGGACTTGACACATTTAATATTCAGGTTATTCATTTCACATAGGAGCAGCTTCATCAGCATCAAAATCTTATACCAGTGTATATCATTCAGGCTATGGGGCATTGAATCCACAATCTGAAATTTGTTGAGCTTTACAGAATTCATTAATTTACAGATGATTTTTGGCCCGCTTAGCAGGCCTATAGGGGCTTAGCACCCGGCACACCAGAGGCCAGAGCACAAATGGCCATGTTAATTACCTGGTGGTTGCGGGAGGGTCCCTTTCTCCCCCTACCCTATATAAACACCTGCCTACTCAATCAGGCACACATGCTTTCAGTGCCCTACGAACCCTCCCTCTCTCCATAATTAATTCGGCCTATGGCCCTCTTAGCAGGCCTATAGGGGCGTAGAGCCCGGCACACCACTGCTACTAAGGAGAGAGGTCTGAGCACAAATATATATATATATATATATATATATATATATATATATATATATATATATATATATATATATATATATGAAGAGTGAAGTAGCCGTGAATGTCCAGTAATCCAGATGAATAATCAGAGTATTGCAGTATATAGTAATAACTTTTTTATTGGACAAACATATTCATAGGTTTTATGACGAGCTTTCGAGTGCGTTCCTCTCTTTGTCGAGTCCGAGTCAATACTGATTATAGATTCACAAATACAGCAAAAAAATTCCCAAATTAACAAATAATGTTCTGTTCAGCCAGCCGTGCAAGTGTGTTGGGGTGGAGACCAGAGTAAGTAAATTGGGGTCGTAAATAGTTTTACATCTATAGCCAAACTTTTGTTCTCTGCCTTCCTCCTGAGTTTGGTTTCAGCTCTATGGTTCCTTAGATGTAAAACTATTTACGACCCCGCTCTCGAAAGCTCGTCATGAAACCTATGAATATGCTTGTCCAATAAAAAAGGTATCACTATATACTGCAATACTCGGATTATTCATCTATATATATATATATATATATATATATATATATATTGTGTAGAGGTTCTTAAAGTTTTTAGTATTATAGAAGGAGGTAAATTGAAGCATTCTGTACATGTGCAACCATGCTGGGGATTCTTTTGTGTTTCATTTTATTTTACTGATTTGCCTTTTTTGTTAAATCTCCCAGCTTCCAGCAGACACTGCTTAGGACTCAGGACTTCACGGGTTGCAAGCTCAGCCCTAAGGTTACTGACTTATTCAAAATAATAAACTCTTCTCCATCCATTTGGTTAGGATTAGAATATACAAGAAATAGAAAACATCCCTTTGGTTAGTATGCCGAACTCAGACTCCAGTTTATTTTTTCTTACACAGCACCAAATAATTCACCCACATGCCTCCCTCATAATCACCTCTTTGCATCAGGGGTCTGGATCCTCACCCCATTACCAGGGTTACCAACCCCCTCACTGGTCTCCATATCTGGTTTTACAATCCCAGAGAGCAATAAACTAACTTCAAACATTATGTCTATTTGCCCAGCGACACACACACACACACACATCCAATAATTTTCCAAATTCTACATCAGCACCAGAAGTTTCTGCTAAACGTATCAACCCACATCTCCCACCCCCAGGGCCCTTTCTGACATTACAAACATTCCAGTAGGTAATAAACTGTATTTGTCCTGTAACCTGTGAAATTACTTATATTATTTCCTAACCACACCCTTAACACTAAACTTTATATAAACAATTCTTAGTAGGCCAGAATACTCAGAAACCATGCTCTAACATTACACAGGTTATTACTGTTATAACAAAAAAAGTCCATGATAGAACAAAATAGTCCTTGAGTTTAAGGCACTGGCACTTCAATCTGGGCCATAGAGGCCCTTGATGGTGGGGTTCAGGGAAGTCCCATCCTGGCCCCCATAAGTCAGTCATGACAATATATATATAGAGAGAGAGATAATGGTATATTTTTAAGTAACTTATTTTGTTTAAGGCAACAGACTGACAGCCTGTCCCAACGTAAGGCACCACTGCTACTACTAATACTACTACTTTGTATGCCAATGTCAGGATTAGCCAGGAAACCCAATCGCAAAGGAGTACTGGGGCATCCAATACCAAAGAGGACAGAGGAAAAATTATCATCAGACAAAGCAATGTCAGGGCAGGTAGATCAAGGTCATGTGAGGGAGGCAAGCCAAGATCAGGGACACAAGCACAGATTTAGAATCCAGAAACAAGTCTTGTTTAAGGAAAGCCAGAGAGACAGAGAAATCTAAATAACACAGTCAAAGGGTCAGAATCAGGAAATCAACAGTATTCAAAAGCATATCAAGCTTGTAGCAAAAAGCCAAAACAACTGAGTGACAATTCTCAATTGTCGTAGCCATATATAGGACTTATTGCACGTCCTCATTCTGATAATAATAATAATACAAATTCTTACATTTTCATATCATGGTACCTGTTCCAAAAACATTTATTTTGCAGATGTTAGAGTAATTAATTTTCAATTACACAGCATGCTAAAATTATATTTAGATAGATATATAGATAGATAGTTAGATAGATAGATAGATAGATAGATAGATAGATAGATAGATAGATAGATAGATAGATAGATAGACAGATAGATCATGAGAACTATGCAAAATGATAGAGATAGTCAGAGAGATAAAACATGACATAAATGAAAAAAAGGGAAAAACAATTTATATAGGAATGTAAAATTCCATATTATGAAGACAATGTACATTTCCTTCATCATTCTTTTTTGTGCCGTGAGGGAACTTTTAATTTCTAATACTGAGGCTTTGATAGCTGAGTGTACTTCAGCTTCTAAATGTATTCAGTTTACACTTTGTTGTTGAAATGGATTGGCTGTTTATTTCTCTCCTTAGAGGAAGCTTGTGGTATTATGGCTAAATGTCAGTAATAATTAAGAAATATAGCAGTGCATTTTCAAACAGGAAAAAAATTAATAATAAGTCCCAGGGGATAATCTTCCAATTGAAGTGCTGTGCCCTTGTGCGCTAAGGGCCTTATCCTAAATTGATTGTACTCTTTCAGTCTATTTTTATGTGTGTGTGACTCGAGGTGCCCATTCTGCTTCTGATTCATTTAGGATGTATCTGTTTAATGTTGGTGTTCTGCATGTCATTGCAAAGTGAAACTTTGGATATTATATATATATATACCGTATATACTCGAGTATAAGTACACTTTTTCAGCACATTTTTTATGCTTATACTCGAGTGAGGGTCCCACTTACCTGTTCTCCTGTGAAGTGCGAGTGTTTCTCTTCCCCATCCTCCTCCTCCCTCCTCTTCCCCATCCTCCTCCTCTCTCTTTCCCCCTTCCTCCTTCCCCCTTCCTCATCCCCCCTTCCTCATTCCTCATTCCCCTTCTCACCTGTTCTTATTAGCTGGTTCCAGAGAAAGGCATAAGACACGCTGCAGGGCTCCGATCAGCAGCAGGAGCTGATCAGAGGCTACAGAGAAGAGGTGAGAGGGGGAAAGAGGGAGGAGAACGAGGGAAGAGGAGGGAGGAGGATGAGGATGAGGGGGGAAGAGGAGGATGAGAGGGGAATAGGAGGATGAGGGGTGAAGAGGAGGGGTGAGAGGGGGAGGAGGATGAGAGGGGAAGGGGGAGAGGAGGGTGAGAGGGGAAGGAGGGGAAGGGGGAAGAGGAGGATGATGGGGGAAGGGGGGAAGAGGAGGATGATGGGGGAAGGTGGAAGAGGAGGATGGGGGGAAGAGGAGGATGAGGGGGAAGAGGAGTATGAGGGGGGAATGGAGGAGGATGAGAGGGAGGAGGATGAGGGGTGCTTAGGGCTCATAATATATGTTTTTGTTGGCCCTATTTTCCACTTACACAGCTAGTTTACTAGCTGAAATAAATATTCAAAAACATTTAACCTACTGATGCCTCAATTAATGTAATTTTATTGGTATCTATTTTTATTTTTTAAATTTATCAGTAGCTGCTGCATTTCCCACCCTAGGCTTATACTAGAGTCAATACGTTTTCCCAGTTTTTTGTGGTAAAATTAGGTGCCTCGGCTTATACTCGAGTATATATATATATATATATATATATATATATATATATATATACACACTTAGATGTTGAAGAAATATATTTTCCAAGTAATTAAGATTATCGATAGTAGAAGTGTTTATTTTATAAAGGAAACATTAAGCCTGTTAAGCCTGTTTTTAGGTAAAATATGTGTTTGGAATGGAGACCTCCTTATCATATCACCCTTGGTTTTATCTCTGTTGTACACAGGGGCAGTGTTATCAGTTTCATTTGTTTATTTGATTAACAATAGTATTTGTGTTTGAAGTTTTTTTTAGCTTTTATGACATATTTAAGTTTATAATTTGCAGGTTCAGGCAGGTCAGCCTCTCCCTGTCCCCAATTAGGTATCCAAGTAATGGCAGAGGGTTTGCCAAGGAGGCTGTTCTGATAGGAATCTCTCCCTGCGGACAAAATGACTGAAGGCAGATGTTATACGACAGCCTCTTGGGCAGATCCACTCCCATGCAAAAAACAAGATCAGAGGTGCTCATTCTGGCAATCAAAAATGCCGGAAGTTTTGTTCTATAGGCCTGGCAACTTACAGAAAAAACAATACACTTTTTAGCTCACTTGTGCCCTTCACAGGAGAGATATCTTTGTTACCTATATGTCTGTTCTCACTCAAAAGAGTGATCCAACCCTGAAATACCAGGCAATTGTATCCTGAACTGGAAAAAGCATCTAACTCCATACATATGATCCGGCCTCTTGGGCTCAACCAGCGAGGTATAGCTGCGACCCCTAAGGCACAGTGAGCACCACTGGACATTGAATAAAGGCAGTTAGAAGCAGCTCTGCTACAGCCCAAATGTACATTTTAAAAATATATAGTTTTTTCCTTCTTTAAATAATAATTTATTTGCTAAGCTGTATGACCACTACAGTGGCCGTTTGATTGATCTATTATTTCTTTGTTTTCCAGAACTGACACAGCAATACTTTACACTGATTACACACCTCTTATATACATATCAGGTTTGACACATTATGAATAAACGTTCTACATATATTTTCATATTGTTCATACATGTTGTTGAAATGTAATGCTTTTTTTATATTAAGCTTTTCCCCTGAAGCTTAAGGTTCAAAATCTTTAATTAATTAATGGCAGTGCTATTATTATGGAGAATGAGATATGAGATGCTTAAAATCCTCATTATTGGACTTCAGAAATTCTTTGCCTAAACCAACCTCACAAACATTATGTCTTTGAGCCAGTGGCGTAGGAATAGGGGGGCGGGAGGGTCACACAGCCTTGGGGGTAGCACCCTTCACCCAGACTGCCTATGCCTCCCTGGTCCCTCTCTCTATGGATGGGGTATTTGTACATATAGTTCCTTTATTTCTTACTATGCATGTGTGTGTACATATATATATATATATATATATATATATATATATATATATATATAATGTTCACCAGGGGGTGGGAGGGGGGTGTCAAACTCAGGGTCAGCCTGGGCGGCAACAGCTCTTGCTGTTTAAATGGAAATACTTTAGAGTATTATAGTTTGAAAAAGACTCAATCTTCTTGTGTAGTGTAATAAATCCATTACTACTACCCTATCGTTGGTAATAGCAGACAGCATCTGCAGAGGTATATTATAACATATATTATGTTTTATTTAGTCACTAAATACAGTGCTTCCTTCAGCAATACACTGTCGGGATATTTTTTATGACTGGGACAGGTTAGCACACTGGTTTTAAACACCGGTTTAGTAAAAACTGACTGGGGAGTAGACCAGCATGGTTTCTTTTAGTTTATTTTCTTCCTTCTTAATGCAGATTTAAGTGAATAGATAGTGTACTCAATCTATATATTTTGAATAGACCCCCAAGTCAAACATGGACACACAATGCATTGTTCATTCCTTGTATAAGGCTGTTTAGACAGATGTGTATTCATCATTCAGTAGTTCTAGTTCACAAAGGGCCTCATTCAATTGCAATTTGGCCAATTGAATAATGCTCTATATAATAACATACAGCCTTATTAAATTGTGATTCAGTAAATTTAAAAGGGCTCTATTTAAGCACAGAGCATATTTTTTTTACAGAAGTTTTTAGTTAGTGTAGACCTTGCTTTTGGATAGAAGTTCACTAACTAAAAACTTCTGTAAATAAATATGCTCTGTGCTTATATAGAGCCCTTTTAAATTCACTGAATCGCAATTTAATAAGGCTGATAGTATATTTATTTTACAGAAGTTTATATTTAGTGAAGACCTTGCTTTTGGATAGAAGTACACTAACTAAAAACTTCTGTAAAAAAATATCCTCTGTGCTTATATAGAGCCCTATTTAATTAGCCAAATCGCAACTGAATGAGGCCCAAAGTGTAATCAGACCTGCAGTGCAACAATTGGATTCTATAAATTGACATTTGGATGTGATTCCAGGTATTTTGGGGCATGCAAGATCAAAAACATAAATGTGGGCAAGCAGCAAACAAGGTAATGGTGTTGAAGTTGTGGTAGGCAAAGAAGGTTTTATTATTAATGTTTATTATTAATATCCTTTATTTGTAATGCACCAACATATTCCGTAGCACTCTACAGGGATTAAGTTCCGTATATACTCGAGTATAAGCCGACCAGAGTATAAGTCGAGGCACCTATTTTACCACAAAATACTGGGAAAACTTAGTGACTCGAGTATAAGCCGAGGGTGGGAAATGTGCTGCCCCTTGTGTCCCTCTTGTGCCCTCTGTGCCCCCTTCTTGTGGGCCCTCTGTGCCCCTTTCTTGTGTCTCTTGCCCTCCTCTCCCTCCCCTGTGTCTCTTCCCTCCCCCTCCCTTCCCTGTGTCTCTTCCCTCCCCCTCCCTTATCACCCTCCTCAACCCCCCTCCTCATCCTCCCTCCTCATCCTCCCTCCTCAACCTCTCTCCTCAACCCTCCTTCTCAACCTTAACCCACTCTTTCTCAACCTCCCCTCCTCATCCTAAACCCCCCTCCTCATCCTAAACCCCTCTCCTCAACCTCCCTCCTCACAAAGGTCTCGGCAGACAGCAGATAATATTTGCACATATATTAAAACTTTTTAGAATGTACACTCTAAGATATATAAATATTTGTAGGTAATGTAATTCCACTCAGTGATGATTGGCTTATGTTCCTCTTAGGGTGTTACTGGTGACTGCATATTAAATAGACAAGAACTGCAAGTTGCAGGACAGAGTCTTAATAAAGGTGTTAAATAGGAGCTACACCTGAAGTGTATTCATGCTGGTTAGAGCCCTATTAATTAATGCAAGGAATTCTTCAGACTTACCTTTGTAAGAGTTTAATTATTTTTTCTGCAATTGTTATTAAATATTTTGCTCTATGTATCAACACACAATGTAAAAAATAAAACATTCACCATGTAATTTATAAGCTTTGAAAAATATATGTAATACTCCTCAAGATATATAATTGTACTTGGTCATACTCATTCTAATTCCTGTCTGGTGTATACCTATTTTGATATTTCAGTAATGTAGCATTTTATTTTTTAAATACGTACTGTTTTTCGGTCATGTCCAGATACAGCACTGAATCAAATTTACGGCAAGTTTCATGAGCTGTTCAGTGTTAGATTTACATTGAATACTGGGACCAATGGTCATATTCTAACATATTTTACTATTAGATATCAAAACTTTACAACACTGGTTAGTTTTGTCAATGTACATCAAGCTACATAGACACTATAGGCCTTATTCAATTGAGCAATTGTAAGGTACTGAAGCTCGTAATGGAGCCAGCAAAATTATTTGTTATTCAATTGGTGTGTTTTTTTCGAGCCACAAACATTCTACGGTTTACGGGCTTGAAATCCTTGCGGTTATTACAACCAGAACTTACAGCCCATCTCAGCCTTTGATCTTTCAAGTACACAAGAGTTACACTCGCAAAAATCGCAAATTGCTATTCAATTGCAACAATTGCTCAAGACCACAAACGCATTCAAGTCCGCAAACAGCAACTGTCGGACAGAATCGGACCCACAAAGGGTTTATAGACTAGTTTGTAACACACCAATGGACTTTAAAATATGGGGAAAGCAATGGAAGACATTATAATAATTGCACAACAATTACCAATTAACAAATATGCCTTAAAAATTTTTTATATGTTAGAATGGTCATGCATATGCCAATATGAAATGTCGAGATGCAAGATGCTGAAAATAATTAAAGAGACACTACCTGATTAAATTGCAACAGAAATACATGAAAATGACTGCAATATTGTCCCTTTCTCACTCATGTGGACCCTAAAAATACAAAGATCATCTTATATACATCTCACTCATCACATCTACATTGGGAAAATGAATATTGGGCAAATTACATATATCAAGTACCAGGGGAACATTTTTGATTTGGTTGTTCAGTCCCTCAGTTGTGTCTGATTCTCTGTGACCCTATGGACTGCAGCACACGTTCTTATGTCTCTGTCTGTGCTTATCCACAAGGTTTGCATGGAAAACACACTGGAGTGGGTTACCAGTTCCTTCACCAGTGGACTGGGATTTGTCTGACCTCTCTTCTGTGAACTGCCCACCTAGAGTGGCCCTACATGGTATAGCTTAAAGCTTCATTAAGGTACACAAGCGCCTTCACCACCACAAGTTAGACATCCAGATGGGGACCAGGGGGACATACACCACACTAATCTACTCTAACCCATCAGGATGGGCCGCAAACACACATGGAGAATGTGCAGAGGCATATGGAGCAACAGCCAACTCATCTCCATCAGGGACAATCACCGCTATGCCCATTCTGGAAAGTCCCAAGCTATTGATGGTGGCCATGTGCCAAGATATATACCCATTATTATTTGGTGAAATCACATCAATTATTTTGCTATCAATCAATTCACATTATTACTTTTCATTTTGTTATCAGTCCTTCAGAGGAATGTTGATACTCCACTGTATCACAAATTAGACCACTCATGTGTAGTAACCCTATATTATTATATTAGTTTTATTATTATTATTTGTATTAATCTATTGCATAGTAACTAGGGCTCATTAGTTTACAGATATAAGAATGTGACACAAATGTGATTTATGTGGATGTCCCAAAAGCCCAACCATTGAAAACACAATGACACAGTGTTAACGGTATAACAAAGCTTTATTTCATACACAGAGCACAATCAGAGATTGGCAAGACTGTACATTAATATCATGGGTGTGGTGTGAACGGATCCCGGGAGAGCAAGAGGTTGTGTTTGGGAAAAATGGGATACCTAAAGTGGGTAATGTCAAAGGCTAGAATAAGCATGATGCATAGCATAGTGGTGGTCACTACACCACTGCAACCGGAATCTGATGAAAAAAAGGATCATGAGAAATAACTCCATTTAATTTACGAAACCATTAATGTGCATAGCACTTACAACTTGTCTATCTCTGCTCAATGAAATGCAAAAATCATGGATAATGTCATACAAATATATTCCACACACAATGTGTTTTCAGATATTACGGAATAATCTGAAATTGATGAGCAGTATCTGTGACACAGAAAGAGGAGGTTGAGGAACAAGATTTCATGGTTGTGAGATTGGGCTAATAAGACCTACAGATACAATTACAAGATATCGATTGGAACACTATTTGGATTGACTGCAACACCTCATCTCAACAGCAATCCACATTGAACATCAATTGCAGAAATATTCAATATCACCATACATGTACACACTCTGTAGCTTGCCAATTGTAAGTCAACATTAATGCAAAAAATATTCATTGAGGAGTGTGAATGAGGAGGACTTTGGGGAGTGATTCTCAATCCTATCCTTACGAGCCATCGAACAGGCCATGATCTATGTGAAACTCTGGAACCAAAGGTGAGGCAACTAGTATTTAACAGGTGGTGTAGCCTTGAATTGCTTTACCTGTGTATTCACATAGGGTTTCACCTAAATTATGGTCTGTCTGCTGGGTCCCGAGGAGAGGTTTGACAAACACTGATCTAGGGGACATTCTCACCTACTTCCTCTTTCTGAGCACAGGGCCCCCGCCTTCTGTATTGACCTGACCTTCCGCCAACTGCACTAGCCGCTCAATGAGATGCGTCTGAGCTTGTCTGTCCCTATGAGCCTTTCGCTCATACCTCTCCATCTTTCAATTGTGCCTCAGCACCTCACCATATAGCGATCTGATGCTGTCGACTTGATCGGTTGCAATATCATTTTGCATTTCAAGCTGGGATGTCAGACATACTTGTACTGTGGATGGGCTGTGATGAAGCCAGAGGTGTTGCCTGTGGCGATGGTGTGGCCTGTGCTGATGGTGTGGCCCTTGGCAATGGTGTTGGTGTGGCCTGTGGTGATGGTGTTGGCCCGGTTTGTTGTGGCCAGGAGTGTTGTGGCCCAGTCTTTTGGGAGTGGTCTTTTGGGGTGTGGTCTTTTGGGGCATGGTCTTTTGGGGCATGGTCTGTTGGGGCCCAGTCTGTTGGGGCCCAGTCAGGTGGGGCCAGGTCTGTTGGGGCCCTGTTAGGAGTGGAATAGCAGTGGGTCCGGTCACCGCATCTATTTCATCTCACCAGGTGGCAGTTGTGAGCCTGTTCAGGGTGGTCTCCAGGACCTCGACATTCCTGTAGATGGTTGCTGGCTCCATGACATGTAAAGTGGTTGAAAGGGCTGGGAACAGGCCCATGATGCGGGTGAGGGCCCGGGGGTGTTCCCCACAATGGTCTTGCTGCTGATGGGCCAGCATCCTGTGATGGTGCCAGGCCATCAGCTTCCTCAACCACCACTTGCGTGGGTAAATGTGGTTCCTCCTCCTGTGGAGTCAGCGCCTGTGTCTCTGTGGGTGGGGTATGCCTTCTTGGGTACTGAAATAAGAGGACAATAGATTCTCCAAACAATTGTTTGCTGTGTGTTTCTATATCCCTGACATCATGGTCACTTGTATTTGGCTGTGGTGATTGTTTTATGCAGATGAACATTGACCTGTATCAAATTAGACATATGTTTTGAGCCCTCTTTGCATTTCCCAATCCAGAATTAAATGAATTGTAAACCCTCACCACTAAAATCCAATCCAGTGGTGGAACTAGACAATAAAGAGCCAAGGGGGCAAGGAGGGCTGCTGGGGGCAGAGGAGGGCCATGGGGGGGGGGGGGAAGGGCTGAAGGGGTTGTGGGGGCTGAGGGAGGCCAAGGAGGGCTGTGGGGGGGGGGGGGCAAGGAGGGCTGAGACAGGGTGAGCACTAGGCACGGTGCATTGCAGCATTTGCTCCTCCCCGGTTTCAATTACACTTTTAGCGTAGCTTATTAAATTGCGATTTAAATTTTAAAGGGCTCTATTCAAGCACACAGCATATTTTTTTTACAGAAGTTTTTAGTTTGTGATCTTCTATCAAAAAGCAATGTCTTCACTAACTAAAAACTTCTGTAAAAAAAATATGCTGTGTTCTTAAATAGAGCCCTTTTAAATTTACTGAATCACAATTTAATAAGGCTGCTAGTGTTTGGTCAAAGTCTCCATCCATCCTCATTTTACAGTTGCCAGAACCAACATCACACTGATGAGCCTCATATACTGATTCTCCTCTATCAGATGCATTCATAATTCATGAAACTTAAATATGCCTTCAAATACATGAAAGAATGTGGGAGTTTTGTGTTCCTTGGAGGTTATGCAAAGAAATTGTAACAATCCTGGATGTGATTATTATTGCTAAATTGTATAAGACAATATTTTGGAGACTACTATATCATTGGTTACTAGGAACAAATTAAGCAACATACTATTTTTCTTGGTTAATATTTTATAAGCCAGTTCTATATGGTCTCTATCAAATGTAAATTTGCTGACATACAATAAGCTGATGTCTCTTAGAGACCTTCTCATTCCATTTAGCGTGGGTTATTACTCTGCCATCTGGATGGCAGAAGGCAAAAAATGGTTATATGAAACATCTGCTTAAAAAAAATGGAAAAAAAAATGGAAAAAAGCTAACTTAAAAATGTGCAAAAAAGCCAGTTTATCAACTCAATAACATTCACTTTTAAGATTTAAGCCTATCCTAAAGCATCCCTATAAGGAAATATCAATCACATAGTTGATCATCTCCTACTCTGCTATGCAGTTTTACTGTAAGTTAACAGTAAGTTAGCAAAATATACTTTTTCATCACTACTTTGGTTCTTCATTTGTATGCTGTTGCTGATATAATGGAGAAGAATGGAGTAAAAAGTGTACCTTAAAAATATATCATACCGTATATAATATTATACACAGTGTAATTTACTATATGTATGGCCTACAGTCCATATTAGCCTTGCAATATTACAGTACTGTCACAGTCAGTCTCCCTCTTTCTTTCTCTCTTTCACTAAAAAATATGGTTCACTTTTCATCTAGCATGTTGAATATTGTTACCCAAAAATTATGTTTTTGGAATTTACACAAGAAATTGAATTATATATACAGTAATTACATACATTACAGGGCAACATAGTATTTATGCAATATATTAAAAGCATGTCCTTAATAACTGTTGTGGGTTCCTTATATAATCAGGACAGGCATGGATGTATGGGCTTCAGCACTATAAACTGCAATATGTAGCTTCACAGAATGATAGCCACTTCTTAATTCAGTTAGGTGGTCTAACAGTTGCACTGTTGGGATTGGATGAGTGAGGGAACCAACACAGAGATCTCCTAGAGAAAAGAATAGGGAAATTAAAAAAAACATTGATATTCCATAATCCTATACCAACATTATAGATCGAATAATAATAATAATAATAATGCTTGATGTCTTTTTTTATTTTGAAAGGTTATACATTGTTTTATCAACATAGTGTCCCTTTAGGAGGATCATAAAAATATCTTATCCAAACTACTGCTTGGTAAAAAACGTTTTTCCACAAGTAAAATTTGATTATTCATTTTGTAGTTCTGCTTTCTCTATTACTTTTGCCAAAAGTCTTACATCAATGTTTCTACTCTTTTGTACAAAATATATACTAAAAGGTGTAAAATATATTTTCATAGAAAAGGTTTTTGAGCAGATTTAGGAGAATCTAAAAATCTGATTCCTTTCAATAAAAACTTACGATAATCAACTAAAATTAATTCTACTTTGAGGTTGGTCATAAGTATGCTCCAACCGCATTTAGTTCTAGATTTCTTGGTAAAAAAAATTGGTATACAGGAAAATGCTTTCATAGTGCCAGAAGCTTGAAACTAAACACAAAACTACAGATTAAGTTTATAGCATTCCAATTGTCTTCTTTCAAATTCAGTTAAAAACTGAGACATAATAAAATGTTTAGCTAGTAAACGCTGTGCCTAAATTCTCATTAAAAAGAAAAAAAACACTTAGTTGTTTTCTTATTACAAAAGTGCAGTTTTTTTACTCTGCAGTCTGTTTTTCTTGGACGCAACTATAGTTGAATGTTTTAAATTATTGGTTTAACTTTCCAGCGTCTATTAAATTCATAACTTCACTTCTAAAATTGTGAAGCAAACATACGGAGGCAGCCAACAAAGTATGTGAGTTTGATCCACAAAAAAATGTACTATAAATGCAAACGTGTGACCAGGGAATTCAAAAACAAAAGAAAACCCCCAGGGCCAATTTGTATCATGTACTGGTTTAATAATGTTGCTTAATACCAGAAAATTACATACATAAACTTTACTTGTGGCTAGAAATCATTTTTACGAATGATGGAGGTGTCGGACAATTCTAGAAAAAATGAACTAAATATTGAGACAATAAAAATTGAAGGTGATATGCATGGAAAAATCGCATTGAGGAGTGAGTGTCTAAAAATATTATATGTGGAAATGATCTATAAGATACATCAATATGAAAATAATTATTTAAATAGATAGAATCAGAAAGATTTGTGCAAGGCTTGAAAGCAAGATGGTATATGTGACCATATTAACAGAGAGTATACACCTTAAGACTAGTGAGTAATCTCCAAATGGTACAGATTATGCAAATGCACAAGTGAAGGAGGACAATCAGACCAAGAAAATAAAACTTAACTTTTATTTTCATTCTTTAAAAAGTTCATTTTTCTTTTATTGTGGCTTTCTATTCCTCTTAGAGAAGCAGTAGTGGTGTGCCTGAGCAGGATATAATGTGGTTGTGGTACGAAAAAGAGGGTTTAATAGCCCAGTGAGTTCAAATTGGACAAAGAATATCCATCTATGTCCCGATCTAATACACTGTTGCAACACTATATATAGTAACGCAGGAAGTCCAGCAATTTCTTGTTCTAAAACTTGAGCAGGATACCCCCCAAAAACAGGCAATCACAGACCGTGAGAATGTATTAACAAGGGGAGAAGAGAAAATCCTCAGAAGCTACAAATCTACAATTGGTTTGGCAGTTTAAAGGGTCTGCCAATTCCTTCTAGCTCTAATTAGTGATTAATAAAATAGCCCTAGTGCTCTACACTGCACTACGGCTTCTAGAGCTGTATAGCCGGTGCTGCTTGTCAGCACCTCCATTCAGCATCTGATGTTACAGCAAGGTGACGCCAGACCTTAGAGTCTGATGCTCTTGTTTTGCATGTAGGCTTCTACAGAGGCCGAACTTGGTGTGAAGAGGAGGCATCTTAAAAAGGTAAGTGATTAGGCTTGTTTACCCTTTAAGCCTTTTTGTATTCAGGAAGAGGATTAGAAGGAAGCACAAATAAACAGAGGAGAACCATAAGTGTAGCAGAACAAAAGCAAACAGTGCCGCCGAAATTCGCAAGAACCTCACAAAATCAAGAGCCCAAAACCACAATGCAGACCTTCTACACGTCAAATATTAAAATTAGATCATAATTTGTAAATATTGTTCATATAAAGAATAAGGGTGTCAGGCACAAAGTAATTATGTTTGATAAGGAAGCAACAAAATGTGTTGCCAAAAGTACAATAAGTTGAGATCAACTATAGATAATTCTCAGGAACATTTTAGTTTAATACTCGCTAATCATATGGTAGTATTCTACAATGCTACGGATATTGGTGCAGGTCCCAATAATTTATGAAAAGAAATTGATATCAAAATCATTAAGGTAATATTAGTTCAAATTACCAAATACCCATATATGCATTGTGGGTGTTAACAATGCAACGGAGAAGCTCAAAGAACATTAAAATGGTCATAAACTGAGAAGGTCCATCAGAATTGATTCTTGTAGGGATTTAGTATTGATACAAACGTATATGTTATCAAGTATATATGTCTCCAGAAGGTCTAATATAAATGTTCAAAAAAAGCCTTATGACAGAAGAGATTCTAGAGAACAAGAAGAGCAACAATATTTGATAAATAACCATGTCACTGGAAGAACAGAAATATTTAGGAGTCTATTAGGATTTTTATAGGAAAACAGTGAAATTCGTGTTTTCATACAAACCTCTCACAATCATAGTAACCAATAGAGTTATCCATTTTTTATTTTATTTTTTTTAAAACGCGGATTGTTTTAGGGCCCAGCTGGGGCCGAAGAGGAGGTAGCCCGGGGACATCGGGCCAAGGTAAGTTGAATGTATATTATGTTTATTTTACTTTATTTTGTGTCTATATGTTGTATTCGTGTAATGTTTTTTTTTAACAGGGGCCCCACCGGAGAAGAAAAGAAGAAGGACAGGGACATGCTGGAAAGGTGAGGAGAATATTTAGAATGTTTATAATGTTTATTCATTTTATGTAAATGTGTTGCACTCATTTTTTTTTATTATTCCCCCCTAGTTGGTGATCTGAAGGGACATCTGCAAAGGTAAGTGGTCTTAATTATTTAATTTTAGGTTAGAATTAGGGTTTCTGTATGTAGATAGGATTTATTGTATGTTAGATAGGGGTATGTATTTTAGATAGTTAGGATTTATTGTATATTAGATAGATAGGGGGATGTATTTTAGATAGTTAGGATTTATTGTATATTAGATAGATAGGGGGATGTATTTTAGATAGTTAGGATTTATTGTATATTAGATAGATAGGGAGATGTATTTTAGATAGGATTTATTGTATATTAGATAGATAGGGGGGTGTATTTTAGATATGATTCATTGTATATTAGGATTGATTGTATGTTAGATAGATAGGGGGTATTGTATTTTATTTTATTGTATTGTATGTATTTTATTGTATTGTGTATGTCTTTCCTTTTCAGGTGTGTATTTATTTTATTTTTTTACTGTAGTGGGGGGGTTGTAATGTATTTTTTTTAATTTTATGTAATGTTCCTTTTTTTTGTGACAGGTATTTTTATTTTCTCTAATGTAGATTTTTTATTTTTTTGTGCCTTAGTTTTTTTTATTTTCTGTAAGGTAGTGTAGGTGTTAATAGATTAGTGTAGAGGGGGTTTAGTTTAGATTTAATGGATTATTGGGGGGTATAGTGCAGTGTAGTGTTTGTACTTAGTGTCATGATGGTCCTTGAAGGACCGTCATGGCACTTATGTGGTTAATGTTAGGGTTGTAACTGCCCATAAGGGTCATAATATACCCTTATGGGACTGATGGGGTTAAATAGAGGCTTATGGGGGTCTGTATTGACCCCCATGAGTTATAGGGTTAATTAAGGCTTATGGGGGTCTGTATTGACCCCTGTGAGTTATAGGGTTAATTAAGAACTTATGGGGGGTCCATATTGACCCCCATGAATGACAGGGTTAATTAAGGATTATGGGGGTCTGTATTGACCCCCATGAGTGACAGGGTTAATTAAGGTTTATGGGGGGGGGTCTCTATTGACCCCCATGAGTGACAGGGTTAATTAAGGCTTATGGGGGTCTGTATTGACCCCCTCATGAGTGACAGGGTTAATTAAGGGCTTATGAGGGGGGGCTGTATTGACCCCCATGATTTATGGGGTTAATTTTAGTTGCCTGGGGTTAATATTTTTTAACAAAAGTTCTTTCAGGACCTTTACAGTCCTTTAAGGACCCGAGAGGCAGTAATTTTAAAGATTTAAATGCAGCGGGGTCACGATCTGTGCCGATTGGGGACCCCTACCCCAAGGGGTTAATGTGGGGACACTTCGGGGATCCTGATAGGGACCCCCAGCATAGAGGGGGGTTAATTTTAAGGAGCCGCGGCGGAGAATCTAAAAGTTTTAAATGCAGCGGGGGCCTGATCTATGCCGATCGGGGACCCCGCTGCAAGGGGTTAATGTGGGGGGACCCCTGCAGCATGGGGATGTGCCTAGGGAGCAGGGGGAAGCCTCACATGGCTGTCTCGGGCTGCTCTCAGGCAGCACGTAGAGGCTTTAGGGTCCCTTGCTAGCACTTTTTGTGCCCGTAGGGATTCTTCCGAGGTGCGAGATTCACCTCATAGATTTAAGGCTGCGTGTGACTCCATAGCTCTCTCGGAGCTTATTCTCTGCCATTTTTCGGAGTCATCTCGCAAAGCACGTATTGGGGATTCGGTCCTCGCGAACAGCAAAAAACTGGCTTTTGCAAGGACCGAGGGAACTAAGAGGGCTAATTTAATAAGGCCCCAGTTAGCTGTTCTTGCTTCTCTCCAAACTTGATTACATTGATGTAAAAATGTAAAAAGATGTAAAAACTCATCAATGGGATCTCCCAACAGACATTTATAACACTCCCCATCATTCAGCTGTTTGTAAGTTTCTTCTAAATAGGGTTAATAGGCCATGCTACTATATTCTCTCTCTTGTTGGAGGATTTGATAAGAACATCTTTCCATTCTCCAATTTTCCTAAAAGCTTGTCTTACATCATTAGTATTGTTGGAAATGCTTGTATTATGAAGATATGGCAATTCCTTGACAACTAATTTTACATAAATCTCCACTGCCAGAAATGTAGATACAGTATACCACCTATATCTACATGTCCAGCAGTGGAACTTGGAACCTGTGGGTTCATTTTCTTTCCATAAATCTAAGATGTCATTCAGTATGTTTGTGTCTGTATCTGATGTGGTATTCTTGACATCAGCTTTTGCAAAGTACTTATTCAGGACTAATTTTCTGGCAAATAATTGAAAATCTTTTACCACATAAAAAAAAAATCTAAATGATTGGAGGGTGAGAAAGAAATAGCTTTTTCTAAGATACTGGTCTGATATTTAGAGTGTGGAAAGGTTAATGATGTGGGGATCTCATACCCTCACAATGTTGTTCTTTTGGACCAGTGCAGGTCTGTTCCCCCGCCTGTACCCCCATCGTGTGTCTCACAGATTTTTTATGGGATTTGGTTCTACGCAATCCTCTTGATAATAGGAGAACCCTGTCATAATGTGTTTGAGTTCTAGACCCTAAAAAAATCCTGAGATCTATTCGTAGATTCACTGTCTGGTATAGTTTTGCTTGTTTCTTCATCAGTCATGGATGAGTCAAGATTTGTATAGGTCAAGTTGTAAGCTGTACCTGGTTCAAACCTGTGTTTAAAATTCTTCCTCCTGTTATATATTTATGGGACCAATCAAATACCTTACCACTTTCACAAGATGTCTCTGTTAAATTTTACCCTCTTCACATTCACAATCCCCTGTTCTTTTTTGTCCAAATCTGACTTGATTTTTGTATGTGTTTTTTTAAATTCATCAAGGGACTCAATCTGTTTAAATTTTTGTTTAATTCTAGTGTTTCCTTATCCAAATGTGGTTATATCTGTCTCATAATCAGAGAAAAATGCTAGGAGGTTTTCAAAGCATGTGGTTATGGCTTATTCCCACCTTTCTCTATAGTGTTCTAAATGGAAGGCGAAGAATGGAAATACTTCAATTCTAAGGCCATTGAGGGGGAATTTTTTTGCGAGTTACATGTCATAAATTATTTTATTTCAAAATAATATGAGATATTTATTCAAAAGTGACTCTAGTTTCCTCAAACCCTCATTTCAATAATCTTTCTCTGGTTGGAACCCTATATCACTGAATGCCTTCTCTACCCATTCAAGTCATTTATTGTCTTTTGTCTTCTGCCATACTCTATAGCATAATTTATATACCACAGATGGAGCAACAATGCTGAAAGCTATCTTAAACAGCCATATATTTAATCAATACCATGAAGAAGAGATGCAAGAGCCCTTAAAGTGAGTCAGAATATGTCTATTAACAGGCAATAATATCAATGTAATTGCCGGATAATACAGTTGTTTATGTCTATCTAATCTAGGTCTGTGGATAAAGGATATAAAAACAAAATCTATACCCTAAAATCTATAATACAATACTTTCACCACCAAGGTAATTTAAGATATAGCTATCCATGGGAGACTTGGGTTGCCCACAACTGTAAATTGTTGCACAAAACTCAAGTTAGGTCAGAAGGGAAAACTTAACCCCTTACAGACTGTGAAAAACATCTTCAGTAACGCAAGCTTCTTAAGACCAAAGACATAGCACTTAATAAATGCATATTTTATTATGTCTAATTACGCCGTAAATCAAGAAAATTATTAAAATGATAATACAGGGAGATTCAATACAATAAACTACTATCAAAATTAAACAGGGATAAAACACATAAAGTACTATACATAGTTCTGTAATATATAGATACCAGAAGAATTTAATGTTTTATTTAAGCACTCAGCTGGTTGCTTTCATATATTTCAGGTGATCCCCAAAGCAAGACAAATAGTTGTCCCTTTGTATTAAGTTTTAAATCTGTTTATATAACAATTCAACTTGTCTTTGTTGATCACTTTCTCACTTTTGCTAGAAGACCTGTCAGACAGGCACAAATAATACAAAGAATTGGTCCCAAAATGTCCAGATAGTTTGGACTACCAGTCATCCTAATGCCTCTGTTACGGTCCTTTCTCACAGAAAACAGACAGTTCACATGAAACCCTTTAACTGCTCAGCTGCAACAATATTTAACTGCATTCAGTGGCAGCTGGTGACTTTTCAAGTTGGTTTGTGCGGAAGGCAGAGACCTGGCCCCTCCCCTTAAATTGACTTTCCCTAAAAGTAGAAACTCCTCCCCTTCACAAAATGTTACCTCTGTAGGCCCTGCCCACTGACACATACTCCACCCACTTACTTGATTTTTTTCCCTGTGACACACAGATGTGCCTGATGTGCTGTGGTCAATAGGGTCAGAGAGATACAGACAGGACTTAACCAAAAACGAAAGTAATGGGGAAAAGAATACTTTATTTGAATACATTTTTACAACACTACACAGGCTAAATGCTCCTACAGGTAGACTGATTGAAGTAAAACCGAAAAAGCAGACATCAAGTTATTTTACTTGACAATACAAAAACTAAACCTGAAGTAAAAAACACCCAACCTCTTGTACCATACTCCATCGTCTTAAACTGGCAACAAGCCCTGTGTATCATTTGAATTAAATGAAATCAGATGTTAAATGTTTTACTAAACTGTATTAAAACTGTTGATTGCAAGCTCCACAAGTATATATAATGTATATTCTATATGATATGTGTGTTTATATATATATATATATATATATATATATATATATATATATATACTAGCGACTTGCCCGTCAAAAAATGATGGTCAATAAAAGAAAGTGTTGAAATGCTGTTTGTCACACAATGTGAGTGTACTGTGTGCCTCAAGTAACTAAATTGCTCAAAAAGCAGAAATCTACATTACATAAAATAAGAAAAACTAAAATCAACAAAAATAAAAAATGTACATTACAGAACCAAAAAAAAAAAATCTAAGTCACAAAAAATAAAAAAGGAACATTACAGAAAATAACAAAATACATTACAACCCCCCTCACTACAAAATTTTTAAAAAAATTACACACCTGAAAATGAAATACATATAATACATACATATAATACAATACAACACAATTAAATAAAATACAGTACAATCCAATTAAATACAATACACCCCTATCTAATATACATGCCACTATCTAATATACATGCCACTATATAATATACATGCCCCTATCTAATATACATGCCACTATGTAATATACATGCCACTATCTAATATACATGCCACTATATAATGTAATATACATCCCACTATCTAATATAAAATACTATCTAATAATACATCCCCCTATCTATCTATCTAATATACAATATATGCTATCTATATACATATATAGGTACCCTAATTGTAAGCTACAATAAAATAATTAAGACCACTTACCTTTGAGATGTATCTTCAGATCAGCAACCTACGGTAAAAAAGATTAAAAAAATTAATGCAACACGTTTACATGAAATAAGTAAACATTCTAAACATTCTAAATATTCTAAATATTATACTCATCTTTCCAGCATGTCCCGTTTCAGCATGTCACGTCCCAGCATGTCACGTCCTCCATGTTCCGTCGTCCATCTTTGCGTCTTATCCGGCAATGCTCCTGTAAAAAAAAACATTACAGTAGTAAACATAAACTAAAGTTAAATAAACACAATCTACATTATACTTACCTTTCAGCGATGTCTCCGGCCTCCTCGTCTTGTCCGGAAGCATCCGCGCATTAAAAAAAAAAAGTGACACACATCCGCCCTGGTGGATGTCTCTGACGCTAATGACCTGCCTATGGAGTGTTAAATAGTAAAATTGGCAATGGCGGCTTCTGATTGGCTGAAAAGGCTGTCTATCAAATTCAACCAGTGAGAAGACCCCATTTGTGAACCAATGAAAAAAGTATACACCCCAAAATACAACGCTGAATGGATAACACACCTGTCAATCTTTATTTGAACCAATCCTAAGGCTTTATTGCCATCAGCCAATCACAATGGAATATACCCCCACGTACTGATTGGTGAAGACATCTGCGCCTTCCCATTAGCTGTAATATTGATTGATATTAACAGTAGCCAATGAGAATGTGCAAATCCTTCACCAATCAGTACGTGAGGGTGTATTCCATTGTAATTGGCTATTGCCAGTGCAACCAATCAGAATGCGCAGAGGCTCCACCCAATCACCCTGTGGGGGTGTATTCCATTGTGATTGGCTGAAGGCATCTGCGCCTTGTGATTGGTTTAAATAAAGATTGACAGATGCATTATCCAATCGGATTGGGATTTTAGGGTGTATCCCTTTGTGATTGGTTCACACATTGGCGTCTCCTGATTGGGTGAATTTGACAGTGTTTTCAACCAATCAGAAGGCGCCATTGCTTATTTTCTTCCGGAAAAGTCTCCTGGAGCCTCATTAGCGTCGGGGATGTCCGGGAGTGCGGATGTAAGTATATATAAAAAAAATTTTTTATACAGGGCGTGGCAGAAGAGGATCCGGAGGAGGCCGGAGACATCGCGGGGAGGTAAGTAGAATGTAGATTATGTTTATTTTGATGTATGTGTATTAATATTATGTTTTTTTTAACAGGTGCTGCACCGGAGAAGGATTAAAAGAAGAAGGACTGGACATGCCGAAAAGGTGAGTTGAATATTTAGAATGTATAGAATGTATAGAATGTTTATTTTAGAACTGTTAACGTGTTGCACTAATTTTTTTTTTTTCTTCTCGTAGGTGGCTGATCCCAATGGTCATCTGCAAAGGTAAGTGGTCTTAATTATTTTATTTTAGCTTAGACTTAGATTAGTTAATATATAGATAGCATTTATTGTATGTTAGCTAGGGATATGCGTTTTATATAGATAGCATAGGATGTATTGTAGATAGATTGTGGTATTTATTTAGATAGATTGGGGATGTATTATTATATAGATAGCATGTATATTAGATTATGCTATTTATTTATTTATTTATTTAGATAGATTGTGTGATTTATATTAGATAGGGGTGTATTGTATTGTAATTGTATAGATAGCATGTATATTAGATTATGCTATTTATTTAGATAGATTGTGTGATGTATATTAGATAGGGGTGTATTGTATTGTAATTGTATGTATTTGTATTATATGTATTTCCTTTACAGGTGTGTATTTTTTTTTTTCTGTGGTGAGGGGGGGTTGTAATGTTTTTTTGTTATTTTCTGTAATGTTCCTTTTTTTATTTTTTGTGACTTAGGCTTTTTTATTTTCTGTAATGTAGTTTATTTTTTTTGTGAGTTAGGTTTTTTATTTCATGTAATGTAGATTTTTTTTGTGACTTTAGGCTTTTTTATTTTCTGTAATTAGAGTGGTGGGGGTTAATAGGGGGTAGGTAGTGTAGATGTTAATAGGTTAGTGTCGAGGGTGTTTAGTTGATATTTAATTTTTTATTGGGGGTGGTATAGTGCAATATAGTGTTTAAACTTAGTGTCATGATGGTCCTTAAGGGCCATCATGGCACTTATGTGGTTAATGTAGTGTTGTAACAGGCCCATAATGGTGTTAATATACCCTTATGGGACTGATGGGGTTAAATAGAGGCTTATGGGGGTCTGTATTGACCCCCATGAGTGACAGGGTTAATGAAGGGCTTATGGGGGTCTGTATTGACCCCCATGAGTGACAGGCTTAATGAAGGGCTTATGGGAGTCTCTATTGACCCCCATGAGTGACAGGGTTAATGATGGGTTTATGGGGGTCTGTATTGACCCCCATGAGTGACAGGGTAAATGAGGGTTTTATGGGGGTCTGTATTGCCCCCCATGATTGACAGGGTGACAGTGTATTTTTTTTTTCTTTTACAACGGGTCCTTTAAGGACCTTTACGGTCCTTCAAGGACCTAGAACGCAGGAATTTTGTTTGCATTCGGGACCCCCAATGCGATGGTTAATCTGGGGTTAATGCAAGGCTCCGAGCTTATCTCGGATCCCCTGGGGTTAATGCGGGTTTCCGAGCTTATCTCAAATCCCTTCTCGGGTAAGTTGTAGGTGGCTGGGCGGTCCTGGGTCTTTGAGCCTCGTTTTCATTTTTTTCGGTGGCCATTTTTTCTCTCGCTTAGGGGATTTTCATGTGTCTGAACTCGGGAATTTGGACTTAAATGGAGGTGTAACTTCACTTTCAGAGGTCCTGGGTGCCCCCTCCCCCTTGCTATGGGTAAGCTTTTTAGGAAGTGTTTGTGAGTATTTGGTGTGTTTTGACTGTTTTTAGGTGCGCGCGGTTCCGCCATTTTTCATGCGTGTGGGTTTTTGTTACTTTAAAGGTTGGTTCTGAGGTTAATGCAGGTTTCCGAGGTGAGCCTCGTTTTCGCTTTTTATGTAGTTTGTGTGAGTATTTGGTGTGTTTTCACTGTTTTAAGTTGCGCGCGGGTCAGTCTTTATAGTCGGATTCTTAGTGCGTGTGGGTGTTTGTTACGTTAAGGTTGGTTCTGAGGTGGGTTTAACGGCTCGCCTCGCTATGCGAGGCTCGCCAGCAATGAGCGCCGCAGGCCTCATTGCCTAAGTGCTTTGTGAGGACCCACATTTGCGGAGACGTTGGGATGCTTCGCGAGGACCCGCAGTTGCGGGGAACTGCGTCCCTCGCTTTGTGAGGGACGCAGTTCTTGTAGGCTCGCTGCGTGAGCCCGCAAGCGTGAGCAACTGCTCGTATGCTCACAACTATATATGTGATATATATATATGTATATATATATACTGTATATATACACACACACACATGTCATATACACTATATATGTGCTTGTGTACATACATACACATATATACACATACAAAGGGGTGGAGAACATGGGAACCTTGGGAAACATTTGTAGGAGCACAACAGGTTGCTTTCTATGAGCCTGGAAGGAGGTCCTTCATAGGGATGCAGGTGACGTATTCTTTGTAAATATAGAATACAAGCTGTACTCTAGGAGCCTGGAAGGAGGTCCTACATAGGGAAACAGATGCCTTATTCTATGTAAACATAGAAAACAAGCTGTATTCTAGGAGCCTGGAAGGAGGTTCATCATAGGGATGCAGATACCTTATTCTATGTAAATATAGGTAAATATATCTATTTAGATGCATGGTGCCTGGGAGGAGAGACATGCAATATGAGAGAGAGAGAGAGAGAACAAGTCACACAGAGAGAATAAGAGAGTCACAGAGAACAAAAAACAGAAAGAGAGAGAATAACAGACAGACTGAGACTACTCACCCGGTCCTGAACAGCTCTATCAGCATGGCAGCTCTTCACTGAACTACATCTCCCAGCATGCACTGCATACTGCAATTTAGCAGTCCTAATTGGTTGGGGCAGTGTCAGTGATTAGCTGGGGTTTGCCCCAATGGGTCTCCACAGCTTCAGCTCCTCACAGTCATTCTGATTGGGTGATTCCTGAAAGGTCCCACAGCTTCAGCTCCCTCCCTGTCATTCTGATTGTGTGACAGACAGGCTCATTGCTTCAAATCGAGCACAGGCAGCATTGTGCCCTGATCTGTAGTACAGAGCAAGTCACCAGCAGGGGGAGATGTGACAAGGGGATAAGTCAGTGTGTTTAACTGCTTACCAAATGATTCATCATTTAAAGTGACAGCAGCAGATATAAAAAAATAAAAGATTGAACATGATATAATACATTTTTATATTTATAGTATTTAAATTAAACAAGTTAGTGAGGGGGGATTAAGTCAGTGCATTCATTCTGTGAGGGCAGTTGCCCATTTGCCCCTTTGCACCAGCCAAAAGCTAGTTTTGTTGATAAAAAATCATCTACTGAAATTCAGATCTAATTTAAAGTTAGAGCTCTGCCCTACAGGGAAAACAGAGAGAAATAGATTGTGCTTTACTTGCTGTAGTGAAAAACAAGGATGTGACTTTAACCTTGATGTTACATGGAAAGAAATGAACAAGGACACTGCTTATATCTGCTGTAGTATTTCAAAAGAAAACCCAATCCGTGAGGGTTGATAACTTTTCATGACATTGGAATATTATCAAGAAAAAATATCTGTTTCCATTGAATAACACATTCTATTAGTCTAATTTTTACTTTTATGACATCCAGAAATTGTGATGATGGTTTCTCTTTAAGAATAACTTTCAGACCTACATGATATATTTATGTATCCATCTATTTAATAAAAAGACAAACTGTATTACGAATGTCTTGGTACAATCAGAAAAACTGCTTAATATACAAACTGGAACTAAACTTATATAATTTGATTTTCCATCCTGAACGACATCTCCCAAGGTCACTATTTTGTTTAGATATGGTATTTGACTCTTTAAAGACTAATATTAAAATTGACACATTGCAATTGGCTATGTCAATAGTACTTATAATGAACAGACAAGCCAATATTGTGACTTGTTCTCTAGATGTCAACGAAGGGAGGATGTTCTTTTAGATAATCTGTGTCAAACACAAATTAACATTTTTGTATATTTATCTGGTCTCATCAAAAAAGTCCAGTCCTGAAATACTACTCAATTCTCCTCTGAACAGGAGAACCATTTTAACCTCAGATGTACATTTCAACCTTCACTTTATCCAGGGATATCAGCTCCACCTTAGTGACCAGCCCCAACAAGTCTGAGATTAGTTCTTTTTAGATAGACTGACAAAGAGACTGATAGATAGATAGATAGATAGATAGATAGATAGATAGATAGATAGATTTGTAAAAATATATTGTATCATTAGGAATGCATTTTCCCCAGCCCTAAAATCATATCAAGCTAGTTGAGATTCATTTTTTCTACATTTATACGTGTACCTACATATTCTATTTTTTGGCATACAAAATACGTTTTGTGCCCTGTTTCATTCTCCAAGTATTCTAATCGCTCTAAGCAAAATATGGGGAATCAGTAACAAAGAATGCAAAATGACCTTAATGTAGGTTTCTAATGGTAAATTATAAACAAGTCAAGTCAATGTTTGCTAAATACAAAATAGACACACTAAAAGATACTGACCACATATACAAGACTACCAATCTATAAAATGTGTGCTAGTTTGTGTTAAAAATACATGAATTTCTATATTGTATAACATACATTAAAAAAAGCCTATTTAAGCTTGTTTAGAATAGTATTGAATGCAAAATAAATGCTATCAAGGTCAGAAAAGTGTCATTAAAGAGATGTAAACATGACAGAGATAAGTATTGTCCCTGTCCTTAGTGTGACCCAGTTGCAGAGCTAGTGAGGCCCATGTGCAAAAAATCTGTTTTGTGCTGAGCACCCAGTACCAACTCACTATATATATATATATATATATATATATATATATATATATATATATATACATACATATATGAATATATATATAATGTATATATATATATATATATATATATACCGTATATATATATATATATATATATATATATATGTATATATATATTTATATATATATACACATACACATACATATACATAAATAAATATATATATATATATAATATATATATATATATATATATATATATATATATATATATATATATATATAAATATATAAAAAGAATGAGATAGCCATGAGTGTCCAGTGTTGCAGTATAAAATGATACCGTTTTAATCAAACAAACATATTACCGTATATACTCGAGTATAAGCCGACCCGAGTATAAGGCGAGGCACCCATTTTACCACAAAATACTGGGTAAAATGAGTGACTCGAGTATAAGCCGAGGGTGGGAAATGTGCTGCCCCCTTTGTCCCTCTTGTGCCCTCTGTGTCCCCCTCTCTCTCTGTGTCTCTTCTCCCCTCTCCCTTCCCTGTGTCTCTTCCCCCCTCCCTTATCACCCCCTCAACCTCCCTCCTCATCCTTAACCTCCCTCCTCATCCTAAACCTCCCTCCTCATCCTCAACCTCCCTCCTCATCCTCAACCTCCCTCCTCATCCTCAACTCCCTCCTCAACCCCTTCCTCAACCTCCCTCCTCAACCCCCCCATCCTCAACCCCCTCCTCAAGCCCCCCATCCTAATCCTCCCTCCTCAACCCCCATCCTCATCCTCAACCCCCTCCTCAACCTCAACCCTCCTCAACCTCACCCCCCCTCAACCCCAACCCCCCCTCCTCAACCTCCCTCCTCAACCCCCCATCCTCACCCTCTCTCCTCAACCCCCCATCCTCAACCCCTCCTCCTCATCCTCAACCTCCCACCTCATCCTCAACCCCCCTCCTCATCCTCCCTCCTCATCCTCAACCTCCCTCCTCAACCCCCTTCCTCAACCCGCTCCCCAACCCCCCATCCTCAACCCCCTCCTCAACCTTCCTCCTCAACCCCCTCCTCAATTACCCCATGCTCATCCTCAACCCCCATCCTCAACCTCCCTCCTCAACCTCAACCCCCCCTCAACCCCCCTACTCAACCTCAACCCCTCTCAACCCCAACCCACCTCCTCAACCTCAACCCCCCTCAACCTCCCCTGTCAATCCCCCTCAACCCCAACCTCCCTCCTCAACCCACCTCCTCAACCTAAACCCCCCTCAACCCCCCTCCTCCACCTAAACACCTCCCCCCTCTCCCCTCACTTACCTGCTTGTGCTCCGGCCTCCGCTCCTTGACCCGGTGCCGGCGTGCATGTGACGTCACATGTGCTCAGCGTCATTAGCATATACCGGGTGCTGGCGCGGGGTCAAGGAGCGGAGGACGGAGCACAAGCAGGTAAGTGAGGGGAGAGGGGGGAGGTATTTAGGCTAGTTTAGGTGGAGGAGGGGGGTTGAGGGGGGTTTACGTTGAGGAGGGGGGAGGGAAAGAGACACGGGGGGGTAGAGAGACACACGGGGGGATAGAGAGACACACGGGGTAGAGAGACACACGGGGGGGATAGAGAGACACAAGGGGGGGTAGAGAGACACAAGGGCGGTAGAGAGACACACGGGGGGATAGAGAGACACAAGGGGGGGTTAGAGAGACACGGGGGGAGAGTGACTCGAGTATAAGCCGAGGGGGCCCTTTTTTGCCTTAAAAAAGGGCTGAAAAACTCGGCTTATACTCGAGTATATACGGTAGTTAGAATTACAAGCTTTCGAGAGAAGCACCTCTCTTTCTTAAGTCTGAAGCAAGCATTGTACATTTTACAGTGACATTTTAAAAGTTGAATATTCAATTTAATTGCATGCAAATAGATGTTATACCCGTTTCATATAATTGGCATCTATAGAAAAAGTTGTGTTTGGTATATTTTATTATTCTTATTATTAACTTGTATTTGTAACGCGCCAACATATTCCATAGCGCTATACAGGGTATGAAAAGAAGAAAAGTACAATGTTAACATACTGCAGAAAATGGAGAGCCCTGTTTTGAGCTTAGAATCTTTGTAGAAAGTGCCTTTTTCCAAAGCACTATACAAGATTGGAAGCTCGCTACTTACAATCTAAAGGGAATGGAAGAGGCAGAAGCCGGGGCAAGAATAGACAGATAAAGAATAGCAAGGGTCAAAAAGGAAGTGAAGTTTACTTAGGTAGGAATGCATGCAAAGTTGGAATGATTTTCATTTAGAAGGAAAGGAAAGGATTTGGTTAAAAATCATTTGAGGTGAGTGGCTCTAGTATGTAATATGTTACACATAGTATAACATGCAAATGGGAATATAAGGTCAGGGGCCTTGGTTAGGAGATATATCTCCAGAAGCCAACAGATGGTTATGTGGGAGACATGATGTGTAAAAGTTGAGAAGAAGAGCCTGAGGAAAAGGCATGAGGTTATGAGGAAGAAAAAGGAAGGAGAAGACATTGTTTAAAGGATTAATTAGGAATAGTTAGCAGGTGTTGTTAATTGATCAATTGATCAGCTGTAGGAAATCTAAGAGACTCAATAAAAGAAGAGTAACCAGGGGTGGGTGGGTGAGACGCAGGGGGGAGGGCAGTGGTTGCAGTATCAGAGGGAGAGGGGCAGAGGCCCAGAGGTATTGTGGACACTTCAGAGAAGTTTCCAGGGAGTATGTATGGTTGCAGTATCAGAGGGAGAGAGGCAGAGGCCCAGAGGTATTGTGGACACTTCAGAGAAGCTTCCAGGGAGTGTGTATGGTTGCAGTATGAGAGGGAGAGAGACAGAGGCCCCGAGGTATTGTGGACACTTCAGATAAGTTTCCAGGGAGTGTGTATGGTTGCAGTATCAGAGGGAGAGAGACAGAGGCACAGAGGTATTGTGGACACTTCAGAGAAGCTTCCAGGGAGTGATTATGGTTGCAGTATTAGAGGGATAGAGGCAGAGGCCCAGAGGTATTGTGGACACTTCAGAGAAGTTTCCAGGGAGTGTGTATGGTTGCAGTATCAGAAGGAGAGAAGCAGAGGCCCAGAGGTATTGTGGACACTTCAGAGAAGCTTCCATGGAGTGATTATGGTTGCAGTATCAGAGGGATAGAGGCAGAGGCCCAGAGGTATTATGAACACTTCAGAGAAGCTTCCAGGGAGTGTGTATGGTTGCAGTATCAGAAGGAGAGAAGCAGAGGCCCAGAGGTATTGTGGACACTTCAGAGAAGCTTCCAGGGAGTGTGTATGGTTGCAGTTTGGGACAAAAATGTCCTCATAAATCACCAACCATAATAATAAAACATTATTGCAATATTATTGCAATATTGCAAATCCCTAAAATTGCATTTATGGTATATTATTAAATGCTGAATTGTTAAGTAAGAGGAGCTAGTTATTTTAATTATGAATTGATCATTAATAGCATTGTGGTTAAATAATTTAAAATACCAATATGTAATATTCCATTTTCTATTTTCAAAAATTAGAGTCTCAAGCTGGCTGTGTGTCTCCACCCTGACAAGGAGCCTCATTCAATTGCAAGCCTGCAAGTCGCAGGATGTAGCCCGTAAGTCTGCGGGCCTGCTGCGGGCCTGCAGCATCCGCAACTTAAGGTTGCTATTTAATTGGCCAAGCCCACAAGTCCTTGCCCAATAGCATGGCTTATGATGTGCGCTATTGTATGTAACATTTGCAAGCTTGAACCTGATCAATGAAGCAAGGCCGTAACTACCGATTAGAAACAGACAATGGAAACGGAGATCGTCATCATTACTTCAATGAAAAATGTCGGTTGGACTTCAAAGTCCTACGGGCTTAAATTACGAGTTACAATCGGATTCACATTCCAGATATAATGCAATATTGATAAAGCCGTATGATATTCTATTACATGCAAGTTCCAATATATGTATTAACACATTGATTGCCGGGATCGATATAACATGGAAATTAAACATGAAAAAAAGTATTTTTTTGGCCAATTTCCGAGCTTGAGAATATTGTGCTATTAATTCTAACACATCACTTTCACTTTTAATAAAAGTACAGTAGTGTGTGTATATGTGCATTTAAAGTGCTCCGGACCTGTCATTAATCCCTTTGCGAGTCCTCCTTGGTACCCGTGACTTGTGGTTCGACTTTTGTCATTTGCGGGCTTGACGGCTTGCCTTGCGAGGGGGAATCGGAACAATTGAAATAGATTCATGATTTTAGCGTTCGCAACTCTTGCGGCCATGAAAGATCAAAGGCTTGGAGGGGCATTAACTTGTGATGTGAGCCCGTAACCCAATCACAGTCTGCGAAAAGATGCCAATTGAATAGCAAAATAAACACAGGCCTGGATTTAAGGAAATTCCTGCTGTATTCATGTGAGACTGTCATTTCTTCAGTCATGCTGATTGACTCACCTGTGCACAGAAAGTAAATCATTAAATTTAGGCCTGTGTGCAGCCCACCAGGACCAAAACTGGACACCCCCTGCTGTAGAGGTACAGTACATCATTTTTTAATGGTAACTGTTTCATATTCATTTTATTACAATAATAATCCCATATTTCATAAGATCATGCCTAGTCATCTTTTGAACAAAAAATATAGCAGTTTACAGAATTTACTAAAGGTATTTATTTTTGTTTTTTTATTTTTAAAAAGGAAGATATTATCATACATTAAAATAAATAACATTTAACAAGCTCATGAGTTATAACATTTTGGAGCATGTATTAAGTCCTTGTATGTTTATGTTCAATAATTACTAATGTTACTAGCATTGTCCACTTATCTAGTATGACAACATTTCCATTAATCAAAACATACACAAATATAAAACAAAATGACAAAAAAAGAAAGAAAGAGAGAAATGAAAAAAAAGGGAGAGAGGATTATGCGGCTAGTAGTTCAAGACTCTCTACCGGAGATAAAGTCAGAATCAATGTGATCACATTTGTTATCTATAACTTTACTTCTCTCCTAAATATTTATCCCAAAGTTTCCATTTTGTTGGAGAGATGCAGAATTTACTTAGAGTACCAAATTCCAGGATAAATTATTATAATCACTGGACACATAGGGCCTTTTTCAATTGCAAGCCGTTTACATTATACAGAGTGTATATCTGCGGGCTTGAAATTTGCTACAATTACAGAGTGATTAAATTAAACAAGCCAGCAATTTACAGGCCGAAACCCAAAACCGTAAACCCTGCAATTGTAAGTAGCATTTCAGAGCACGATCATGATCAATTAAGCAAGGCCGTAACTTCCGATTTAGAAACAACCAATAAAAAATGAGACCGTCATCATTACGTCAGTAAAACATGGAGGTTACATGTCAATCAATTAGCGCTCAGAGGTCCGATATGCAATTGGACTCGCAATTCGTCAATGTACAAAAAATTAAAGATTAATGGCGATACTGTTTCAGTCCATGTGGGTGGCCTGATATGTATTAACTCAATGATTCCCGAGATTGATATGACACCGAAATTAAACATTAAAACAAATATTTTTCTATTGCAGATTTGCGAGCTTGAGACCGTTGTGCAATTAATTCTAATGTCTTATATCACTTTCCCCGTCTTTTAGAGTGTGGTATTGATTATTTATTTACATTTACAGTATTATGAACAGGTGTTTAACCCCCTTGCGAGTCCTATCTGGTACTCGTAGGATTTTCTTCTACATTTGCCATTTACAGGTGTAAAAACATTTGCGGGCTGGAGGAACTGTAGCAATTGAATAGCGTTTTGCGATTTTAGCGATTGTATCTTTTGCAGGCTTAAAAGGCTTAGATGGGTTGTAAGTTACGATTTTGCCAACAGCAGGGATTTTGAGATTCTAACACGTAGATAGTTTGCGGCTTGCTAAAAGACGCCAATTGAATAGCAAATTAGTTTACAGGCTACATTACGGCTCCGGTAACCAACAATGTCTTAATTGAATAGGGGCTATGGTATATGAATTTAGTATTTTTGCTTTAGATTCATTGTAGTATACCTGCAATTCATTTTAATGTTGGTTGATCTAAACCAGAGTCTGTCAGCTCCAGTTCTCTACTTTAATGTAAAGGATTTAACCAATTTGAGTCAAACTGATTAACTCACCTATTTTCAAGCACAGGTAACATTGATCTGTTAATAAATAAATAAATATCTTGAGGAGGCGCGATTACTACAGACAATCTGCTTTATTTCTTACTTACAACAGAAATCTATACTTTTTATAATGCAAATGAGTTATAATATACTATTCAAGTTTTAATGTGTTATGTGTTATTTGTTATTCAATTTAATATTGATTGGGATAGACCAGTGGAAACAATACAGTTCTCTTTTTTAGGAAGGAAAAACAAAACAAAGAATTTCAAACATAATTAATCTATCCTGAGAAATTATTATACTTTTTAGGCAGATGAAATTTAAACAGACATTTTTATTTCTCATTTGCTCTCAAATCTATATGTCTATCCCTCGATTTATAATCCTATTTTATTTTTTCTTCTTACCCCAAATTTCCTATTTTCCTTTTTCTATTAATTTCCCATGTTTCAACAAGGACACATTAAACAATTTAACCCGAGATCACCACTGTGTTGACACTCCAGGACAGCCTTATGACACCACAGAGATATAATTAAGTTCCAGTACGTACATGGTGTATTTCGCATGTAACTCACATACAATTTAAATTTATCTCAAAATCACCCCAGGCCAAATTTTAGTACAAGGTTACACACTGGCTTTCCTGTAACCTTAACACTTAAAGGTGACAGCGATCTTTAAACAGTTACAAAATCAATTAACACTTAAAGATTTTTATGCATGAGTTGAACTTTTCACAACCCAACCCATTTCCTAACTTTGGAAATGTTACTCTCATCTCGTCCTAATACTAACTGATTTGATAGCCCACCATACAACATGCGTACTTACCTCTTTTTGTAGATGATCAGTGCCCTCTAAATGTTATTTTATAGAGGAGAGGATTTTGTAGACATTAGTATCATCTCATTTTTTTCATGAATACTCATTTCACGTCTTTCCCCTTGTAATGTAATGTAGGACTTGTGAGGACAGATATATTCAGAGAACCTTGTTGAACCAGTTTGATACCTTAAAGCTGTCTTTTCACTGGATTCTGCCTTAAAGGACAACTGAAGAGCCTTGTGTAAAACAAGCTTAAAGCTTTATATAACATACATTGATAATGGGCAAACTATTTTAGTAAATAATATATATATTCAAAAATATGAGGTTTTGCCTGATGTCCTGTGGCCAGATACATTATTTGTAGGTTACTTGGCATTGAGACAAGATGATGTACCCCATTCTGTACTGTTGTTCTCACTCTTCAGATCATCTCCCAGTTCTCTAGTTAAACTTGGCTGCCTCTTATCAGCCCCTACTAGGGGTGCCTCTTATTACTTGTTCATCTGCGGATAGGTTTTATGACTCATGAAAATCCATCCTCTGCTATGGTCAAAAGCTGTGTTATAAAGATAATATGCTGCAAAGGAGACATATTTAAAATAGTATTTGATTAAACTGGGAAAATATATTGTTTGCTCATTTGCATGTCACTGGCCAGATTCCCAGAGTGCAGTGTGACCACTGTATGTCTTCAGATTCTCAGCAGGAAATATGTTTACTAACTTATTATTAGGCATGCAAATCAAGCAATAAACTTATGGTTAAGGGGTACACCAAACAAAAGTGATTGGACAATGGAATATAAGCTAACATATTAATTATAGAAACAAACCTTTTTTTATTATTCAAATCGTAAAAGGCAGTAAAGAAGCATATAATGTGATAACATTACATTATGTCAATCATTAGTAATCCCCTACTCTAACCCCAACACACCAACATTTCTCACTGAGACCACTTCAATAACTCCCACCACATCACTGTTAATACCTTGCCTCTTAAATGGACCATCATGTATACTGAAATTATTGTTAAATATGACACTTTTGTTAAATAGGTCAACATAGTTTCCATTGCTAATATATTTACATATAGTATCCATTTATCAATAATCTTTCTTCTTGGTGATCCTTGCAAGATGTCGGCCTCTGTCCAGTCCATGCTGTAAAGGAAAACTAACTACAGTCATATGTGATATGGGGAATTGTTACCACTGAGAAAACAGCTTAATTTCTTGTGAGGTTCAGGTAATATTGGAAGATCTGTTCCAAAGCTTGTCCATGCATGAGTAAGGATACATTTAATGTACAATATTGATATATTTTAGGCCAGTAACTTACTATTTAGCTGGCATTGTTGATATTTCTGCAGATATTTATTTTACGCCTGAGTTTGGGCATATAATATGCAAAGTGTCATATTTGAACTGACAAACTTTTTGGATGAATAATAAGCAATCTATCAGATATATGTAATTATTAGAAAATGCAATAAAACGATGCACACTGCCTAATGCTTTATTAAATATTCTAATATATTTTTACTCAGTCAATTACATTGTTTCTTCCAAGCCACTATATTAATATTAAAGGACACCATTCCTGAGATATTCAGGATCATTGTAGCTACATTACTATGCAAATGAGAAACTCTTGAATGCCAATTAATGTGCTAGTTAGTATCACAGTCTGCTTGTCTATTACTAGTGGACAATAAATACTAACAGCCTTATTAAATTGCGATACGGCCAATTGAATAGGGCTCTATATAAGCACAGAGCATATTTTTTTTTACAGAAGTTTTTAGTTAGTGAACTTGTATCCAAAAGCAAGGTCTTCCCTAACTAAAAACTTCTGTAAATAAAATATGCTATGTGCTTATATAGAGCCCTTTTAAATTTACAGAATCACAATTTAATAAGGCTGTAACTCCCTAGAGTCCATAGTGCATTGCACTTAATTAATTATTAATTAATTTACTTTTATTATGGGACTATTAAAAATGAAAAAAGTCGCCGCTACTTCAGTGAGTTAAAATTGATAATTGAGGATATGTTTGATACTGAAATTATCATGATAATTTCAGTATCAAACATATCCTCAATTATCAATTTTAACTCACTGAAGTAGAGGCGATTTTTTTCATTTTTAATAGTCCCATAATAAAAGTAAATGAATCTATTACTAGTGACCAACACCCCCCAGTGTCATCATGCAGATAGATCCCTCCACTACCCTTATTAAGCACAATGAGCTGCACATTTGCATTTTGGCCCATACAATTACTTCTGAATATCCCAGGAATAATATATTGCATAAGTAAACAGCTAATGCAATATATATCGTTTTGTAGTGAAACCAACTTTTTGTTGGGATGACAGATTCCCTTTAAATGTAGATGTATATTCAGCAGCCTCAGTTGAAATGTGCTTTCTATAAGACTAATCAATTTACAAGCCCCCTCTACCTTAAACAAACAATCAGATCAAACAAGGCAATGGCTGCTAGAGTAGTAGGTTACTTGCATATCATTATTAGAAACACTGTACTTCAGCAGGCGTGCTTTTCTCCACCTTTATGAGGTATGCAGAGGGTGGGAGAGGATATGACCAGTAGTCTATCCCGATAACAGTCTTTATTTGCCTACTTTCCTGCAGTGACCACTGCAAACAAACCTAAACCAACCAGACGTATTGATACACGGGCCGTAAGGCCATCGCAAGGAATCGCAGAGTTGCGGCAGTTTTGTGGCTCTGATTAGAATGAGGCCCTTAGTGTTTTGAAGTCTGATATGCGATCATACTTGCAATCCAGAAATGTAGAAATCAATAAAAATCATTAAACAAACTGGTCTAGTCCATGTGGGTGGCCTGATATGTATTAACTCCTTGATTCCTGGGATCAATATAACACGGAAATAAAACGTAAACAAAATATTTTTTTATTGCAGATTTGTGAGCTTGAGACTGTTGTGCAATTAATTATAATATCATTGCTTTCCCAGTATTAAAAAACTACTGTAGTATGTTTATATTTGCTTTTACAGTGTCATGAACAGATGTTTAACCCACTTGCGAGTCCTATCTAGTACTCTTAGACATTTTTGATACATTTGCCATTTACGAGTTTGAGGGCAATTGCAGGCTTGTTGAATTGTTGCAGTTAAATATGGATTTTGCCTTTTTAGCACTGGTAACATTTGCGACCTTCAAACATCAAGGAGCAGATAGGACTGAGTTAAATTTTTGACAACCGCAGGGATTTTGAGCCTGTAACTCGCAAATGAATTGCGGGTAGGTAGAAGAGGCCAGTTGAATATCAGTAACTTTTATGGGCTACATTATGGGGCTCCTTTAATTGCAATTTGGCCAATTGAATGGGGGCTCTAGTGTGTTGGAGAGAAGCAGCTCTGCTAGTCCCTGAAATACTACAATTGAAATGCAAGTTTTAAAGATACATTCACTTTTTTTTCAAATACTGATTTTATTGCTAGTCGGTTACTATATAAACAATTCAAACCACTACAGTGGACCTTTAAGTATGTTGCAAAATGTTTTTTACTGACATTCTTCTTAGATAAAGCACTAAACCTCCAAAGACCGTATTCTTCCTTGGGCATGGGGATATTTGATGTTCAGTGTGGCTGATGCTTAACTGCATGAATAAATGCATTGTAATCCCTTCAAGCAATTGAGGTGTTAATGCTGTAATCATTAGGTGATTGATTAAGAAATAATGGAGATGGTGCTATGCTGTTATTATTTGTGAGCAATTCTACATTTTGCAGTCACTGTAAAAATTAACATCAGGTGTCATAGCAAATCCTTTTTGCTACAAGTAATTAAGGGTTAATGTCAATCATTCATTATCACACTCTCTTGCTTCCAGGGACAGATCTCTATCACTGTAAATGTTTCCATCAATGCGTGAATATCACAGAAACTTTAAATTAAAATATCTGAAAGAGCAGAAGGGTGGATAGAGGGAAACTAGTAACACTTCTTACAAAGCATGATTAATATTGTAAATAAATATATAAAACCAAAATGCTATGATTCAACATTGCCATGTTCAGATCTAATGGATGCAATAACTCCTGAGTCCCAGAGATTAAAATGTAGTACATGGGCCACTATTAAATTCCAAGCCCGCAGTTGTCTTCATACAGCCAGTAAGTCTGAAATTTGCAACAGTTACAGAGCGATAAAATTGAATAAGCCTGCAATTACATGGCCAAAAGCGAGTTCAATGATATATATTAACCCATTGATTGCTGGGATCAATATAAGAAAGAAAAATGAGGATTTGGATTTCCCTGGGTGTTTTCCACCCCAATATACAGTATACAGAAATGGTGGGATAAATATATACAAAAATAAAGGTAATTTTATTAGATAAATGACAGCGACGTCTTTAAAAACAGGGAATGTTTAAAATACTGACACAGGGAATAAAAAATGGCAAATGTGAGGAATAGTAAGGAACCCTCAAGCACTGGTATTGTGCAATGTATAACTCTTAAGTGAGTGGGTATTACTATTCACACCTAGCGGGCGAGCCAGAAAGTAATTACAAGAAAATATCAAGGCGAAAAAGCCCTATTGTATCACAAAAGATATATATATAAAGCACCCTTATGCCTAAATGCATGTCCTCCAAAAGTCTAGAGGGTACATTGGACAGAGCAATATATGTGCATAAAAGTGAAATATAGGTCACTGTATGTCTTTACTAACACCCCTTTGGATGCTGTAAATTAAGGTACCAAGAATTAGTACCTATATGAGTCAAAATTAAGGGGAGCTCAACCTTAAGTACAGACAAAGTTGTTACAACAGCTATATGTTACACAGCATACGGTCCAAGCTGTGTCTATATACATTCATTGACATCTAATTCCGATATGACACAACAAGTGTCTAAAGCTGTATATACAAGGTAGAGACTGTTCCCCAATTATTAGGGTAGTAATAGGTGATATCAGGTATTCACAGACGTAATATGCTACTAATGGGGCATAAGGGGCTTTAAACTAGGCCGTAATTATAACAAATTTGCGGTTCCTAGAGAGCTCGACCGCCAGGTTTGCAACACGCATGAAATTTTGAAATTTCCCTTTGACAAAGACGTGGTACGTCGAAACGCGTCAGGCTCCTAGCAACGACGCTGCCCACGTCATCACGTTAGACGTGCGCATGCGCGTTGCAAACCTGGCGGTCGAGCTCTCTAGGAACCGCGAATTTGTTATAATTACGGCCTAGTTTAAAGCCCCTTATGCCCCATTAGTAGCATATTACGTCTGTGAATACCTGATATCACCTATTACTACCCTAATAATTGGGGAACAGTCTCTACCTTGTATATACAGCTTTAGACACTTGTTGTGTCATATCGGAGTTAGATGTCAATGAATGTATATAGACACAGCTTGGACCGTATGCTGTGTAACATATAGCTGTTGTAACAACTTTGTCTGTACTTAAGGTTGAGCTCCCCTTAATTTTGACTCATATAGGTACTAATTCTTGGTACCTTAATTTACAGCATCCAAAGGGGTGTTAGTAAAGACATACAGTGACCTATATTTCACTTTTATGCACATATATTGCTCTGTCCAATGTACCCTCTAGACTTTTGGAGGACATGCATTTAGGCATAAGGGTGCTTTATATATATATCTTTTGTGATACAATAGGGCTTTTTCGCCATGATATTTTCTTGTAATTACTTTCTGGCTCGCCCGCTAGGTGTGAATAGTAATACCCACTCACTTAAGAGTTATACATTGCACAATACCAGTGCTTGAGGGTTCCTTACTATTCCTCACATTTGCCATTTTTTATTCCCTGTGTCAGTATTTTAAACATTCCCTGTTTTTAAAGACGTCGCTGTCATTTATCTAATAAAATTACCTTTATTTTTGTATATATTTATCCCACCATTTCTGTATACTGGGATCAATATAACACAGAAAAAAAAAAATGTCTGCAGATTTGCGAGCTTGAGACTGTTGTGCAATTCATTCTAACGTCTTACATCGCTTTCCCCGTATTTTAAAGTGCAGTATTGTTTTTTTATAGTGTTACCAACAGGTGTTTAACCCCCTTGTGGGTCCTCTCTAGTACTCGTAAATGAGACCGTCATCATGACATGGGTAAAACATGGAGTTTAAACTACAATTAATTGACTAGCAGCTCAAAATAGTAAATTTAAATGTAGGAACATGCAATTTTATTTTATTGTTCAATTGATAATGTACTTGATATTACAATAGTTGTATTTGCAACTTCTGCTGTTTCACTCTAAAGACTAAAAAACAACTTGGCCTTTGGGCTCTTTCCACATTATTGTAACTGAAAAAGCTTGTGATGGGATGATTTTAATCAGTAACCGTACACATGTATCACTTTATACATGAGAGGCCCAGAATTTATCCTGATTACCTACTTTGCAGCTAAAATAAAGCTCTTATGATTTCTTAACACGAGGAGTAAAGTTTCAGCTGTAAGATTTATAAGTTAACTCACCTCATATGTAACAGAAACTGTTCGGATGATTGCCACACTTTTGGGGTGCACTGGCTATATAGGTGCAACAAAACAGAAAACACAGAAGCATTTGAAACATTTTTGATTTTTACTTAATGAAATCTGGCACTCAACTGAGAGATCACTTGCTGAATCACTTTACTTGTATTTCTATTTTCTAAGTCTGAACATACTGTAGAGTGTCCAGCTTTTTCAGCAGCTATAAGAGCTGTCTCTCACAGCTCCATATACTAAAGTCACCAGAAACCTGAAGCTTGGGTGAAGATAATGTTAGTGATGACGCAGCCCGGCACGGCATCCCAGGTTACCTAATATATTGACCCAAAATTTTAACCTTCCATCCTCTGATTCTCATTGGCTAATTCAAACTGATCTTAATTACATGAATTGTGATCTAAAATGATCTAAAAACCAAGCTGAAGATTTAACTTCAAGACTTAAAGGATAGAATATCCTGAAATAGGCTACCGATATATTTTCTTTTCATATCTGCCAACATCATCAAGAATGGCACTTGATCATCTATTCTTCAAAACTAAGTTAAACAGTGTTACTAAATACCAATCTTTTCCTCTAACCCATGCCATTTACTTAAATGAATCATATGAAATGATGAAGCTTCCCTTAACCAGTATCCTGCAGGAGAATTATTCTTGGCATCATTGTGGAGATGTGAAAGTGATTATAATTTGTTTATAGCATGGTTTAATATATAATGTACTGTTGCTTCCTTTAAAAATGGACATAGCTGACAAATCAGAGGTTGTGTTTGATTGGTTGACAGCATACAGGGACCATTTGGAAGTGGTTTCTTCAAGCTTGCCACATTTTTAATCACACAATGGAAGCTATGTAAACGATTTAAAATTTGGTTTGTATCAATTATATATTATACTAGCGACTTGCCCGTCAAAAAATGACGGCAATGAGATGTGTATGTTTGGAAAGTTGTTCAGTTATTAATATACGTATTTGACATTTGAGGAACAGGTTCTAAATCCTTTGTTTGCTTAGTAGCTTTTTTTGGTGTATCTTTTTGCAGCTGATAGTCTTTTGATTGCAATTCTTTTGCGTTCTTTTTCTCGTCGAATTTCCTTCTCCTCTGGTGTCTGCTGGTTGGCCCATCTCTCTTGTCATTCTCTAGTTTGACGTCTTGTCTTTTCTTGTTTGCTCTCGTTAGTAGCCATGTTAATCTGTAAAAGAAAATAATGTATAATTAGTTTAGTTTGAGATGTTAAGTTTGTTTTTTAAATGTTTTATTATCAACAGTTTGTTTATATGTGCTTGTAGTTCATTGTAGCGGTACTTTCTTTGTATTGTTAAATAAGTGTTTTGGTTTTTTTTTGGTCTTACTTTCTGTTGTTGTAATTTTTGCCTTACATGGATAGCACACTCAAGGAAATGACACTATACCTTCTTCTACATTTAGTAGGTGTATAGTGTTAATGTAAATGTATATTTTTTTGTTTTGGTAATTTTTTATTTGTTGTACTTTTGACTTACAGGCATAGTAGAGGGCAAAAATTAGTCTTTGTAATTTCTAGTACAGGGGATTGTCGTAATAGTATTTTCATATTTTATTTTGTGTCTACCATATGTTGCATACTTTATTTGCTTAATTAGTCTTTTTTATGAAGATTAAATGTTTTTGTACAGTGAAAATGAATGTTTTTGCTATTTTGGATATGATGGCAATGTTTATAGCATTATCCTGTTTTGTGTCCACAACTTTTGGTATGCTTATTTAGGCTTCTTTGTAAGGCTTATAGGTTCTTAAACAGTAAAGAAGAATATTAATTTCCTTTTGTATGTGTTTGTGTGATTTTTGGTACAATCCTGTTTTGTGTCCACCATATGTTGCATACTTTATTTGCTTAATTAGTCTTTTTTATGAGAATTAAATGTTGTTGTACATTAAAAATGAATGTTTTTCCTATTTTGGATATGATCGCAATGTTTTTAGCATTATCCTGTTTTGTGTCCACCACTTTTGGTATACTTATTTAGGCTTCTTTGTAAGGCTTATAGGTTCTTAAACAGTAAAGAAGAATATTATGTCACTTTTCTATCTGTTTGTGTGATTTTTGGTACAATCCTGTTTTGTGTCCACCATATGTTGCATACTTTATTTGCTTAATTAGTCTTTTTTATGAGAATTAAATGTTGTTGTACATTGAAAATGAATGTTTTTCCTATTTTGGATATGATCGCAATGTTTTTAGCATTATCCTGTTTTGTGTCCACCACTTTTGGTATGCTTATTTAGGCTTCTTTGTAAGCCTTATAGGTTCTTAAACAGTAAAGAACAATATTATGTCACTTTTCTATCTGTTTGTGTGATTTTTGGTACAATCCTGTTTTGTGTCCACCATATGTTGCATACTTTATTTGCTTAATTAGTCTTTTTTATGAGGATTAAATGTTGTTGTTCATTGAAAATGAATGTTTTTCCTATTTTGGATATGATCGCAATGTTTTTAGCATTATCCTGTTTTGTGTCCACCACTTTTGGTATGCTTATTTAGGCTTCTTTGTAAGGCTTATAGGTTCTTAAACAGTAAAGAAGAATATTAATTTCCTTTTGTATGTGTTTGTGTGATTTTTGGTACAATCCTGTTTTATGTCCACCATATTTTCCCTACTATTTTTTTTGTTCAATTAGTGTTCTTTATGAGTATTCAATCATGTTGGACAGTACAAATTAATGTTAATTGCCTTTTCTATATCATGTTGTGCTTTTTATTTTTATCCTGTTTTGTGTTAACCACTTTTTGGTTGCTGCATTTGGCTTTGTGGGTGATGGTTGGAGGTTATTTGACAGTAAAGAGGAGGAATAGTTTTGTTTTATGTATGTTGCTAATGTTTCAGATTCTATCCTGTTTTGTGGCTACCTCTTTATTTTTTTGGTTTCTGTGAAACTGTCTGTGTTCCTAAATTGTATAGGTCTTTGTGAAGTTTGTTCTATTTTACCTCTTCTTCTTTCTTTGTGTTCTTTAAAAGGGATTCTCTTGCACAGTGCACGGTACAAATTCTTGAGTGACGCTGTTGATGCAGAGTCTGTTTGAATAGTGAAAAAAAGGGCAAAGATTCAGTTTTAGGTTCCATATGTATTAGTGTCATATTATTTTTTGCTATGAGTTGCAGTAAATTAATGTCATGTAAATTGACTTGTTCAATTAGTTTCGGTTAACATTATTTTTTTTAGGGCCTATACATATAAATGTGCATGTCACATGTCACTATACATGAATCACATTTCCATAGTTAAAGTTGTTTTGTTTTTTTCCTGTCTTAACAATAAAATGTAATATATTATAGCTTACCTCTCAGTTGTAATTTGCACAGTGTAAAGTAGGAAATTAGGAAATAATTATCTTCTCAAGTAACAGCAGCAGTTAACTATCCAGTCACTCCGTTCATCACCTGAGTAGAAATGTAGAATTTTCTGGAAAGTAGGCAGTATTTATAAACTTTCAAGTGCCTCAGACCGTTAGAACGCAATACGCATGCGCTATTTGCGTTCCAGCTTACAATTTCCGTTCCATCCGCCATTTTATGCGTAGTAGTTTTCAAAATGGTGGTTAATATCAGTGTGGTACGTGCCGCATAGTATGCGTTTCAGTTTTGCGAGTCACTGTAGTATTTTTGCGTCTGTAGCCTCGTTTTGTTCGGCGGCCATTTTTTCTCTCGCTTAGGTGATTTTCTGCATTTTAAACTCGTTTTTTTTTACTTAAATGGACGTGTAAATTCACTTTTCGAGGTGCCGGATGCCCCCCCTTGTTGTAAGTAAACTTTTTATGTGTTCGTGGTTTTTATTTCTTGTGTTTCTGATGTTTTCATGCGCGCCGTTTTTGGCTGTTTTTTGCGTGTTAGGAATGGGTCGTTTCGCAGCCGTATTTTTTTGCGAGGGACGCCGTTGTTTTTTTTCTAAGTCGTGCGTGTGGGACGCAGTTGTTTTTTTTTCTAAGTCGTAAGTGTTTGTGTTAACCGCGTGTGAGGCGCCTTTGAGCCTACACCTCTGCAAAGGGAGGGGCCGCATTTGCGGACAAACAATAGACCCGACGTTGGAGCCTTCACCACCGCAAATGCGGCCCCTCGCTGCGCGAGCCCGCAAGCGTTAGCAACAACTCGTATGCTCACAACTATATATGTGATGGGGTTGTATTTGGGTATTTTTATTTAGAGGACTGGATAGTCAGACATTATTCAAGATGGTAGCTTCCAGTAAGGAAATTAATAGAACACATTAATACTATACTCTGTACTTCACAAATAGTAAAGATAACATGATATTTTTACTTGATAAGTATTCAATATTTCCGCTTTCTATTGTTCATATGTCAGGGCAGACTGAAACTTTCAGATCACCCCAACTCTTATTGTTTCCATTGAAATTTATTTACCCTCATTTTCATGAGCATCCATTTTAAAATGATATGGGATATGTTGGTATCTTTTTTATATTCATTGAAATCACTACTTAAAAACCTATAGAGATTGAGAAAAAACTTTCAAAAAAACATTATGTCAATTCTGATATAATATAGGCAATAGCACAGTTAAGTTCTCTTTTAAGTAGAACAGTCTGATAAATTGACTCTGATTTTCTTAGGTAAGTAATCTGCCATGCTTGAAGGAACAAAACAGGGGTCTAAATATGGCCTCTGTTTGGCTCATTGTTCTTGACTTTGTACACACTAATGCAATGTGATGGGCTACGTCTAAATAGTCCATCAAACGTATTTGATGTTTGCAGACTCACAGATGGATTTCATTTCCACAGTGTTCGAAAACGTAAATGATACAAGAACGTTAAAGAGCATTAAACTACTTGTTGACATTTTGGCCGTGTTAATGAAAAATGGCAAGAAAACTAAAGGGAAATCCCAATCAAATAAGCTTGAAAATCATGGTTTTAGAATAAAGTGTGCACATAGCCTAGATTTTGTTCTCAAGCCCAATGTCATAAAATAAGAAATTACGAAGAATTTCTTTATTGTTTTTCTTTCTCGTTCCATAATATTCATATAATAAGAGTTTTATCATTACATATTTTAAGTCTTCGTAAATATGAGTATTTATTATTAAAATGGAAACAATTAATTTAAAAAGAATAGTTTAATAAACTGAGTTAGCAGGGCTTCTGTTCACATAAAATTATTTATAAGCGGTAGGTAGACTAGATAAATATTAAAAAAGCAAATAGATTATTTCAAAATTTAAATATCTAGAATGCAATTTTGAGATAACTACAGTCAAATATATTTGACCATTTGTCATGGAATGGTAGACCTCTTCTTTCTGCTAAATTGATTGATTGATTTTCAATCTCTACCTGTTTCCTATTTAGACAATGTTTTATGATTTATTTTTAACTAAACGATTGTTCAGTAACAAATAAATACCTAAAAGTAAAAAAAAAAAATATTTTCAGAGGCCCGTGTAATAATATTCTTCTAGCCTATTCCTGTTTATGGTTAATTCCCCTCTCAAGTCTACCTTTTACCCTAACCATAATAGGGTTATTGCAATATTGAATGACTCCTGTTTGTAAAAAAAAATCATAGTGCTGTAACAAATAATTTATAGACTTCCTCCAAAGATAAAATCTAACTGACAATAGGAGGAAATAATGATGTAGGAGGAGAATCAAGATGAATGTAGACATTTTATTGAATTATGTTTAAAAAGCTATTTTTAATTAAAATTGAGTTAAAAATGTAAACAAAAGTGTTTTCCATTTGAGTAATTAACATACACCCATATTAATCTGTTTGGGGTGAAAAAAATCTGAATCAAGTATTTTCTTGTTCTTATATCTCATACAGTATGACACAGCATATTTATTCCTTCTTTTTTTTCAGAGAATTCCTGGATAAATGTATTGTTAATGACAAAAACAACCTTGACTTTGTGTGGTTTCCTGTCCCTATTTGGATCGTTTACAGCTTTTGCTTTTCTGATAGGAAATGCAATGTGAGATGTGCAAAAACAGTGTGCATATTGTAGTTTAATTGGTCTTCAGTGTCGCTCATCTAAGCTCAGCACGTGTGCTGCAGGGTGTCTGTTCCACAAGAGGAAAGAATAAACTCAGATTCAAATCATAGGAAATTCATCAAATAGGCTTCTTAAAGCTCTGTCTTTCAAGGCCTGTTTCCTTGCCATATGATCTCTATAAACCAAATTATTGCTGGCCAGAGTACAAAACTACAGGCGCCTAGGGCTAACCTATAATTAATGCCAAATGTATGTGACAATGGGCTGATCATAGAGGAGAATAGACATTTCTAAGTAGTTCTTTTAGTTAATTTACAAAATGCAAACTGACTACACTTAGTGTATTTAGAAAGATCCGAGAGATAAGCTGCCTCTGCAGGTCTTGGCAGCAGACCAGCATGTGTCTGATTCACAAGTTTCAGTAAAGAAGAGTTTTATACAGACATATGTAAGCTCACCAAGGGAAGAGCCGTGGGCGGTTGCAGCAGTTCCATCAGCTGCTACTTTATTAAAGGGTAGTGGAAGCCTGGACTAGTCTAACAGTAGAAGTAAAGCAAATAATACACATTTTCAGATAGAAGATAAAAAAAGAGTGTTTTTAATCACAAATACTAATAAATGGTGTGATTAAAGAACCACTATAACTTAAAGTGTGATTAAAGAACCACTATGCTGCATTTACAAGTAAATTTCCTTTGTTTGTTGAGCATAAAGTATTAAAAATAGTATGTAGTTTAAAATAAATAAAAGCAATTCTTTTTTCTTACCATTGAATGTGAGTTTTCCCTCAAGACGAGCTGCTTATCTCCTCCTACCTGTGCATGGCCAACTCTGCGCAGGGCCTGGTATAAAAAAAAAGTCTGACCAGTCAGACTTTTGTTAAGACTGAGCATGCTCGGTAAAGAGGGACGGCCCTATGATGGCTTATGCACTGTCACCGGGCAGGCCTATGGGGTTACAATACAATGACATCATGGAGCTGGGTCAGTGACATCATAGCCTAGACTGCTTCCAAGCTCCATGATGCTATGGCCATCAGGCAGAACTGGCCACTCCCATTGACTAGGCAAAGGGAGGAGGAGAAAAGCAGCCCTGCTTGGGAGGAAAACATAGCATTTAAAAGTAAGAAAAAGTATTATCTTTTATTTTAAACCGCACACTGTTTTTAATAGTCAAACATATGAGGTTTACTTTTACGGTGGTCCATTAATAACTCTATTTTCTATGTTATTCTCTATTTGTAATAAGTAACTAAATATTCATACTTTATTATATGTTCCATAGGATAACATTTTACTTTTTGACTCCATTATTACTACCTTGATAAATAATCAGATTGTGCTTATTATTTGCAATGATATTCTACATTCATATCTTTCTCAGTCACTTAGGCAAGAAGGGGTAGAGCTTAGACCGGATGTGTCTTGAGCCCAGAGCTGGCTCTACACTGAGGTAGTGACTTGCCTATTTTTTCACATACCAACTGATTAGATCGCTTTTCATTATACAGCTCCCTCACCCTCCTGTGCCAATCATCTGAGGCTGGTTATTAAATATTGCCTCGCTCCACCAGATTATCCTCTTGCCTCAAAACATTTAAAACCTCACTTAAAACGCATCTCTTTAAAGAAGCGTATCACCTTGCACCCTAACACACTTATCACCTCTCTCTCCCTCTTTTACCACTCACTATACCTTAGATTGTAAGTCTGCGAGTTTCAATCCTAAATACTTTGGGAATGCACCATGGACATTGGATTCCTAGCTCAAAGACAGGGCCCTCCTTGCTTTGCTATATGTTAAGTTGTATTTATCATTGTCTGAACCTAATTTTTGTACAGCGCTACGGAATATGTTGGGGCGTTATAAATAAACTATAAGATTAATAATAATAATGCCATACAGAGACCTCAACTCTTCGATAAATGCAAAAGGAAGTCACCAAAACTGGTGCACCATCAAATTGAGGCAATCATTTTGCAAAGTGGTTAAAATGTTTTAAATTGATCAGGAAATCACAGAAAAAAAACTGCAAAAATAATAAGGATGGAGGCTGATTATATAATATTATAGTATTACTAGGAAATTGCCAGTAAAAAATGACGGGAATAAAATTGTAAGGCTGGCAATGCTGTTTGACACACAATGTGAGGCTTTTGCTCCTCTGAGCACCTTTGGCGCTCATAGAGAGACTCTCCCCCGTGTACTTCAACTTTCCTGCTTTGCAATGATCACCTTCGGAGCTCATTGCGAACCCCACAATGAGTGTCTTTGACGCTCACTGTGGGGCTCGCAATGAGCACCTTTGGTGCTCATTGCAAGCCTCTCCCGCTTGTAGTGCTCATGGCGAGCCACACGATGAGCGCCTTTGCTGAGGCCGGAGGGACCTGGACCGCATCCTGTTTTTATTTTTGTTGTGTTCAAGTTGATATTAAAACTATTATGTTAATAACAAATAAAAAAAAGGAACTGAAGACAAAATAACGAAGACAGGCATAGATACCTTTATTCAAATATAAATTTAGCATCAACAACAACAGCGTATCACAACTTTATAAGTACTTGGATTAAACTACCCAAACCTGGAATGGGAAAGTTAACAATATTTGCTGTATGTTTCTTATACCCTGTTGTAACATGACATGACACTTTTCTAATATGTCTTCAATAAAAAAAGATTGAATCAAAAATAGAATAAGAACGGTTTAAAAAAAAAGGGAAACTGGTGGGGTTTGAACTCACAATCTTATATTTTACCTTGAAAATGTGTGACTTTATTATACTTTCTAAATAAACTATCAGCCTTATTAAATTGCGATTCGGTAAATTTAAAAGGGCTCTAATTAAGCACATTTTTTTTTACAGAAGTTTTTTAGTTAGTGAACTTCTATCCAAAAGCAAGGTTTTCACTAACTAAAAACTTCTGTAAAAAAAATATGCTATGTGCGTAAAGAGAACCCTTTTAAATTTACCGAATCGCAATTTAATAAGGCTGTATATTTATAAGAGAAATTCTTTATTAAAAAAAAAGGAAGAAATTGTACTCTATATATTATTTGGAAAAACTATATCAAATCCACACACCATCTCCAAAATGAATTGTGAAAAATATATAAGACACTATATATACTGTGACATATCTATTATATATAGTGTCCTAGCTAATCCTTAAACTAATATTCTGCCTTTGAAAGGCTCAGTACAGTAAAGTATTTTCTAAAACACAGTCTTTTACGTTATAAAATGAAATTGGTACTTTACAAATATGCGTCGTAAAAGCATTGAATCATGTAAAAGGTTTCATGTGTTAATGCGATATGCAGACAACAAGGAATTCTTTGTACCAAGTTTGACAATAATTCTACATAACACAGCTACAAATGTGTCTACAGCAAGAACATAGAAATGCAAAATACACCGCAGAAAAATATAGTTTGCATTTAAGAAGGTAATTAATATTGCTTTTTAGGTAGCAGCAAAAATTCAAAATTGCAGCTAGCACACAAATATATGTATTTTCATATTCCAAATGCATCAGTAGCAAAAACACAAATAAAACAGCTTTGTATAGATATACATAATATTTAAAACCATGGATAGTAAGATATTACTCTTGCAACTCAGAAAAGTTGATGGATATAAATGAGTAATAATTTGGAGCTTGAAGATGAAATAGAGAGAAAAACATTTTTTTTTTTTAAATAAGGGACTCTAAAAACAACATTTTTTTTCAATAGCAATGCGAGAATTGGCTTTATACAGCTAAGAAATAAATCTGGATAGTAAAAATGTTGCATGCTGCTGACTTTCTGGCAGGAAAGATCATTGTAAAAAAAAATCTTTAATTTAATTTTAAATGAAAGGGCAGCAGAATTAAAACATCAAGTAGACTCTGATCTCATTAACCTGAGCAATAAAATTATTTTGATTTCTAGATATATACAGCAGGGTTACAAATAATAATCCTTTCCAAGAAGTACTGTATTTATTTATATCAACATATTAATGTACTATATTATCTGGAGACAGTGCGAAAGACATAGACAGACTAACAGACAGACAGTTTTGTAATATTACATACTCTCTTCACTATATTTACTAAGGTGAGCCAGAGGCATCTCACATTTGTATAGTATGTTTCTATTTTTCGGACGCTATAGAGAATAAAATAGTAATTTTAGAGATCTTACCAAGTTAGTAATCCTGCTCTCGTTGTAGGTGATAAAATAATTTGCTCTCATTGAACTGAGACATGTACTAGGTTTGGAACTCTATTAATCATCACATATTATAATTGTCAAACTGCGATTTGTCGTCACGCTTGCGAAACTCGCAAAGCGGTTGAGGAACGTGGGACTTACTTAGGCTGCAAGCAGTTGAGGAACACAAGACTTATATAAAAAAATCGGACCTCGGTAAAATAAGAAGTTAACGGCCGAACCGCGGAAATACAAAAAATAATAAAAAATAAATTAAAACACACTCACACACACAGCACAGAGTGAGAGCCAGGAAGCCTGGGAGTGAGGTTGCAGGCGATTTGGAGACTTATTTGCTGTGTTTCGTCACTCGAAAATCGGCTAAGCAAGAAAATAAATGGCCGTCGAAAACGTAAAAAAATCTGAAACTGGATGAAAAGGAGGCTGAACAAAGCCAGGCACGCGGGACTTAGAAAATACACGATGGCAAGGACAGTAACACTTATACGAACAACGCCAGGCATGCGGGACTTTAAAAATAAAACAAATGGCAGTCAGACAGAGCCACAAACATTCAGCACACACAGAGGAGAAACACACAGGGAAGGGATGGGGAGAGATGGTGGAAAGACACACATGGCATTCCCAAGCACAAAACTTGCAGGTTAATGAACCCTGCAATGAGCCACCCGTACATTAGGCGGAAGGAAAGGGTCGCAATGAGCGCCAAAGGTGTTCAGAGAAGCAAAAGCCTCATATTGTGTGGCAAACAGTATTGCCTGGCCCCCCAATTGATTAGAAAAATAACTTACAACCTCACACACAGCATGGGGGGGGGGGGGGGGGGGGGCGGGGGTTGGTGCAGGGAGCCTGTAAGTGAGGTGGCTAGATAACTTACTAATTAATTGGCATTTTTGGGAGGTCTCAGAACGGCTAAGCTAGGAAAAAAATGGTGGCCGTAAGGCCGTAATTTTGATTCAAACCCCTAAATTGGAAACACATTTCGGGCTTTGGGAAAATTATCAATTTCCCAAACCCACAAATGGTTTCACACCCATAAATGGAAACAGGATGACAGAGGAGGGAGAGAGGGGAGAAAGACACACAGGGGAGGGAGAGACACAGGAGTGGGAGAGGGGGAAACAGACACAGGGGAGGGAAAGGCGCTCATCGCGAGACCTGTAAAGTAGAGGAGGGAGAGGCTCACAATGTGTAGCAAAAAGCATTGCCGTAATTTTTGACAGGCAAGACGCTAGTAATAATAATTCATCATCATCATATAAAAATGTATTTCTTATTGTTGGGTGGGGACTTTACATTATCACATTGCTCAGTTACTTTCTATATCATTTTTATGAAATATGACAGTGGATAAAAAGTTTTATAAAGCAAAACCAAAAACCAAATAACCTTTTTTTGAATCTTTATATTTTATACCAAACTATTTCTTACTGCAGGAATCAATTAATTAACTTTCTAGTAGCTCTGGCACTTATAGAGGACACATTCCCATTGTGTAGATAGAATTGTATGTGCAACACTCCACTTTAGGAGGTTGATTACCAGAAAACATAACTCTCAATCATGGGCGTATTTAGGTTTTCTGCTGCCCTAGGCTAATCAGATTTATGCACACCCTACATTCCACTTGCAGCTCCTCCTTTCCCTTTTCTATATCTAATATAAGTTTACATGTTAATAATGTGCTGCCCTAGACCTGGGCTTCATGGGCCTATGAAGAAATACACCCTGCTCTCAGGGTTTAGCAGTTTTCATCTCTGCTGATTGGCTGCTGCTTACCCTTTCTATTGAAAATCTTAGCAAGAGAGAATATATTGATACTCTATAGCAAGGTGTTCAGTTCATTTTTACAAGGAACACCAAGACTCAAATGTTTTTGTCAAAATAAAGGTAAGGTCTGTAGTACATATTTTTACATATACACACCAATATTTTAACATTATGGCTACTGTAAAGGTATTTCGATCATCAGTGGTGACTAGACCCATCATATATAAATGTAATCTTCCCTATCATGTATTGTTAAAAGCTGGCAACTTTATTTTGTCAAAGCTACTCTTTGTAAACACTTGAGGTTTGGTAAATAAGTTTGTGCGTGTGTGTGTGGTTGCTGATAGACAGCAGACTATGATGGGGAAAACCTACTTACCGGATGTATGGTGTGACTGGAGTAAAGGCTGGTTTAAGGGAAACGGAACTTCAATATTTATGTCATTTACTTTAAAGGCTTTCAAAAGTTATAAAAATCGTTTTTCATGAGAAAAAAAACTTTAATAAAAATGCTTAGACTTGCAATCATACCACTATGTTATTAGATTAAGCTCATACAACTCTTTCACGGCTCACTTGCTGAAAGTGTCACACACCCTGTGCAATTAAACTTCTAAAGCCATTTATTAAGCACTGGGACATTCATTTTAAAAACAAATATACTCTTTAAAAACATTCAAATGCAGTCTTTCAGATGTGATAAAAATGCATGTCCCTTTAACTAGGGGCTTCTTTATATGCACACATCAAACATCAAAGCCTCGCATTCTTAGAACTTCACCATCTTTTTAGAGCTTGTTGTGTTAAATTGGTTTCCCTTGCAAATTATGAGCCACATTTCTAAGCCCGCAACTCGATCGCAGACGGCCGTATGTCTGTGGGTGTGTTACGGGCTCTCGTTCGTCTCCGAATCCGGAGCTATTCAATTGCTCAAGGCCACAAGTTACTGTCCCAAAGCCAAAACCATAAACCATGCACTGGTTCATAGCAGTTCAGGGTAAGAACATGATCAATTAAGCAAGCCCGTAACCTCCCATTTCGAATCAGCCAATAGAAAATGAGACTGTCATTATTACGGCAGTAAAACATGGAGGTTGCATGTCAATCAATTAGGTTCCGAGGTCCCATATGTGATCAGACTTGCAACCCTTCAAAATAAAGAATTATGAAAATGAACTCCAATACTGTTCTAGTCCATATTGGTGGCCTGATATGTATTAACTCATTGATACTCGAGATCGATTTAGCCCCGAAAATGTACATTAAAATAAATCTTATTTCCTGCCGATTTGCGGGCTTGACGGTTGTGCAATTAATTCTAACGTCTTTTTTCCATTATTTACAGTGCAGTATTGATTTTTTATTTGCATTTACAGTGCAACAAATAGTTTTTAACCCCCTTGCGGACCTCTAGGATTTTCTCTTTCTTGAAAACATTTGCGGGCTGGGGAAATTGAGCAATTGAATAGCGATTTGGGATTTTTGCCATCGTAACTCTTGTGAAAGTTAAAGATCAAAAGCTTCGGGAGACTGTAAGTTATGGGTTTAACCATCGCCATTTTTTCAAGGCCGTAACTCGTAAGCCGTTTGGAGCCCGCAAAAAGATGCCAATTGAATAGCAAGTTAACTTGCGACCTCACTTACGGGCTACCGGATGGCTCGAAACCTCAATTGAATATGGCTCTTTGCTTGGAAGAATATGAAGGTTATCTAGACCCAAATTAGTGCGTAATATTCTAATCTTTTAAAGCAAGTTTAATATTCAACACTATTCTTTAAATCACTGACTATGAATTTTAATAATGACCAATGTATAAATAAAACAAGTAGCTCTTTTTCATAAAACGTTATACAATGCCATATTCAACAAAGACAATGCTGTAAAATGTTCTGACAAAGGACTAGTATATTTTTTCCAATATGCTAAAATATAAATGTGTTTTTTTTGTCTGACACTAAAATCTTTTTGAACTATGCAATTTTCAAATACCTATATTTATATTTGATCTCAACTAGACCAGCAACATTAGTATTTGATAAGCAGCAAAAATGGCATTCTCTAAATGCCAACTTTATACAATGCCTGTTCAAGTCCTAAATAAGCATAAGTGTTAGATAAAATACTGAAATTTGAAATTATAGTGCTTTTTATTATGTAAGAGGCTTTTCCCTCGTTAGGTTCTTTAGGACTTGAAACTATCTTTTAATATTATGAAGCAAAAAGCATGGTGACCCCATTATTTTATGCTTTTAACATACTCCAAATGTAATGAACTGCCCACAGAAAATGTATCATAATAATTTCACTGTGGGTTCTAATGTAGTAAAGAACATAATTGGAAAAAATTGTTTTTTTCATTTCGCATTCAGTTACTTTGTATTAATAAAAAAGATTCTGTAATATAAGGAAACATATATTTTAGTAAAAAAAATATGTGTTCAGATTGTATTTTCATTGCCGTTTTTTTCTACTTAAATAGCATTGAGTATGAAACGTCTAAATATCAGCCAGTTCTTACTGTGAGAATATAAAGTGGGGAATTATTGTGTTTAAATTAGCTGAAAGAGACCAAATTAGAAAACCGTGAATCACTTGAACTGTGTTCCAAGACCAGAATGTCAAGAAAAGAAACAAGAGACTCTTTTTACTAACTTGGAATGCAAGCAGCCGATTAGTCAATCAGCCGTAAGGCCCCACAATTAAGACACCCATCACCGAATGATGATTAATGTATCATAACTTTACATGAAGCACTGTATAATTTTAAGTATTTTAGCCTCCACTGATCACTTGCAACAAATAAGATGATTTGTGTTGTAAATATCTGAAACATAAATAAAAGTTAACTAACTACTTGAAGTACTTTAACTTTGTAATTTGTATTTTGCATTTGTAGAAGAGCAGAAGGACATGCAAAAGAAAATATGGTTCCGTAGAAAATGTTACCAGGATTTGTTGTATCAGAGTATGTACTCAGTATGTGGTTTATCAGGGAAAATGTGTTACCTATTGTAGAAGATATTGACTTACAGGTTAACTTATACCTATAATTAAAGGAATATTGTAGGTATTTTATGCCTTCTAAAGTAGTAGATCTATAAAGCAAAATTAAATATATAATATGATAACAGTGTAGGATTTTTACTAAAGGAGATCGTTTCAAGTTTTTAACTAATTTTCTCTCCTACTTTCAGCTAACCTTTAGGGGTCTTTCATTTCCTTGTTCCTTACTCCTGTATGGCTCTACCCCTAACAGCAGGGTCACAGGGTAGTTGTCTGTAGGTGTGGATGGGCGGGCACTAGGGGTGTAGGAACTGGGAGGGGGGGCAACTCTCTCACAAATTATATCCTACATTTCAACTTCATCATGTTATTTGAGACACCAGGGTATATTGTTCACTGATGTACTTGACAGTCTTTATTTTCTGTTTACTGATGAAAGAATACAAAAAATATTTTAGAGATAGACTCTATGGCAAAGTAAACGGCAAAGTAAACCTTCCGGTAGGCAGTCAGAACACAAGAGAGGGTAAGCAAAGACAAGATGCTGCAGAAGAAGAATGTGAGGCCTAGTATAACCATCCTCTACTAATTTATATATGCAAAAAAACAATGCTATATGTCATTATATATTTGTTTGTATGTGAGGATGTGCTACTATGTTTGTAATCATGTTTTACAAAATGTTAGTGGTTGGGGAGAAATATAATGCTTAGTGGGGCTTTAGAGAAAGATATGGCAGAGGGACATCGGGAGAGGGTAAATAATCAATACAAAGGGAAACATAATGGGAAGGTTACTTTTTCCCTTCCTCTGTTTTCTTTTTCTTCTTCCTATCTCTCCTTCCTTCTTCCTTGTCTCTTCCATGTGTCCTCTCCTCTTTTTGCTCCTTTTCTCTTCCTTTCGACTTTTCCTTTTTCTCCTCTTAACCTCTTTGTCTCATTCTTTCACCCTTTCTTCCTCCTCTCAACTCACATTCTTCTCATTCCTCCTTTTCACTCTTTTCTCTCTCTTACCACCTTTTGCTCTCCCCTTCTATCCGTTTTCTCTTCCTCTATCCTTTCCCTGTTTTCCTTACTCCACCTTCTTTTTCTCCTTATATCTTCAAATCTCCCCTCCAACAGTGAATATATATATATATATATATATATATATATATATATATATATATATATATATATATATATATACAGTATCTCACAAAAGTGAGTACACCCCTTACATTTTTGTAAATATTTTATATATATTTTCATGTGACAACACTGAAGAAATGACACTCTGCTACAATGTAAAGTAGTAAGTGTACAGCCTATATAACAGTGTAAATTTGCTGTCCCCTCAGAATAACTCAACACACAGCCATTAATGTCTAAACCATTGGCAACAAAAGTGAGTACACCCCTAAGTGGAAATGTCCAAATTGGGCCCAAAGTGTCAATATTTTGTGTGGCTACCATTATTTTCCAGCACTGCCTCCTTAAGCCTCATGGGCGTGGAGTTCACCAGAGCTTCACAGGTTGCCACTGGAGTCCTCTTCCACCATAATGACATCACTGAGCTGGTGGATGTTAGAAACCTTGTACTCCCCACCTTCCATTTGACGATGCCCCACAGATGCTCAATAGGGTTTAGGTCTGGAGACATGCTTGGCCAGTCCATTGCCTTTACCTTCAGCTTCTTTAGCAAGGCAGTGGTCGTCTTGGAGGTGTGTTTGGGGTCGTTATCATGTTGGAATACTGCCCTGCGGCCCAGTCTCCGAAGGGCGGGGATCATGCTCTGTTCAGTATGTCACAGTACATGTTGGCATTCATGGTCCCCTCAATGAACTGTAGCTCCCTGGTGCTGGCAGCACTCATGCAGGCTTAATTTGGACATTTCCACTTAGGGTTGTACTCATTTTTGTTGCCAATGGTGTAGACATTAATGGCTGTGTGTTGAGGGGACCGCAAACACTACTTTACATTGTAGCAGAGTGTCATTTCTTCAGTGTTGTCACATGAAAAGATATAATTCAATGTTGTCAATTGGACTTGGTAAGAACCTGGTTAAAACCTATCCAGCAAAACCGTGCGGTCCTTGTACACCTCTGATAGCAGAAGATGGACCAAACACAGGAACCATGCCCAGGAGATTGCTTCCACTGACCAGTATATCGGGAACACTATGTAATCACTTATAATTAGGATTCATTCACAGAGTGACACAATAGCCTGCAGAATATCTAATATGTTTTTTTACAACAATTCCTATAACATGAAACATAATACATAAACCAACATACATACAGTATAACAGTGTAATCATATTTTGACCATAAGCACTAAGAAATACATAAACCATAATAATAAAAACAGGGTATCTCTGGCCAGTAAGGCCCAGGCCATATTGTAAAACAGTCCAGTCCGGCTGCCCTGGGCATGACAATATATATATATATATATATATATATATATATATACATATTTGTGGACGGGTTCCTCTCCTAACGGTCAAGTGCGTCGAACCATTGTTCACCAGTGATGGAATGCCCTTGTGGACATTTGGCCCAGGCAAACAAGCTGAACCTAAATTTGCGGTCAGGCCCCTCTCCTTGTGTAGCTGAGGTGTGGCCAATTGCTACGCCCTATCTGGCCTGCTAAGTGGGCCGAGGGCTGAGTGATGGTGAGGAGAGGCAGGAAGGCCACGAAAGCATGATAGCATTGGAGTCTGTCGAAGGGCTGCAGTAGCATTAGGACTTGTGAGGACTTATGAAAGTGTGATGGAAGTGAGCCTGAGAAGGCTGGTTTTGAGACTTATGGAAGGCATGAACGAGGTAATGCCTTTGAAGGCTGGTATGGGTCATATGATAGTGTAGACGTCGTAACCCTGCAAAGGGTGGTTTGGTTCATATGGAAAGCGTGAACGAGGTGAGGTTGCGAGGCTGGTTTTGGACTTATGGAATGTCAGACGAGGGTCATAATCTCAGCCAATTCAGGCAAAACCCACCCTGATTCAGGTAAAACCCACCCCGAAAAGGTACAGGAAAGTTGAAAAATCGAGTAGATTTGGGCAAAAATTTGCGAAGCAGACTTAATGAAGCCTAAAAGGCGTAGCCTTGGACATGGACAAGGTACACAACTTGGCGAATTCTGGTCCAAACAACCCCAAGAAGGTATAGGAAAGTCGAGAAAATTGGTAGATTAGGCCACAACTAAGCATGAAAAGCGAAGGCTGAACCTTGGACTTGGATAGCAACTTACCTTGGATAACAATAGGAAAAGGCCCAAAAAGCGACTGGAGCTTGCGATATGAGGCAAAGGAAGCTGAAAAGCGAGAGAGCACAGAGACACAACTTGCGGGCTCAGGACTGAACTCAGCAAGGGGATGTGGACAGAAAGTGCTTATAAGGCTGAAGCCAAGGAAGAGGCAGGGTTTACCAAAGCCCCTCCCAAAGAAGAGGCAGGGTGAGAGTGGGATCCTCTCACAAACCCAAGTGTTTAACCTGGAACATATAAATATATATACAGTATATATATATATATATATATATATATATATATATACACATCTATACCTCATTTAACGCTGTATAAAGATTCCAAGCAATAGGAGTGTTAAGAGAAACAGCTCTAAACGGGGCAGATTAACATAGGAAAGATAGGGATAGGGCAACTCATGAAAAAAAAAAAAACATTTCAGTTGACATTAATATGTGAAATTAAATTTTATATGAACTTTAAAGAAACAGCAAACATAACACTAACACAAACTGAACATTAGCAAAAACTTAGCATAAACTTTAAATTGTTGATGTTGAAGCTTTTGGGTCATCCTGGATACTGTTTTCTTTGGAGAAAAAAAACAGTGTTATAGTGAATCATAGCATTAAAAGGGGTCAAGCAGGTAAAAACAGCATTATAGCGGGGCAGGGATATAGAGAATCAGAGCGTTAAAAGGGGTCTGGCAGGCAAAAACAGAGTTATAGCAGGGTTTAGCGTTAAAAGGGGTCTGGCAGGAAAAACAGTGCTATAGAGAATCAGAGCTAAAAGGAGTAGCGTTAAGTGGGATATACCTGTATATATATTTTGGGATCATATGTCCCTGATTGGAGGTTAAGCACTGTGCAGCTAAAGTTCATGGAATGTGCAGATCCATGCTCACCTCTGGAGCATACTCCCATCTCTATAATACCTACCTATTATGTCCTTTATTATGGGCAAAATAAAAAACACCATAAACCTTATAAATAAATATGAGAGAGCACAACTAGAAGTTATAGATATATAAGTCATGGGACTTACCTAGTTTGTCTAGTGAGACGGAGCTATACTAAAGGAAATATGTTCCATTTCTATCACTGTCACTTAAAATTTATAGCTGAGTAACCTGATTAGCTCAAAAAATCCAGAGCTAATCCAACAACAGTTTATATTGTATATTGCAATTAATTTGCACTTGGGGAAGTTAAAAAATATATATATTTTATTGCTACAAGAAGTCTGTATCTTAGGTGAACTGCACAAGTGTAATTTTAATTATTAGATATAACATCCGCCTTTAAAAAATTGAGAAAGCTCATTTTTACTGGCTCTTCTCAACACATCCCTCCTGTTTTCCCAAACATGTTTTACCAAACCACTAACCAAGATAAGCTTCACACACTTGAAAAGTTGAAGTATGTAGTGGATAGCATATAAAATAGGAATTTATTGGAGAGAAAAATTTGTTTCAGATGTCTAGGCACTTTTTTGTTTCAGTGTATGAGTGAGCATGTGGGATGCATAAGACAGACTGTTAGATTAACTGCATTTGAAATGGAGGTTGTGGGTTCAAATCAGTTTATTTCTATCTTAATAATGTATATATTGTAAAAAATCCATAATTACAAACTGTAAATGGTAAGTGGCAAATATGATTGTTGTAATACTTTTAAAATAATGATTCTAACTAAATAAAATCTTCTAATTTGAAAGAGAAAAAATGGTTTTGAACTCACAACCTTCCTTTTAAAGACACTTTCTTTAACAATTGCACCATCTCTTTGCAAGAAAAAGTATGGGAGTATGGGAACCAATAAACTAAACTATATGGTAGCTATGGCAGTCACAGCCTGGACCTTATTATTTATGACATTTCTAGAAGGAGATCTTAAAGGGCTTTGCAAGCTATAACAAAACAATTTAGGTCATGTAAACAGCATTCCCATGTGTCTTACAAACTTCCACTTCACATTAAGCTTAACTTTATATGTAGATATCAGGGGCAAAGCTACCAGTGGTGCAGGTGGTGCAGTACACCAGGGACAATTTTTTTATCGTTTGCATTTAATTTTATTTTCTGTAGAGTATTTTTACTGCAGCTCCAAGAGGTGGCAGTGTGGAGTAGTCCAGCACACTTGGGCTAGATGACAGTAAAGAATAGGGGATGGTTTCTGTGAGGTGGGTGCTGAGAGGGGTTGGCAGCTGTGTAGAGATAGTATATGTATACTAGAGACATGCCAGTCAAAAATGATGGGGCATTAAAAAAGTTTTGAAACACTGTTTGTCACACAATGGGAGTGTCCTGGGTGCATGAACTATATAGACCTCTAAAGGACACTAATAAACCCATGTAATTACACTATAAGTGCCATGAGGCTCATCAAGGACCCTCATGACACAAAGTGTAAGCACTACAATATTAACCCTAACCATACCCCATTAACCCAAACCTGGGCCAATTTAATCCTAACAGTACACATTTAACCCTTACAGTACCTATGTAACCCTAACTGGGCCTATTGAACCATAAGTGGGCCTATTTAACCCTATGTAAACCTATTTAACCCGGTCTCTTATGGGGGTCTATACAGACCCTCATAAGCCTCTATTTAACAGCATCACTCCCATAGGGGTATATAAAGACCCTCATGGGACAATTAGAACCCTAACATTAATCCTCCAGGACCCACATGACACTAAGTACAAGCACTACACTGCACTACCCCCCAATAAATCATTAAATCTAAACTAACCCCCTCTACCCTAACCTATTAACACCTAAAATACCTATCTACCCACTATATACATCACATTTCAATACAATGCAAATAAAATACAATACCCTCTACCTAAATAAAATACCCTCTATCTAAAATACAATACCCCCTATCTAACATATATTAAACAATATCTAAATACCAAACCCTCTATCTAAAATACATACCCCCTATCTAACATACATACATACGCCCTATCTAACATACATACCCCTATTTAAAATACACACATACGCCCCTATCTAAAATACGTCCCCCCTATCTAACATACATTAAACACTATCTATGTGCACAAACCCTAAATCTAACCTAAAATAGAATAAATAAGACCACTTACCTTTGCAGATGACCCTTCGGATCGACCCACTAGAAAAAAACAAATTAGTACAAAACAGTACATTGCAAAAATAAACATTCTAAATATTCTAAAAATTCTTGGTCCTTGAAGAATCTGCGCTCTAACCATCTGCACCTTCTGACTGGCTGTTGTCACTGTCAATCAGACTGCAGCCAATCAGAAGGCAGAGATGCTTTCAGCCAATCACCCATGTTGGGTGTATCCCATTGGGGTTGGCTGAAGGGAATAGTGACTTCTGATTGGCTGTTGTCACTGTCAATCAGTCTGGAGCTAATCAGAAGGCGCAGATGCTTCCAGCCAATCCCTCCACAGGGGTGTATCCCATTGTGATTGGCTGAAGGGAATAGTGCCTTCTGATTGGCTGTTGTTACTGTCAATCAGACTGCAGCCAATCAGAAGGAGCAGATGCCTCCAGCCAATCACCCCGTGTGGGTGTATCCCATTGTGATTGGCTGAAAGCAATAGAACCTTTTGATTGGTTTAAAAATGATTGTCAGGTCCATTAGCCAATCAGAATGAGATATAGTGGGTTTATCCCATTCTGTTTGGCTCGCACCTTTGCACCTTTTGATTGGCTAAAACTTGATTGACAGCCTTCTAAGCCAATCAGAAGGCTCAGTTGGCAATTTTCTTGCGGAAGAGACTCTAGAAGCCTCATTAGCGTCGGGAGCTCTGTGAGAATATTTAGAATGTTTATTTTTGCAATGTTAATGGTTAATTAAGGGATTATGGGGGTCTGTATTGACCCCTATGAGTAACAGGGTTAATTAAGGGCTTATGGGGGTCTTCATTGACTCCCATGAGTGACAGGGTTAATGAAGGGCTTATGGGGTCTGTATTGACCCCCATGAGTGACAGGGTTAATTAAGGTTTATGGGGGTCTGTATTGACCCCCATGAGTGACAGAGTTAATTAAGTGTATATGGGGGTCTGTATTGACCCCCATGAGTGACATGGTTAATTAAGGGATTCTGGGGGTCTGTATTGACCCCACATGAGTGACAGGGTTAATTAAGGTACTATGGGGGTCTGTATTGACTCCCATGAGTGACAGGGTTAATGAAGGGCTTATGGGGTCTGTATTGACCCCCATGAGTGACAGGGTTAATTAAGGTTTATGGGGGTCTGTATTGACCCCCATGAGTGACAGAGTTAATTAAGTGTATATGGGGGTCTGTATTGACCCCCATGAGTGACATGGTTAATTAAGGGATTCTGGGGGTCTGTATTGACCCCACATGAGTGACAGGGTTAATTAAGGTATTATGGGGGTCTGTATTGACCCCCATGAGTAACAGGGTTAATTAAGGGCTTATGGGGGTCTTCATTAACCCCCATGAGTGACAGGGTTAATGAAGGGCTTATGGGCTCTGTATTGACCCCCATGAGTGACAGGGTTAATTAAGGTTTCTGGGGAGTCTGTATTGACATCCATGAGTGACAGGGTTAATTAAGTGTTTATGGGGGTCTGTATTGACCCCCATGAGTGACAGGGTTAATTAAGGAATTCTGGGGGTCTGTATTGACCCCACATGAGTGACAGGGTTAAATAAGGGCTTATGGGGGTCTGTATTGACCCCCATGAGTGATAGGGTTAATTAAGGGCTTATGGGGTTTGTATTGACCCCCATGAGTTACAGGGTTAATTAAGGGATCATTGGGGTCTGTATTGACCCCCATGAGTGATAGGATTATTTAAGGACAGTCCTTTAAGGACTTGCAAGATGGGATATTCGAATTTTGATTGCAGCAGGGGTCCCCAATCGCGAGGGTTAATGTGGGGTTAATGTGGGGACCCTTAGTGGGTCCCAATGGTGACCCCCAACATTGGGGGGTTAATTTTAGGTGCCGGTGGGGGTACCTACAGTTACAGTTTTAACTCTTTGTGTGCCACGGGCCCTTTAAGGACTTACGGCAGGGAATGTATGCAGTGTTATTGTGGGCACACTTCGCGGGTCTGATCGGACCCCCGCAGAAAGGCGTTAATGTGGGGGTACCGAGCCTAGCTCGGATGTCTTTGGCAAAGCTTGGATGTCTTTGGCAAAGTTGTACGCGGCTGGCAGTGTCTTGAGCGGTTCGGGGTCGTGGAGCCTTGTTTTCATTTTTTTCAGCAGCCATTTTTTTTCTCGCTTATCAGATTTTGCAAGTGCCAAAACTGTGGAAATGCAGCTTAAATTTGAGTGTAACCTCACTTCCAGACGTTCTGGCTGTCCCCCCTTGCTGTGTGTGAGTGTTTTTTTATTTTATTGGTGTTTTTGTGTGTGTTTTTCATGTTTTTGGGTTAGCGCGGTTAATGTGTTGTTTTGCGAACACAGGGATTTTGTTTCTAAGTCTCACGGCTAGTAAGGAGAGGAGGAGGGGAAGAGAGACACAGGGGTTTCTAAGTCCCGCAGCTCGTAATTTTGGCTTGCAGGCAATGAGGGAGAGGAGGGGAAGAGAGACACAGGGGAGGGAGAGGAGGAGGGGAAGAGAGACACAGGGTAAGGAGAGGAGGAGGGGAAGAGAGACACAGGGGAGGGAGAGGATTTTTTTCAAAGTCCCGCGTGTCTCATTGCCTCCACTGCTCGCTTCGCAAGTCTCGCAGGCGATGAGCGCCTTTGGCACTCATAGCCTAAGTGCTGCGAGTTAACGGCACGCCTCACTACGCAAGGCTCGCAGGCAATGAGCACCGAAGTCGTACGCACAACGCAGAGCGTGATGACGTCTCGCAGTTTGACAATTATAATATGTGATATTTGTGCTTCATGCAGGCCAGAGGTAAGAGGAGCAGCTATGGAAAGTGGTCTTGGTGGGAGCAGCTATGGGAAAGGGTCTTGGAGAAGGATGCTGGTATGGGAAGGGGGTCTTAGAAAGGGGAATGTTATGGGAAAGGGCTCTAAGTGAGTTGGTACCTGGGGGGGCCCAGCCCAAAAACATTTTTTACAACCGACTTGGTGGGGGTGGGGGCAACATTTTTTTTTTGCACCAAGTCCTTCTATGCTCTGCCACTGATAGATATAATGGGCATATTAGATGGGCCAACTGTTTTTTATCATTCTATTTCTACATTGTCCAACCCAGTCTCCCTAGTATTGGATATGTCCTTCTCCAGATAGCCTATAGAGGTGGCTTTTGTCTCCCTCTCCTGTCGCTACACATCATATCCATATCATGCAATACTGCATAGTTCTAGTATAGAGCAGAACAAAACCCACCTTTGAGAGTTTATAACAACCCACTGTGTTCTGCATTGCCTCACATTACTCATCCATTTCATATAAATATATTATTGCCACAACAAAACAAATAGACACTAGTTCAACTTAATGTTTCAAGGCAGCAAAACTTCCAAGAGCTGCTCTATAAAACATTTCAATCCTTACAACTGCAAAAATCCTTACGGAAACAGGAATGAACTCATACTTTCCTACCTGTATAATAATCTAACAAGGCTACTTGTATTTACATAGAGTGGCCACATATTTGTGTTGTATGCAGTGCTGGCCACCCACTTACACCACTGTTGTGGTTTTTGTAGATCTCCTGGAAGCAGACAAATAGAGTCAGCTTTTTAGGCCCTGCCAAGATATATCCAGATGATTTCAATTTGTTGGGATTCTGTTTTAATGGTCAACATTACTTTGGCAAAATTATGCATGTAAGCAGCTCTATTCCTTGTTCTAATTTGAGAACATAAGTAAATGGTTTTGTGCAGGAACCAGTATGTAACTATCTGTTTAGCAATCCGTCCGCCAGACAGTTTTTAGCTGTAAGTCCAGACTCCGGTTATATACAATACAATATGGAACTGCTTACGCTGCGGCTTGCACATATTAAACTTGTTAGCGATCTGAGTTGGCTCAAGAAAAAAAGGCAGAGTGACAATGATACTAATCTTCTGAATATCAAGTTAGCCGGGCTACTGTAAAAAGAAAAAACAAAACCATATATATCAAGCCAATTTTTTTTTAAACAAAAACTAACATGATTACTTCACCATTTATTATCCTGCTAGAAAGTATGTTATGGTTGGAGAGTATCCCAAAAAGCCAAGTTAATTATCTGAATGCTATGCCTTGTATGATCCTAACTAAGATTATGTCATACTTTGGAACAGCAAACTAACTTCGGACAGTCACAACGGGTTGTTATTTGTGTCCTGTCATTTATAACAAGCTTGAGAAAAGATACTAAACTGTAAATATGGTTTTGTCAAAAACAGTAACACTTGATTGAGAGTTCTCATGTAAATATATATACACAGAATAACCATTCACAAACTCTAAGACATTTCTATTTCTTGAGTGATGAGGGAATTAAAGGACCAAACATACAAAGATGTTGCGAAAGCTGTTTGGGAACACCTTCATATGTTTGTGAAGGAGGTAAGAGACTAATACCATTAGCAGTTACGTTAAACATGACCATAACAAAAATGTTTTTTAAATTATTTAAAGGGGTATATAAGATGATTTGTGGTCTGTATATACAATGAGCTGTATCCCCATAATTATTTTGGCTGCTACACTCCTGATTTAAATGCTTACTTATGCTTCAAAAGAATATAATTTTGAGCATTACAAAATGTTTTTTTACACTAAGACACGATTATCTAAAGGATCATTAAGAAAACCCCTTTTTGTAGGATAGAAATCATGGAGTCGGGATGTTTCTACAACACAATCTGGAAAGTTGATGGAGGTACAGGGGTTGCAAATGGTTTGTAATGGTAGACCTGGTTGGAATGAAAGATAGGTGGATTGGTAAATGTTCAAGTGAGTGCAGTTGAAGACTTCTAGGCCAAGGGTAGTCAATAGCCAGACCTGGGTCCAGTTCAGGAACTCTGATATCTTATGGGCCTCCACAACATTATTACGGTAAATGTTCTATATATCCCTTCTCAAATAAGCTGATAGTTAAATGATAACCTTGCTCTAGATGAATGCTGTCCAACTTCTTTAGTGTGGGGAGCGAGATGTTTTATCGGCCAGTGAGTGGGTCAATCAGAGTTATATTGAACAGTGTGCTTTTTGAATTAGTATTTAATATACTAATTTAAAAAGTGTATATGTAAGTATAATTTAATATATTTTGTATTAAATAACTAAATATTTGGGAAATTGTATGTGATATCACAAAGGTTAAACTGTCCCAAAAGTTTTATCCATCCTGCAGGCAGCCAGTAGGGCAGCAGTGCCCTAGGTATTATGTCCTATGCAATCTTCCTTCCTGTGCCTTTCTATGCCATTAAATTAAAATAATTCTGTATGTATACATTAGGAAATATGGACTCTGGACCTTTTTCAAGCGCATTTGTTTCCTATTGGATTATATTAAATAACTACCCCCTTTCTACAATTACATTTTAGCTTAACATACAGCTGGCACATTGATAGTTCTTCTAAATTGAAGAAAAATGCAGGGGCTACCAATAAAGAGAATTATAAAATCAGTTTTCTGACATCAAGTAAAGTCATAGAGATTGTCATTGTGTGTTACATGATAAGAAAATCAGTAAAAAATATGGTTTTCATAATCAGCATAGCAATATCCACACAGTGCATGAATCTTCACGTTGTTGGTGTCCTTTTACAAGTGCAATTAAGTGCACTATTATAGTTGATAGTTAAAATATAGTGACATCACAATGAAGCCACAATGTTTAAGACCTTACTTTTCATGGGCGTTCCAGTATGTTTAGAAAGTTGTTAAACCTTTAGTACAATTGTGGCGTGGAGTGTTGTTTCCTAATGGTCACCAAATCAGAAGTGTAGTGGATTAGCACTGGATCCAACCATGGTATAAATGAACAGATTGAACAAGTTATTCTGTCATCTGAATGTTATGTTTCACTAACCCTATATTAATATTTTTAATTTCTGTCTGCTTGGTAATCATCTCTTCTGAGCACCACACTTCCTAGCACCGCACTCTTTCTTTTTACCTATGTGTTAGAGTGTAAAAATTTACAATTACAATTGTGGGATTCAGCACATGCTCACATTTGTTCTAGTAATTTAAGCTGAAATGCACATCACAATTAGTAATTATGAAAACAAAGAACAACATATTGGCTTGTTTGGATGATCATAAAGTCTAATTCATAAACAAAAATGTCAACATTAAATGTAAGGTTTCTGTAAGAAAAGGTATTTTTTTAAATATTATTCCATACATAAAGTATGTATGGGTTATTACTCATTGTTTTAAATGATAATGTACTTAGAAGCTTTTCACACTAATTTTCAAAAAAAATCCAAAAAGAAAGATGTCTGACTTTAAGAACACTGTGGTTTTATTATAAAACCGCAGTGTTTCTGACTGTCAGCTTTCCTTTCACAACAATATAGTAGTTTGCACAGTGACAATAACGATTTCCTTCCTTTATTGAGTTTGACATAACTGGAAATATCACCACTTACAAATCAAATACTTGTTGAGTTGGAAGGAAGTACTTAAGAATTATTACTCCCATCTGCATAGAACATGTTCAGTGATCCAACATGTGAAGGAAATAAAGTTTTAGATTGTGGACACAAATAGAGGAAGATAAGAAGTATTCTCAGAATATATTCTTTTGCACACAAAAAAGCAAAATGTATTAGAACATATAGAAAATACAACATTTAGTTTATTACCTTTTTCATACAATTAGTATACAAAGACACACCTTCCAGAAAAAGTATCAGAATCTGGTGAAAAAGGAAAATGGATACACACACTAAAGAATAATTGCATATAAAATATATAACAAAAATGTAAACGTTGTATTTATTTATGTATTTGTTTTCTAAAACATTTTATTTTGCTCACACGCAACACACAAACCATGAACCCATACAAAGCATTTCAGGGCATGATCATGACCAATTAAGCAAGCCCATAAGTTACAATTTAGACAGAGCCAATAGTAAATGAGACCGTCATCATGAAGTCAGTAAAACATGGAGCCTTATTCAATTGCAAGCGCACATTTCGCTGGATACAGGCCGTATGTCTACTGGAGTGCTGCAGGCTCCTGTTCCTCTCCGATTCCGGTGCTATTCAATTTAAGAAGTCAGCAAGTTATGGGCCAAACACCAAAGCCGAAAACCATGCACTCGTGTGTAGCAGTTCAGGGCGAAAACATGATCAATTAAGCAAGGCTGTAACCTCCCATTTAGAAACAGCCAACAGAAAATGAGACCACAATCATTACAGCAGTAAAACATGGAGGTTACATGTCAATCAATTAGGTTCGGGGGTCCGATATGCGATGGGACTCGCAAACCCTCAAAATACAAAATAATGAAAATGAATGCCAATACTGTACTCGTCCATGTGGGTGGGCTGATATGTATTAATACATTGATTCCCAAGATCGATATAAGCCTGAATAGACACATAAAATAATATGATTTTTTATTGACGATTTGCGACTGTTGTGCAATTAATTCTATTGTCTTTCATTGCTTTCCCCGTCATATACAATGCATTATTGATTTTTTATTTGCATTTACAGTGTTGCGGACAGGGGTTAAACCCTCTTGCGGGTCCTCTCTAGCACTCGTAGGATTTCCTCCTACATTTGCCATTTACGGGTGTGAAACCATTTGCGGGCTTGGAGAATTGTTGCAATTGAATAGCGATTTGCAATTTTAGCCATCGTAACTCTTGCGGACGTGAAAGATCAAAGGCTTTGAAAGGCTGTAAGTTTGGGATTTAACAACCACAGAGTTTTCAAAGCCGTAACCTGTAAACCATTTGGAGCCTGCAAAAAGATGTCAATTGAATAGCAAATTAACTTACGGCCTCACTTACGGGCTCCAGTAACCTACGATTGCTCGATTGAATCGGGCTCATGGAGTTAAGACTACAATTAATTAGTGTTTAGAAGTCCAATTTGCAATCGGACTCGCAATCCAGAAATGTAGAAATCAATAAAGCAACTGTTCTATTCCATGCAGGTTCCATGAGCTCAATGATTAACTCCTTGCTTTCCAGGATTGATATAGCACGCTTATTACAGATTTGCGAGCTTGAGAGACTGTTGTGCAATTAATTTGAATGCATTTCCTTGCTTTCCAAGTATTTATAAGTACAGTAGTGTGTGTTTATTTGCTTTTGCATTGTTACGAACAGGTGTTTAACCCACTTGCAAGTCCTATCTAGTACTCATATAATTTATTTATACATTTGCCACTTACGGGTTTGAAGGCAATTGAGGGCTAAATGGACGGTTGTAATTGAATATCGATTTTGCATCTTTAGCACTGGTAACATTTGCAGGCTGGAAACATCAAAAGAGGAGACAGGACGGAGTTACGTTTTTGACGACCGCAATTATTTTGAGTTTGTAAATCGCAAATCTAATGCAAGTAGAAAAATGTAGTCAACTGAATATCAATAACATTTACCGGCTCATGTAATTGTGATTTGGACAATTAAATAGGGCCCATATTCTGTAGTAATATACAGGAATTAAAGGGCCATTTAGCTCATGTGTAAATGCTCTTCATGGTGTGAAACAAGATAGTATGTTAAAATTATCTATTTTTTTAATTACAATAATAACAGCTAAAAAATATAAAGTTTTAAGTCTGGTCATACACACAGTCTGTCCTGCCAACTAGCAGTTTCATGATTAATAACAGAGACCCACAATCTTGATGAAGACAGTGACTGTTAGCAGTTTTTCTCTAAACTCAGGATTTCACTGAAAAGTTCATCCACAACTGACCTGTTCAGGGGATTCCTGCAGTCCATGCTCTGCACAGACTGATTTGTTACTGGTTAGCTCTTTTTTTTTTTGCTCACTACACAGCTGTAGCATGTGTCTGTTTGGGGGCAGTCAATGACTAAAGTAAACACAGACTTTACTTCATTCATTTCTCAGTGGAAAATGTACTTATTTAAAAAAATCTAAAAGTATTTCAACATGCTTTTAGGCGATCTTTACAGTAATGTGGGCCAAATTGATTGAACTCGGAAACTTGCAGCCTAAACTGTGCCCCATTTACAAGTTTTATTATTAAGATTAAATGGAAAAAAAAAATCAGCAGTAGAAGTTAGACCCCCGTCCCACCCTTATCAAACTCTCTTAACAGCATTTTAGAAAAACTGAGCCGCACATTAGTATACAGAAGCTGCACAATCAATTCTAAATAGTTCAGAAATGATTTATTGCAAAGAAAACTGCTAGTACAATGATGGAGTCCCTTAATTCAAACTACATTAAAGTTATTTAAGCGAGTCAATTATGAGTAGTGATTTTGTGTTATTATCTAAATATTCTATTTAAAGAGTCTTTTATGTTTATTTGCAATATGATATTTTAAATAAGTAAAATTAAAAATAGGAAAATTGTTTCTGAAAGATAAAAAAATATTAATTACAGGTATTCCTCATTGTTATTGTTTAGTTGTTCAGTCTTATCCGACTCTCCGTGACCCTAGGCACATCCGTAAGGTTTTCATGGCAGAGATACTGCAGGTGCTTCTCCAGTGGACAATAGTTTGTCTGACCTCTCTGCTATCACCTGCCCATCTTGGGTGACCCTACATGGTATAGCTCACAGCTTCATTGTAGTACACAAGCCCCTTCACCACGACAAAGTAACTACAGTTTATATTGCTAAAGAGAAAAACATTGAAACATAACATTCTGAGTATAGGAATAAACCCAGCGATACAATCACTTTATCTTTTGTACTATTCAAATATGAGGCTCAAAATTCAATTTCAGATGATGTTTTGATTTAATAGTCAAATTTACATTTTCCTCATAATTTAAAACTAAATTCCGGAAAATGTTTGGAATTAAAATTGGGTATCAAATGCACGTTTCTGGAAAGAATAAAACAATCCGTCTAAAGAGAAAATCTAGATGATCTAGTAATGAAAACATGTTCACTGATTATGCTCAATTTTGCTTCATTTTACTACTGAAAGAAAATCATGAGCTCACATATTTTCTCAAGTGTACACACCATAAATATATCTGGAAATGTTTTCCTATGTTATATTGGATTTTTTTAAAGATGGCAGTTTTTAACAGCAAAAGGCAACTTGAGGCCAGATTATATACTATTTGGAAGCTGTTATCGTAATTAGGATTTGCAAATTTTCTGTTTTTTAGAACAACACGTCTACATATACATTCTCCAACTTTTTACCCTGCATGGGGTATATCTCTCAGACATTACACACAATCGTCTTCTACTACCTACTGCACATGATCCTACACATCAGAAGTACATTTTGTTTCCAAAATGCTTGCTTTTCAGTGTGTAATAAAAAAAAATGGCCAACAATTTGCAAGAGCATGCTTATTAATTAGGTAATGTTATATCTCCTGAGACTTTACATGAAAAAATTAAAGAGAAGTAGTCTCATCTGTGGCAGAGCTAGAGAGTAGAGGGCTTCAGTGCAATATATATACAGGGTTGAATTACATTATTATGACCACCACCTACTTTTGACTACAGCAGCGCATAGCCAATGAAATATGGCTGGTGTGGTGGGTATATAAGATGACATGTAGGCATTCTGCAAACATATCAACCATCACTGTCATTGGTAAAACAAGCAATTTATCCAAATTTTAAAAGGGGATGATCATTGGCTTGACGTCCAAGGGCGGCAGTGTTTCGGAAACAGAGTTCTTAAAGTGTACCGTGACTGGACAAACTGAACCATTGCGAATAACAAGCATCGAACCTATACCTCGTGCCATTGATGTCGAACGCCCATGCTGAGGAGGGTTCATTGTCAGAAACGGCATACATTTGCACAAAAGTACTGGAATTGGACCTCTTCTAATTAGCAAAGGGTTGCCTTCTCTGATGAGTCACGTTTTCTGCTCCATTGACTGGACGGACGTTGGAGTATAAGGCATGAAACCTCAGAGAACAAACACTCTGTAACTATTATTGAAAGAACACAAGCTTGTGGTGGCAACATTATGGTCTGGGGAATGTTTTCTTGGAATTGTCTGGTTCCACTTATGCTTATGGAAGTCACTCTCAAACAGGTGAAATATCTATCCATTCTTGCAGATCAAGTACACCCATACATGTTGACTGTCTTTCCTGGATCAGATGGGATCTTCCGGCAGGACACATTCCCTGGACTTGAACCCCATTGAGCACCTGTAGAACCACCTCAATGCCATGTTCACTGTATTGAGCTGCCAGATGTACTGCAGTCTGCTTGGCTCCAGATACCCTTGCTAAACTTCCAGAATTATTATTGACTCACTGTATATAAATACTGTATATATATATATATATATATATATATATATATATATATATATAGTCATATTCAAAAGTTTGCATACCCTTGGTGAATTAATAATATATGTACCATTTTTAAAGAAAACATGAGTGAGCAGGCAAAACATATTTATTTTATTTCTTATGGGATTCATATTCAACTGCAGGTTATAACAGAATGGCACAAACATAAAATAAAAAATGGAACAAAAGAAGACAATTAAATTACCCTGTTCAAATGTTTGAGTACCCTTAGTTCTTATTACTGTGTATTGCCCACTTTAGCGTCAATGACAGCGTGCAGTCTTTTGTAATAGTTGTCTATGGGGCCCCTAATTCTTGCAGGTGGTATAGCTGCCCATTCGTCTTGGCAAAATGCCTTCGGGTCATGCAAAGACTTTGGTTGTCTTGCATGAACCACACGTTTGAGATCTTCCCAGAGTGGCTTGATGATATTAAGGTCAGGAGATTGTGATGGCAACAACATAACCTTCAACTTTTTCTGCTGTAAACACTGAATGGTAAACTTGGCCTTGTGCTTAGGGTCATTGTTATGCTGGAAAGCCCAAGAGCGTCCCATACGCAGCATTTGTGCAGAAGAATGCAAATTGTCTGCCAGTATTTTCTCATAACATGCTGCATTAATCTTGTTATCGATTCTCACAAGAATCCCCATGCCTTTAAAGAACCCCGCCCCAACATCAGTGAACCCCCCCTATGCTTCACAGTGGGGATTGTATTCTTTTCACTATCAGTCTTGCTGACCTCTCTCCAAACATAGCACTTATGGTTTTGACATTAAAGCTCTATTTTGGTCTCATCACTTCAAATTACAGTGTGCCAGAAGCTGTGAGGCATGTCAAGGTGTTGTCGGGCATATTGTAAGCAGGCTTTTTTGTGGCATTGGCACAGTAAAGGCTTCTTTCTGGCAACTCGACCATGCAGCTAATGTTTGTTCAAGCATCGTCGTATTGTGCTCCTTGAAACATCCACACTGTCTTTTTCCAGAGCAGCCTGTATTTCTCCTGAGGTTACCTGCAGGTTTTTCTTTGTATTCCAAACAATTCTTCTGGCAGTTGTGAAATCTTTCTTGGTCTACCTGACCTTGGCTTGGTATCAAGAGATCCCTGAATTGTCCACTTAATGATTGAACAGTACTGGCTGCCATTTTTAAGGCTTTGGATATCTTTTTATATCCTTTTCCATCTTTATGAAGTTCCATTATCTTGTTAAGCAAGTCTTTTGACAGTTCTTTTCTGCTCCCCACAGCTCAGTATCTAACCTTCTCAGTGCATCCACATGAGAGCTAACAAACATATTGACTATTTATACACAGACACTAAGAACAATTTAAGAAGTCACAGGTGTGGGAAATTAACCTTTAATTGCCATTTTAACCTGTGTGTGTCACCTTGTGTGTCTGTAACAAGGCCAAACATTTAAGGGTATGTAAACTTTTGATCAGGGCCATTTGGGTGATTTTCTGTTTTCATTATGATTTAAAAATGAGCCTTTAAAAAGGCATTAGCATCTAAACTGGGCCATTTAGGCCCAGAAAAACATTTTGAAAAAAAGTTAGTATATTTTTTTTGGCAGTCTCGAACTGCCGGATAGTGCCGGTTATGCCGGTTTAGCCGGAGTTTTTGTAGAATGGGGAATTGATGCCGGTTGCTTTAGAGTGCCAGTTGGTTAGGCGCCGGATAACCAGGATTTTACTGTACATATATATATATATATATATATATATATATATATATATACACATACACATATAGTTGTAACTCTGTATTCATCATCATCAGTATATATATTTTTATATATATATATATATATATATATATATATATATATATATACATACCCACACATAGTAAGTATGTCAATAAAACATATTTTCTACCCCCAATACTTCACTTTTGCACCAGTCACTATTTACTGGTACATATATATTTTGTTTTAGTCACTCTCTATATGGTCTGCACCAATACTTTTAGGTGTTTATAATATATGCTGATCATTTTTTGATACCAATAGAGATTCATATTATATTGCATTAGTAGGTCCAATTGTGTCTCTTATTTTTATCAACAAGGATTTTAATAAATTATTTAATAAAAGTTATATTTTAAAATGTTTTTTTTAACATACTAATTAAGATCAGAACAAGGTATGCCCCAGTACAAATGAGATCTGTTCTATCCACCCCTTTTCTATTACATTCATTATTATCTTAGGGAGTACCCCTGTAATTTTTCAATAAGGTCAACACTTTGAGCCACCACACCTTCTTTTTTTACAAACATGATTCCTCTGACCACATTATGATGAACAAAACAATATATACTTAAAAAAATTAGGAGTAAGAGGGACATTTACATTTCTGCAGGAGCAGGGATTGCAATTACCCTTGTGAGATGCCTGCTTCTGAGCATGAGAACAGGAAGTAGGTATTATCAAATGCTATAAGCTCCAATCAGATAACAAATACCCTCCTCTCTCTTTCCTTTCTCTGGCCTCATCCCTCTCTCAATAGTTCAGTAGATAAACATATTGTCTCAGGCTTCCAGCTATCAGGAAGTGCTGATACAGACTGATGAAATTGGAAGATTCTCTAAACAAATTATTCTAAAAATGTTAGTATGTTCATGATTTACACAGCTGCTGATGTTTTTAGTTTGTTACATATATTGCAAATGTGAGTTTTCCCCCTAAACAACAGTGTTCTTATAAATTAGGTTAAAATGGATTTAGTGGGATTAAGTTGAATATAGGTAGGTTAATAGAACATATATTATACTTTCTAGGAATATGTTTTAACTATTTGATAAACAGGCTCCATGGAAAAGTGCACATCCTAATTCCACTTATTAACCCCTGCTTCTTACCTTATTTAAATATACAAGCATATACACACATTGATATAAATAATCATCTGTCCCTTTATTGACCCTTTTTAGGACTTGCATCTAAAATAAAATGAAAAAATACACAAAATAATTTCAAGTTAAATTTGTTTAGCAGTAAAAAAAGTTTAAATTTATTTGGCACTTTGGCAGCTTAACTAAGCTAAAACAGCTAATGCATATTAAAGTTAGCAAATGGGAGCTTTTTTCACAACTGCGGTATGTGTTGATCTAGGGATAAATGCATTGCTTTGAATTTTTACTTTTAAAAAGCAATAAAAAAAGATATTAAAAAATGAACTCATTTCTTAATACCAATCTGTCTGCCTTATGCTGTACCATTGCAAAATAATATTTTATGCCAGCAATATTAAATTACATTAATAAAATAATTTAAAGGTTAATCAAGTTACAATTATGATTTCTGCTTCCTCCTCAAAATCTGGCACATCTACAGTGTTTTTGGTACAAATAAATGAAGACACAAAATATTGCAATATATTGAATAAATTGCCATGTGAGGAACATAATCTTCAATCAAAATAATCACCATCTGCTGAAATAAACATAATCAATTAAATAGATTTTAACCCATAAAATGCTTTCTTTGTTTCTCAAATAAGATCTCATTACTTTATGATATCTTTTAAAGGTGCTGCAAAGTCACATATTTTGCATTGTACATTTAAAGGCATTTTTTAAACATTATCATAACATTTGGGTTAAAATGCTGCAAAAATGTGAAATAAATATGTTACAAAAATAGTTACTGTAAACAAATTATATTTATAGCACAGGCAGCCCACTTATTCACTTTGGCCCTTATTCAATTGCCATTTTGCTAATTCAATAGGGATCAAAATAATCACATAACATATATTTTTTAAATAAGTTTTTCGTTAGTGAAAAACTTGCTTTTGGATAGATGCTTAATAACTAAAAACTTCTTTAAAAAATATATGTGATGTGCTTATTTAGACCCCTATTCAATTGTCAAAATTGCTATTGAATGAGGGCCTTTGAAATCTTCTTTACAAAGAGCATGATTCTGTTCAGCCAATCAGAACATGCGCATGTGTACCAGTATGGCCAGATTTATAACTAGGTGAATAAGGCAATTGATGCATAGTCACCTCTGTATATATCCTTATGTAACCTGCCATCACTATAGGTTCATATAAATATCAGCTTTTATTTCCTCTGCATTGTCCATTAGACATTTAATAGGTCTAGATCTTTGACCGTGATATATGCAATTTTCCTTGTCTTTTATTGTTTCCTTAAATTTCCCCAAATCTTTCATTCAGCAAATTAACATATGTGAATGATGCATGGAAACATGTGTCCGGCTTACTAACTAACATCTGGTAATAAATTGTTGTTAATTTTCCACTGGTATTAATTAGCTTATATATGGTAGACATTTGTTGTGTACAATAAAAAAACAGGACCACAATGCAAGTACCTGAACAACGAGACCTAGACAGAAACTGTATTTGACATGTATTATATGTTATATTATACTCTGATCCGAACCTGAAGATCTTATTGAATGTTAGAATAATTATACATATAAGCAAAAATAGTGGAAACTGTTTAAATTACATTGCCATTAATGCCAAAAATATCTGGGAGAATTAAAGGAAGGTTATCAGCATTTTTTTGTGTGCAAGAATAATATTTTGTTGCTACTTTATATGTATATAGCAGTGAAAAGCTGCATAATTTCAGTTAATATCTTTAATCAAAACTGTCATTTTTGCTTTGTTGCACTACAGAGAAAGAAAGGTTCATGTGTGAATTGTTATTTAACAAAAATACTAAGCTAGATGTTTGTGAAATATAATGGCATTTATATCAGAGTGAAACCACTTCAGACACACAAAAGTAAACTTGCAGATGCCAGAGTAAGTAAGAATATATATACACAACTGAAAAATCCCAGCACTGTGCTACATTCAGTGATGGACCTTGTCGTGACAGAAACAATAAGGTGTCACTGTTCCTTTAAATCTATATAATAGTTTTAAAAATAGTGACTTTTTGATAATTATTAGAATCTGATTTTGACAGTTATTTACTGCAAGTTTCTAACCTACATTCAAATATAATGGAGATTAGGGATATTTACTAAGCTATAATAAAGACTGTGATGATGTGTGATTACATTATGGTTCATAGCACAGTAACAGTGTTCAAGAGGATCAGAGAGGACCTTTCATTTTTTGAGAAGGAAATATAAATGAAAATTTTAGACAGCAAGCTGTAAAAATATCTGTAACTTAGCTCTGTGGTGGAGCTAATGAATGCACAAAACCCCTTGTATTTTCTCTATGCAGGGTAGGGGTCTATAGTAGTTAATCATGTAGCCAACAATATTTAGGTCATCAGATTACCCCTAGATAAAAAAATATTATACGCCCCTTTATTAATAAAGTAGGAGTCACCCTTAGGGGCCCCTGACTGTCAGCTACGTGAGTGGCAGATGATGTCAAAAAATGTAATTACCAATGATTCCAATTACCAATTATTCCATCCCAGTACTGGAAGAAGTGCTTAGGGTGTAACAAGAGACCTAGAACTGATCATGATTGAAACAACTGACAACAGCAGCTCACGGAAGCAGTGAAGTGGAGGCGTCACATAAATCTGTATATATCTGGTCATAAAACAAATTTTCCCTTTTTCTTACTTTTCTTCCTTCCTACCACTCTCTTCTTTACAAAATGGTTACGTAGTTGTTGAAAATTACAAGTTATATAAATGTACCCGTTCATTGCAATGCCTATGTGTAATGGTACGGTAAGAGAGTAGAAAGTACTAGATAACAAAACAAGGAACATAAGATATTAATTTATTACATTTTAGTTATTTTTTGTTTTTTAAAACTGAAAAAGGGTAGAGGATACGACATTGCAAAGCTCTAAAGTCTGCTGTTATTGAACAAAGGAATAAAACTCCTATAAAAGAACAGACATGTCAGTATACATATGAATATTTATTATTTAGAAATTGAGCAATGTAATGTATGATTATTGTATATATTACGCATTAATTTCATTGCAAATTTATTTTCCCCCAAGAGTCTGGTGGTAATAAAGAAAATAAAATTATAAAAAGTTTTCACTATAGTGAAAGTTTATGTGAGCCCAACAAAATGGCAATAAGGGTTTAAATAAATACAATTAAAATCATAAACATTTTTGAATTACAAAATAAAAAAAATGACAACAGCTTTAGTACCCAAAACTTTGGACACTATAAAACATATATTTTAAAATATAATTTTATTTCACAAATAAAAACAAAATAAGCATTAAAAATAGCATGTGTCCTGTATTTTTTTATCATGAGTATTTTACACATCTAATTTTCATACAAATAAATAAAAAAAACACAGTCATTTCATTTTAATCCATTATTTTTTGCAATGCGTGAAAGTTGAATACAGTAAAAGAAAAAGTGTCCGAATATTAATATTCAATTACGTTCCAAATAGAATTTTCAGTGAGTTGTAAACGTAGATTAATGGGCTGCAGTTTTCTCACTGTGGGTGTTCGCCATTTGACGCAGAAATTGTCACTTGTGCATCAGTAACTTTATGCATTTCATATTTTACGTTCTAAAATAAAATAACATAAGTAATTTATTTCTTATTAGTTATTAGCAAAACAGTTTTGAGCAAATGCATGAATTCTATTTAATTTGATAAAATCAGCTACCTAGATAAGAATCCCAGACTGCATGTAAAAATGGTTCATGAAACTGAAGTATGGTTTAAAAAATATAATATTGTTAGCAGACATAATAAAGACTGTGCATATAAAAATGTAGACAATATCTGTCAAACCCGGCTTGGTTGGTTCTACACAGAATTGCATTAATATAATCAATGCAATATGTCTTTACAAATATTTCATTTTTTTCCCTTTTTTTAAAAATTTAATTTCCATACATTGCAGTCCTATCATATATATATGCCCACGTACAAAACAACCATTTTATAAAAGACAATATAAATGTTTAATACCTTTAGATTGTAAGTCTGCGAGTTTTCAATCTTGCAATATGCTTTTGGGTAAGCTCTATGGACACTGGATTCTAAGCTCAAAGACAGGACCCTCCATCCTTTGCAGTGTGTTAATATTGCTTTGCCTTGATCACAATGTATGTATAGCACTACAGAATATGTTGGCACGTTACAAATAACGATAATAATAATGAAACTAAGTGATCTTAACTCATACAGATTACTGGCTAAGAGGAACGCATACACCAGGACAATTATACACCCAAAGCACATTATTCAGCAATTGGACCTTCATTATAAAAAGAGAAGCAGTGTCAAATATTTTCTTTAAAACAGAGCAAAGTAAAAACATGCTTTCCATAACTCTTTACGCCTTGGTGATTGTGGTTTAGCATATGGTTGGCGTTGGGATTACATTTTGGTATTCGGGTTATGTATGTGGTTAGCGTTATGGTGAGGTTAGGGTTGGGTTTAGTGGTTACACAGGTATTGTGGTTAGGAGTAAAGGTCTACTAAACTGTCTTAACTATAGTATATGCTAATGACTTGGTAATGGACAAAAACATTTTTTTACACAGTTTAAAATAAGATTTAAAAGAACATTGGATTCAGATAAGTTCTCTATTCAGTTATTGTGAACCATTATGAAGTGTCACTTGAAATAGGGCTAAATGGAAGAACAAAACCCAGAAAAATAACCCTCAGACTCTAAGACTTTAATGCCCATGTGTCAAGTGCCTTATTCCCCTGGTATACATTACTGCTAAAGTTGTTAGGCCCCCTATGGTAATCCCTGAAAAATCAATTACGAGTGACATAGCAGCACAGTTAATTCTACCTAACAATATTAATCCCCCATCCCTAAAACATTGTGAGTGAACTGCTATGGGTCACTGCTACGAGTGAACTTCATGACACAGCCGAAAAGCAAGGCATTAGACTTTGACACCCAAACCCTATGCTAATAAGATTTTACAGATCACTCGCAAATCAGGGCTCTGCCGTAACTGCAAAAAGTAGGAGAAAGATTGATAGTATAGCATAAAAAGCACTACAAAATGATGACATTTCAACATTATTTGACACTTAACAATCCAATATCAACATATCTGTAATTAAAAAATATGATATGTTATTATTAAGCCTGTTTTATGATGCAAAATCCAGGGTAACACACAACCCAGTACTCAATGTTTTAAAACACATGACAAAATCACATTGCCTAGGAACAAACACTCTAATGCATTGTCTATAAATATATCATATTTTAACACAAAATAAACGCATATTTATTTATTGAAGCTTTGAATACAATTGTTACATATTTTTTGTATCAAAATATATTAATAAATAAAAAAAAATAGTTACAGCTAAATGTTTTATGCACAGAACTGCTTTCAAATGAATCTATATGTCCCACCTTCTTGTTTTTAAATTCAAATCCCTTTGCTATAATTTCTAGTTATGACACTTAACACTTATAATATTTGTGACGTTCAAATTTCCTATTGGCTTCTAGAGCACTACCTCATCCGTAAAGCTTGGTTTGGCTGCTCCCTGCACATAAATCTGTTGCGGCTAAGGCAGGATTTACAGCTGTGGGCTGAGCGCCATAACCTGGGGGTGCAGAAGATTTACATTAATGTAGAACTTAGGAAGAAAACCTCCTGCAGATGATTTACAGCAGTTCCCTAACTTAGTGCAGTTGATTTACATAGGGTCCTTAGTTTGTTACATACATTGCAAACATATGAAGTTGTTCCAGAGCTACAGTGGTCCAAATAAATAACACAAAAACCATTGAGATCTATTCTCTGGGGAGCTTATATTTTAAGGAAGCTGTTAGATCAACTCTCGTTGTTGATCTAGTGAGATCACTGATGCATTTCCATAAAATAATTTTACATATTTGCATGGTGGTCTCCAATGTACAGACCACATCTGAGGATCTAAATCAGGGGTCACCAAACTTGGTCCTAGAGGGCCGCACCCAGGCCTGGATTTGTGGATATCCTTGCTGCAAACAGGTGAGACTATTGCTTCTTCAGTCATCCTGATTGACTCACCTGTGCACAGAAAGGAAATCCTCAAATCCAGGCCTGGGTGCGGCCCTCCAGGACCGAGTTTGGTGACCCCTGATCTAAATGCACAAGAGTACATGCTTACCTCTCAATGGCAAACTGATTTGCAACTAATTCCACAGAGTACTGACCCAGCACTTGATTATGAGCACTCACATGTTGCAGAAGTTGATTTTGTTGAAATCTGCCATGTTAGACATAGTACTTACTACATTTTCTCAAAACTAAATTCTATAACAAAAAATATTCAGATGTAGTACAGAAAGAAAATTGTATGTTTTTTTTTCTTTGGTAAAATGATGCCCCAATTGGTCTGCCAGGAAACTTTGAAACATGTACATAGTCTCCACAATTGAAATCTTGTTTTTATATCCAAAATTAACGGTTATACTAAGGAAACATTATTTTTATTTTGCATTGAGTCAGACATTCTTAATCTCCTCACCAGTGAGCTCAAATTAACATTAATTTGTACAGTTCATCCAATTTGTTTTTTTTAATCACAATCCTGGGATTTCTCCACACAGATTACATTCTCATTTTGATAATTATTCTGCCTAAATTGAATTAAACTTCACAATCAATTACACTGTTGTTATCTTGCCGAACAAAGATTTAACTCTAAATACTGAAATTCTCATGAATCAAGATTTAAAGGGCCACTATAGTCAAATATTTACAATATTCTGTTTTGAACAATTAAACTTGATAGTTGTCAATTGTTTATTTTTTACAATAATTGAATGAGCTGCTGTTTTTTAGATGCTACCAAATTGTGCCGCAATGAGGCAACTGTATGTGGATGATATTTGCTGCGATTTGTAAAAAATAAAGCTGCAGTGTAAGGATGGTAAGGAAACAAGCATTTTCACTAAAAGTTTTTTCACTAAGGTGTTATAATAGAAGTCAATGGGTTACAATATTTTTCTTGCTTTATAATACAAATTATATGACATGTGGAGAAAATAGCTATTGAATGTACTTTGCAGATAATGTATTACAGGATAATAGGTGCCAAACAAATAGTTCTACTGCAATCAGTGTAAGGTAGTGTTTGACGTATTTGCTGTTGTTCTTTATTTAATGGCTCTGAAATATAAGTTAGGAAGTCAGGCAAAATGTTTTATAAAGATAATATGTATTTGACAAAGTAGGAAAAGTAGGAAGGAAATATGTCATAAACCTAGTTTATAACTCTTTCAATTATAAATGTTGATATTTCTGCTGGTCGACTTCCATGATACATTGGTGAAGGTTGTGTGTGTGAGAGGGGCATTAACATTGCATCAAGAACAGGGCTTGCTGTTAACCTTGTAAACTGCCTGCATCTGAGCAAGTGCGTATGAAATGGATAGGTGTCAAATATAGGCTTCAATTATATGAAATATCCTTCTTTTCCACTGTTCCTCCAACTTCCTCTCCCCTATACAGTAGCATACTGTAAGGCTCCAAGCTGTCAGGAAGTGCTGAAGTAAAAAAAGATGGAATTTTCCATGACATATAATAGTTGTGGTAATTGCGAGTTGTCGTCATGCAATGTTAAAATTTACGAGTTGCGCATGCAAAAACCACAACTCGCAATTACCACGACTATGAGGCCAGCGATCAGCGCCAAAGGTGATCATTGCGAGGCCCGTAAGGGGGGGGGCTCGCACCCCCAGCCCCAGATCTTCTCAGCCTCACCCAGGAACCCCCCAGCACCACTCCCAGATCCCTGTGGCCTTTCCAGAATCCCCCTCCTCTGGTTCCGCTCAGCCTTACTGCTATATCCTCTTCTGGTCTTCTTATGTTCAGCCTGTCTCTCTGCGCCTGTGCGTCCCTCTCATGAGGCAGGGAACCCTGCGTGGGGACGTCACAATTTGTATATCCCTGCCTCTGCAGAAGGACGCACAGGCGCAGAGAGACAGGATGAACGTAAAAAGACCAGAAGAGGATATAGCAGTAAGGCTAGGGTGGGGTGGGGGGGGGTCTTGGTGAGGCCATGGGAAAAGGGGGCTGAGGGGATCCGGGGGAGCACAGGGAAAGGCGAAAGGGGCCAAAGAGAGACAGGGGAGAGAGAGAGGGAGCAAAGAGAGACTGGGGAGGGAGAGAGGTGGCAAAGAGAGACTGGGGAGAAAGAGAGGGGGCAAAGAGAGACTGGGGAGAAAGAGAGGGGGCAAAGAGAGACTGGGGAGAAAGAGACGGGGCAAAGAGAGACTGGGGAGGGAGAGAGGGGGCAAAGAGAGACTGGGGAGGGAGAAGGGGGCAAAGAGAAACTGTGGAGGGAAGAGGGGGGCAAAGAGACACTGAGGAGGGAGAGAGGGGGCAAAGAGACACTGGGGAGGGAGAGAAGAAGCAAAGAGAACTATCGCAAAGTTATGGGCTTGTGCATGCGAGCAGCGCAAGCCGCGGCCGGCAATGAGCGGCAAAGCCGATTTTTGCGGGGCCTGCGATGAGTGCCAAAGGTGCTCATTTCAAGGCTTGTAAAGTAGAGGGGAGAGGAGGCCTTTGGAGCTCATTGCGAGGCCCGAAACTTACGGGCTTAAGCGTGCACACACCGCATGCCGCGGCCTGCAATGAGCAGCAAAGCCGCTCATATTAGGGGCCGCGATGAGCGCCTTCGAGGCATGTACAGTAGAGGGGGGAGGCTTGCAATGAGCGCCAAAGGAGCTCATTGCCAGGCCTGCAAGTTAGAGGGGTGAGAGCCTTGCATTGTGGGGCAAACAACAGCATTGCGAGACTTTACATTTTTATGCAGTCGGGCAAGTAGCTAGTTATCAAATAATGTAGGAAATGAAAAAAAATGTTTCTATTAATGTTTATGTTCATGGCAAACATACTGCAGTTACTAATGTTATTAGTGTGATACTTCACAACCATGTAAGGTTTCTCCTAAACTACAGTTGTCCTTTAACACAATGCTACCCAGTTGTTACCCCCCTAGCTGTTTTCTGAGACCTACTGTTTGCCAGGGAGAATTTACTCACAAACTCAATATTAAATTTAAAAACAACTTAAACATTTGCATTATCATACATAAATCCACACATCTTTATTTATGTTATACACTATATATATAAATGTATTAATTTATATATTTAGATTTACATCTTTTTAAATAATTTTAAATACTGCCCACCAGTTTGCCATGCAATAAAAATCTGGACAACACTGCTTTAACAGAAGATTTAAATTGAAATTATTAATTGTGGTTAATACAGCATTAAATAAATCCACCACTGTAGTTTGGTCAAATCTTCATGTGCTTGTGCAGTATGCAACAAAATTACAACATCAGCAAAGTCCTATTTTACTGTGGTTAGAAGTTTATGTGTAACTAAAATATATTTTGTCATGAAAAAGTCTAATTCCTGTAACTGACACTTAGGCTAAGTTTAAGTCATGTCTCTACCTTATGTATGAAATGTAGCTCCAGGCAATACCCTTCTCATTTCTCGCTTCTATTTCGAGGATTGATCAGTAGCAGACCAAAGGCTGGCACTTCTCTAATTAGATAACAAATTTCTTTCTGTTGCAAAAAGAGTAATTAATCAATAATCTTGCTTTGAGGATTTTATTTTAATATTTTAAAACCAAATGGAATAAAGCCAAATTCATAAAGAAATTCTGTTTTATTGTGAGGAAAGTGGAAATGCCGTGTTCAAGTCTCATTGCCTCATCATGAACACAACCTTTTAACCATTTAACCATGGTCCAGAAACTAAGCCCACAACACAGACAGACAAATATATGTGTAAATATTATACTACCTGCTCTTACTGATACAAGGCTTTGATATAAGTTTATGTGAGCTGCAGAAGACATTAAAATGAATGCCATTGTCATAGTTTATAGCTACAACTTGTGGCTTCCTTTATTCGCAAACATTTAGCAGTAAAAGACAAGTTCGACAGCAATTTACTTACTCTCCTACTGTTTAATTAGATAGCTTGTTCTTTCAAAACATGAGTTTATTCTGCATTAAAGATCACTCTAAGACAGACCTGGGCATTTTACATCCCGCGGGCCGTCCCTTTCCGGCTTGTATGTGGCCTGCGGGCTGTAAAATGCCCAGGTCTGATCATATATTTCTTTGGACTATGAATACAATGTATCTCTTTGACAATGTTATGGCACCCGATGCACAGCCCAGGAGGAGGTGACTGAGCGGATCTCCCCAGGCTCTGGACTGCCCGGCATCCGTCAGCCCGTATCCCGGATCCCATTGCTCAGTGGTTTGACCCTGCAGTATGAAGCTCTGGCAGGGGAAGGATACCCAACCACTGAGGAATGGGATCTGGGACAGGGACTGCAACTCACAAGTAAGAGGGGGGAGAGTGAGGGGCAGGGGGCTTGAAGGGGGTGAATAGTGTGACAGGGGGCCCTGGGGGTTTTAAGGGGTTGAATAATACTAAATATTGAGGGGGTGAATGGTGCTGTTTAGGGTGCACTGGGGGTTAATATGGCTGCTGAGGGGCTTGAGGGGAGGAATGGTGCAACAAGGGTGCCTTGTTTTTTAGGGGGGGGTGAATGATGCTGCTGAGGGGGGCCTGCAGGGTTTGTGGGGTGAAGGGGTTAATATGGCATCTGAGGGGGTTGGGGGTTAAATGGTGCTGCTGAGGGAGGCCTGGGGGTGTTGGGGGTGAATGCAAAAGCAAATATAAACACACCAATGCACTTTAAAATACTTGGAAAGCAATGGAAGGATTAGAATAAATTGCACAACAATCCCCAAGGAATAAATAGGCCTCAAAAAATATTTTATTTATTTTAATCATTTTGATTGGTCATGCATATGCCAATATGAAAAGTGTGTTACTGCAAGATGCATAAAACAATTAAAGACACACTACCTGACTAAATTGCAACACTAAATTGAAACTGCCTGACAAATGATCCCTTTCACTCACAGAGGCTCAAATGTGGACCCTAAAAACAATAAGATATTCAGTTATATATGTTACTCATTAGATCTATAATAGAAAAATAACCAGAGGCAAAATTACACTGCCATTTGACATACCCCACACTAATGTTGTCCAACCCATCAGGAAGAGCTGCAGACACACATGGAGGTTCTGTAGAGGTACGTGGAGCACCAGCCAACTCACCTCCATCAGGGCTAATCTCGGTTACGCCCATCTTGTAAAGTCCCATGTCATTGCTGGTAGCCATGTGGTAACATGTATACCAATTATCATGTTGTGAACCCATATCAAGTGTTCTTGATTCAATTAATTCATAATATCACCTATCATTTTGTGATTAACCCTTCAGGGGAATGTTAATACTCAACAGTATCACAATTTTATATGTGTATTAACTCACAAACCTCACCAAGAATGCTCTGCAAGCATGATATCCCTAAACTGAGAAGCAAGCCTTGATTACTAACTTGATGACTAACACAAGTGACTACTTAGAAACCACGCCTGTGTCACTGGAATGGGCTGAAATGTTCACAAAAAAAATGTATTGGGCAGTAACAAGGGTTCATTAGTTTGCATATATATGAACGTGACAGACATGTGATGTATGTTGTTGTCCCAAAACCCCAACCATTGAAAACAAATAGAAACGGTGATAGAGGTATAACAAAACTTTATTTGATACACAGAGCACACTCAGAAATGTATGACTATGCATTGATATCATGGGTGTAGTGTGGGGAGAACCCGGAAGGGCAAGAGGCTTTTTGGGGAAAAAAGGAACACATAAAGGGTTAACTGTAATACTGCATAAAAAGGATGATGCATAGCATCTACTAGGGGCATATGTGGTCATTAAACCACAGTAACCATAATCTGATGGGGAAAAAAATCATCATATATCACTCCATTTAATAGAAGTAACAATAAATGCTCATAGAGCTTCCATATGGTCTTCATGTGCTCAATGAAACAGATGCATCAAATCATGGATTATCATCCAATTCAATTCCACGCACAGTGTGTTTTCATATATTAAGGAATAATCACCAATAGACGGTCAATATCTGGAAAACAGAAAGAGGAGGCTGGTAAACAAGCAATCACTGTATTTACAGTACAGTGTCTAATGCGGTTACCAAAATGAAAAAACAATTAACATGAAGTTCATATACAAGCAGTTCTAACCATTCTGAATCTGTCCTGGACAATCACTATCCCCGTAAACTACTGAGGATGTGTAATTCCACAAGGAATTCTTCACTGTGACCACAATCAGTTAGCAAAGAGTACTAATACTACCTCCCTATGGAATTGTTGTGCAACACTGATATCACATTTAATTGGTATACAGGTGGTACCACGGCCAGACAGAGAAGAATGATCACATTACTCGCAAAAGCATACTCATTGGTCCTGATGTAAAACAAAGGCCATCATCCATAATGTTTGTGAATTAAATCACACACATGAATCTGCAATCAGAATATTAACGGGATGAGATGCAACAATAACGCATTTATAACTACTGGTTTGAATTGGCAGATCCTAATGGGACTGTGCAACTCTACAGCCGGGTATGTATTCATTGTGATTGAACATAACACCAGTCATGTCCATTAGTGATGATATATGGAGTCATATATGGCATTTCAGATCTATCTGCTGGTGAGAATGTCACTGATCTAATACCTGTTAGGTACTGGGTTGAGACTTTACTTACATGATATGATTGCACTGCTCGAAAATGACAAACATGTCTTCATTGTTTTGAAATTTGAATATTAAGACATAAAGAGACAAGAACAAGATATTAATCATAATGATATTAAGATTGACTCTAACACCTCATCTCAACGGCAATCCACATTGGTAAATTGTTAAACATAACCATATGTGTACAAACTCTGTAGTCAGGGAATAGTATGTCAACGTTTTACTAATTAATATTCTTTGAGGAGTGTGGATGAGGTGTGGTCCATCTCCGGTTGCACTGGCTGCTCCGGCCTCCTCTACCATCTTCCTCTTCACCTTCATCCAGCTGTCATCATATCTGTGCTTGACAGACTTCACATCCCTGTTGGCATACCCCAATGCAGCAACAGCTGTAGCAACTTCACTCCAGACACATGTCTTCTGGCTAGGCGTCACTTCCCTTCCCCATTGTATGATGCTATAGCGGGCACAGATTTCCCTGACGAGTTTCATCATCTCATCAGGGGTATAATTGGGGGCCCTGTACTTTGCCACAGCCTCTGCCTCTATTCTTCTTGTGCCTACTTCTGGAGGCAAATCCCCCGCTCTCCTCCTCTCCTCACTCTCCTCCCCTCCTCCACCCTACTAGTAATTAAAAAATAAATATAAGGATAAATCAATATAATATGTATGTGTATATGTATGAGGTAATACAAGAATGTGTGTAATACGTGTATTGTATTAAGGGTATGGGGGGTAGGTGGGTGAAGGGGGTTGTATATGTGCTGTGGCTAATGCTGTATATAGCTATGTGTACATATTAATCTATATGTCTGAATTATGTGATATAAGTAATTATGTGTGTTGAAAATTAAGTGTTATTATTTCTTAGTAGTCCAAATAGACAATAAACTGTTCCTTCTCTCTCTCAGCTACAGCACAGTCAATGTCTTACGGTTTCCAGTAGCTTTTAAAGTCCTTTCCCACTGCGTTCATTAGAGTTCTCCAGTCCCTATTGGTTAATTGGGCTGTGACAGGATCGGCATTTGCGGGCTTGCTTAACTTTGGCACCCTTCAGATGATCCGCCACCTGGAACTGTTACATAAGAAACCACGGTATACTGATTCAGGCTTCAGCCCTGTAATTGCGGGCTTGAGTCAATTGGATACAGCCGGAATTGTAACATATTTCTAACCCGCAGACATGCGGCCTGTATGAAAGTAATTACAGGCTTGCAATTGGATGGAGACCTTAGTCCATCAAGTTCAACCTTTTTAAATCTCTCCTCGTTCTTGGAATATGCCCTATGTAAAAGCTATGAAATTGACGTAGTACTGCTTCACTTTTAAGAAGAAACAGGGACCATTAGCATAACAAATCTTATTACATTTCTACCACTTAGAATGCTGAGTTGATTGGGCAACTGTTTAACAGCCAGCTTAAGAGCCAATCAAACTAAACTCTTATAACAGTTGGCCTATGTATTTCAGCAGCTCCCATCACCTACTGATTGTTAAACCTTTACACACACATATATCTGAGCTGCTATAAGTGCTTTGTTTCAAAGAAGAACAATATGGGCCTCATTCTATTAGCGGCCGCAGCCGTTGCGGGGCCGCAAGGACCGGCCGCAAGCTATTCGGCTATTCTATTCCCTTACGGCCGGAGGCTCCAGCAGGCTTGCGGCCGGTGCCTTGCTATCTCTTGCGGCCGCTTGCGCCAGAGGAAAGCCTTTGATCTAAAAAGGCCGCAAGAGTTTCGGCCGTAAGAAATTCCTATTTGCAATTCAATTGCTCCGGGAAACCTCTCTGCAAGGCTAAAAACGAGCCGCTGCTTACTTGCAGGAAAGAGGTCCCGCTAGCACTAATTAAGCACATAAAATAGCTCAAATAAAGCCATCCTGCACTTTGAGAAGACTATAAAGGGATTTTAGGTGTTAGAAAAAATAGCACATAATTATCCTATACTCAAATCCGTAAAATATTTTATTTTTAATATACGTAAAATATCCATGTAAAAAGTCCAGAGTGCTTGGAGCACCTCAGACATGCCCACGCCGCAGCCGGAAAATAAACAGTTAATTTGAACTTGGGTTTGGGCTGATGTGCAAGCTTGAGAGTGGGTTCCTTTTAATCCTCATGTCCCCCAATATGATCCCTAGCATTTACAGAGCTGTACAGTGCAGGCTTGAATTTATTTTTGAGTTTTTATATTTCACAGCTTACGGCCGGTTCCAAGATATGCGGCCGGCCGTAAAAGGAGATCCTTGCAGGGCCGTATAATAGAATCGCGAGTTAACTGAACCCCCGCAAGGAATCGCAGCCTTACGGCCGATTTACGGCCGCTAATAGAATGAGGCCCTTTGTGTTTAGGTGAAATCTCCTATTAAATGTGCGCAAATTTACTGAATGAGATATTGAGTTATGAAGAAATCATTTGTTCCCTCTGCTTTTTGTGGGAATATAGTAAATCCTCTACTTTCATGGCTCAATAAGGTGGTATTTAGCTGGTTTATAATGTTTATTACTATATATATATATATATATATATATATATATATATATATATATATATATATATATATATATATCACATATTATAATTGTCCAACTACGATTCGTCGTCACGCTGTGTTGCGTGCTGCGTACGATTTAGCGATGAGCGCTCATCGCCCGGTGAGCCTCGAGCAGTGAGGAGAGCTGTAAAACCGTAGCACTTAGGCAATGAGCGCCACAGGCGCTCATTGGCTGCGAGCCTCGCATAGCGTGGTGAGCCGTTAAACACGTCATACGCACGACTTCGAAAAAAAAAACACCTCGGAACCAACCTTAACGTAACAAACACCCACACGCACTAAGAATCCGACTATAATGGCCGACCCGCACGCAACTAACAGTGAAAACACACCAAATACTCACACAAACTACATAAAATGCTTACCCATGGCAAGGGGGGGCACCCAGGACCTCTGAAAGTGAAGTTACACCTCCATTTAAGTCCAAATTCACGAGTTCCGACACACGAAAATCCCCTAAGCGAGAGAAAAAATGGCCGCCGAAAAAAACGAAAACGAGGCTCACAGCCCAGCCACGTACAAATTAGCCAAGAAGGGATCCGAGATAAGCTCGGAAAACCGCATTAACCCAGGGAATCCGAGATAAGCTCGGAGCCCTGCATTAACCCCACATTAACCATCGCAGTGGGGGTCCTGATTGCACGCGATCGGGGACCCCCGCTGCAAGGAAAATTAAAAATTCCTGCCTTACAGGTCCTTAAAGGACCGTAAAGGTCCTTAAAGGACCCTTTGTAAAAGAAAAAAAATATACACTGTCACCCTGTCAATCATGGGGGTCAATACAGACCCCCATAAAACCCTCATTAACCCTGTCACTCATGGGGGTCAATACAGACCCCCATAAGCCTCTATTTAACCCCATCAGTCCCATAAGGGTATATTAACACCATTATGGGCCTGTTACAACACTACATTAAGGACATAAGTGCCATGATGGTCCTCAAGGACCATCATGACACTAAGTATAAACACTATACTGCACTATACCACCCCCACTAAAACATTAAATATCATATAAACACCCTCTACACTAACCTATTAACATCTACACTACCTACCCCCTATTTACCCCCACCACTCTAATTACAGAAAATAAAAAAGCCTAAAGTCACAAAAAAAATCTACATTACATGAAATAAAAAACCTAACTCACAAAAAAAATAAACTACATTACAGAAAATAAAAAACCTAAGTCACAAAAAATAAAAAAAGGAACATTACAGAAAAAAAAAACATTACAACCCCCCCTCACTACAGAAAAAAAAAGACACACCTGAAAAGGAAATACATATAATACAAATATATATAATACAAATACATACAATACAAATACAAACAATTACAATACAATACAATACAATTACATACAATACAATTACATACAATACAATACACCCCTATCTAATATACATCACACAATCTATCTAAATAAATACCATAATCTAATATACATCCTATCTATGTAATAATAATTCCTCAGTCTATCTAAATAAATACCACAATCTATCTACAATACATCCTATGCTATCTATATAAAACGCATACCCCTATCTAACATACAATAAATGCTATCTATATATTAACTAATCTAACTCTAAGCTAAAATAAAATAATTAAGACCACTTACCTTTGCAGATGTCCATTGAGATCAGCCACCTGCGGAAAAAAATAAAAAACATTTAGTGCAACGTTAACAGTTCTAAAATAAACATTCTATACATTCTATACATTCTAAATATTCTACTCACCTTTCCGGCATGTCCCGTCCTTATTATTTTAATCCTTCTCCGGCGCAGCACCTGTTAAAAAAAAACAACATTAATACACATACATCAAAATAAAATAAACATAATCTACATTCTACTTACATCCCCGCGATGTCTCCGGCCTCCTCCAGATCCTCTTCTGCCACGCCCTGTATAAAAAAATAATATATATATATATATATATATATATATATATATATATATATATATATATATATATACTTACATCCGCACTCCCGGACATCCCCGACGCTAATGAGGCTCCAGGAGACTTTTCAGGAAGAAAATAAGCAATGGCGCCTTCTGATTGGTTGAAATTTCACCCAATTAGGAGGGGCCAATGTGTGAACCAATCTTAAAGGGATACACCCTAAAATCCCAGTCTGATTGGATAATGTATATGTCAATCTTTATTTAAACCAATCACAAGGTGCAGATGCCTTCGGCCAATCACAATAAAATACACCCCCACAGGGTGATTGGTTGCACTGACAATAGCCAATCACAATGGAATACACCCTCACGTACTGATTGGTGAAGGATTTGCGCATTCTCATTGGCTACTGTTAATATCAATCAATATTACAGCCAATGGGAAGGTGCAGATGTCTTCACCAATCAGTACGTGGGGGTATATTCCATTGTGATTGGCTGATGGCAATAAAGCCTTAGGATTGGTTCAAATAAAGATTGACAGGTGACAGGTGTGTTATCCAATCAGCGTTGTTTTTTGGGGTGTATACTTTTTTCATTGGTTCACAAATGGGGTCTTCTCATTGGCTGAATTTGATAGACAGACTTTTCAGCCAATTAGAAGCCGCCATTGACAATTTTATTCTGGAACACTCCATAGGAAGGTCATTAGCATCGGAGAAATCCGCCAGGACGGATGTGTGTCACTTTTATTTTTTTTTAATGAGCGGATGCTTCCGGAGAAGACGAGGAGGCCGGAGACATCGCGGAAAGGTAAGTATAATGTAGATTGTGTTTATTTAACTTTGGTTTATGTTTAGTAATGTAATGGTTTTTTTTACAGGAGTAGCGCCGGACAAGACGCAAAGATGGACGAGGGAACATGGAGGACGTGACATGCTGGGACGTGACATGCTGGAACGGGACATGCTGGAAAGGTGAGTATAATATTTAGAATGTTTAGAATGTTTAGGTATTTCATGTAAACGTGTTGTATTAATTTTTTTAATCTTTTTTACCGTAGGTTGCTGATCTGAAGAAACATCTCAAAGGTAAGTGGTCTTAATTATTTTATTGTAGCTTACAATTAGGGTAGCTATATATATATATATATATATATATATATATATATATATATATATATATATGTATTGTATATTAGATAGATAGATAGATAGATAGATAGATAGGGGGATGTATGATTAGATAGTATTGTATATTAGATATTGGGATGTATATTACATTATATAGTGGCATGTATATTAGATAGTGGCATGTATATTAGATAGGGGTGTATAGTATTGTATTTTATTTAATTGTATTGTGTTTTATTTAATTGTGTTGTATTGTATTATATGTATGTATTATATGTATTTTATTTTCAGGTGTGTAATTTAAAAAAAAATGTTGTAGTGAGGAGGGTTGTAATGTATTTTGTTGTTTTCTGTAATGTTCCTTTTTTTTTTTTGTTCTGTAATGTACATTTTTTATTTTTGGTGATTTTAGTTTTTCTTATTTTATGTAATGTAGATTTCTGCTTTTTGAGGAATTTAGTTACTTGAGGCACACAGTACACTCACATTGTGTGACAAACAGCATTTCAACACTTTCTTTTATTGACCTTCATTTTTTGACGGGCAAGTCGCTAGTATATATATATATAGTAACAAATTACCATCGACCTCTGGGTTTGTGCCTGTGTTTCAGGTCAGGCACTTCCATGGAGGAACACAATATAATGCTGTAATACTTTTCCAAGTTTTACCAAATGTAACCAATGATACAAAAGTAAGAAACCAAAACTAAAATAATAAGCCTAGTTTCCACTAAATCACTTCCTTAACTATAATAAGTTTTACTACTAACCAGCTCTCCCCATGCTAAACCTGGATGGGTCAAAATAAACAGTTTGATAGTTTGTTAAAATTCATTGGCCTGTAATTTCTTCAGATTTTCAGGTCTACACTCTACTCCAAATGGTGACAAACTGCAGACTGCTGACTCACAGTGTGTGTTTCCCTCTAGGTCTGATAAACTGCATATAGCCCTCCCATACTACAGGAGCAGTCTTAATTTACAAGCGGATTGAACCCAGGCGCAGCTGATTAAAAGGATAGGAATGTTAACCCATGCAGTCGTACTAGGGGAGGAGAGCTTTGCAGAGTCGGTGGCTCATATAAAACCCATGGATAATTATATATATATATATATATATATATATATATATATATATAATAATAATGGAGTAAATGGCTTAAATCAGTTAAATAAAAACACAAAATAAACATCTGCTTATTTTGTTGTTGTTCAGTCGTTCAGTCGCGCCTGACTCTCCGTAACTCTATGGACCACAGCACGCCAGGTGCATCTCTCAGTCACCTCCCCTCTGAGCTCCATCAAGTTCATGTTCATTGCTTCAGTGACCTCACCTATCTATCTCCGCCTCTGTTATCCCCTTCTTCTTGTGCCTTCAATCTTTCCCAGTCTTTTCTAGGGAATCCTGCCGTCTCATAATATGGCTAAAATATTTGAGCTTCAGCCTCATGATCATACCTGCTAGTGAACAGTTTGTCTTGATTTCCTGAAGTATTGATTTATTGGATCTTCTTGCAGTCCAAGGGCCTCTAAGCAGTCTTCTCCAACACCACAATTCAGAGGCTTTGAATCTACAGTGCTCAGATTTCTTTATGGCCCAGCTCTCACATCAGTATGTTACTACTGGGAATACCATAGTTCCAACTATGCAGACCTTTGTTGATAGTTTAATATCTTTACTTTTTACTAGCTTGTCCCAGCTTGCCATAGCTTTCCTCCCCAGAAGCAAACGTCTTTTAATTTTATGACTACAGTCACCATCTGCAGAGATCTTGGATCCACGGAAAATAAAATCTGTTACTGCCTCCACTTCTTCCACGTCTATTTGCCAGGAAGTGAGATTGCCGTTTGCCATGATCTTCATCTTTTTAACGTTGAGCAGCTGGCCAACTTTTGCACTCTCTTCTTTTACCCTCATTAATAAGTCCTTTAGTTCCTCCTCACTTTCAGCCATCAGAGAAGTATCATTGGCGTATCTGAGGCTGTTGATATTTCTTCCAGCAATATTGATTCCGGCTTTGGATTCATCCAGTCCAGCCTTGCATGATGTATTCTGCATATAAGCTGAATAAATAAGATGACAATATACAACCTTGTTGCACTCCTTTTCCGATCTTGAACCATTCTGTTGTCCCATGTTTGGTTCTGACCATGGCTTCTTGGTCGACATACAGATTATTTAGGAGGATGATGAGATGATCTGGTACTCCCATCTCTTTAAGGGCATGCCACATTTTGTTGTGATGCACACAGTCAAAAGCTTTAGAATAGTCTATGAAGCAGAAGTAAATGTTTTCTAGAACTCTCTTGCTTTCTCTATTATCCAGCGGCCATTGGCAATTTGATCTCTTGTGCCTCTTCCTCTGCGGAACCCAGCTTCACATCTGGTAGTTCCTGGTCCATATATTGTTGGAGTCGAGCTTGTAGAATCTTAAGCATTACCTTCCTGGCATGTGAAATTAGTTCAATTGTTTGATAATTGGAGCACCCTTTGGCACTGCCTTTTTGGGGGATTGGGATGTAGACTGACCTTTTCCAGTCTATTGGCCATTGTTGTATTTTCCAAATGTGTTGGCATAAGGCAAATAACACTTTTACAGCATCATCCTGTAGAATTTTGAATAGTTCAATTGGGATTCCATCAACTCCTGCAGCTTTATTATCAGCAAGACATCCTAGGGCCCATCTCACTTCACTCTCCAAGATGTCTGGCTCCAACTCATTGGACAAACTACTGAGGTCATCACTGCTGTAAAGATCCTCCCTTTATAGATCTTCAGTGCATTTCTGCCACCTCTTTTTTATCTGATCTTCTTATGTTAAGTCCCTACCATTTTTGTCGTTTATTACTCCCACTTTTGCATGAAAGGTGCCTTTTAGGTTCCCAATTTTCTTGAAGCAATCTCTTGATTTACCCATTCGATTATCTTCTTCAAGCTCTTTACATTGCTCATTGTTTAATGTCTCCTTGTCTCTTCTTGCTATCCTCTGGAATTCTGCATTCAATTTGACAAATCTTTTCTTATCTCTTATCTACATTTCGCTTTTCTTCTTTCCTGGGCTACTTCCAAAGCCTCATCAGAAAGCTTGTTTGCCTTCTTACTTTTCTTTCTTTTAGGGATATTCTTTGTTGCTGTTTCCTGGATAATGTTGCAAACTTCGGTCCAAAGGCATTCTATCTTCCATGTCTAGTCCCTTAAATCTACTTATACAGTGGACTGTATAAGTTTATACAAGTGGACTAATCCACAGGATTACCCTGACATGCTCTGCAGTCACTTCTGGGCTCTCAAGTAAAAGAAGACAGTTCTCTCTACACAATCCGCTTTCTAAATAGATATTGTTAAATGCAACTTTTAAGATTAGTTCTCACAAGCAGACAGGTGGAGCTCTAGTCTACCCATTCCTCTAGATGCTCCATCCCAGGAACCCTTAACATGCTTTCTGACATGTGCAGCTTCCTTTTCACAAATAGACTTCTCTGTGGGGTAAATTAATACATTTCCTTGAATTGTACCTTTTCTGTTAGAGGCTTCTTCAGGGATTTGTGTTTCTTAAAGGCTTCATTTGCTCCGAATACAGTCTCCAGGTTGTTTGTCTCAGCTTACGCCAAACACAGGAGTTATTTCTGAAGCAAGATCTCTTTCTCAGTTGCCCTTGCTCCAGTTTTGCAATGACAATAGAAAAGCACCCTCATTCTCACTGAAGGCCTCTTAAATTCCCTCATGTATTATCTCAGGTGCAATCACTGATTGAGCTGCAGCTCAATTTAACACTTTCTGCGCTAGACATAGCTTACAACTCTGCTCAGTCTCAGGCTCATGTAGATTTCTTGCCTTGCTTTGTCACACCATGCACACACATACACACACATATATATATTATTATTATTATTATTATTGTTTATTTGTAACGCGTCAACTTATTTCGAAGCGCTATACATAAGTTAAGTTACAGGCAATGACAAGTTCACACATTGCAAAGAGTGGATGGCCCTGTCTTTGAGCTTGGAATCCGGTGTCCATAGCGCTTTGCCTAAAGCACCTTGCAGGATTCAAACTCGCAGACTTACAATCTTTATATATATACTCTCTTGAAGTGGAAGGAGACTCTGCATTCGCAGTCAGCATATTGGGAATTTGCCAGCTCTTTCAGTAGGATTAAGAAAAAATCATGAAACCACACAGTAAAGAATAATTGCATATACAAGATAAAAATGTAAAGGTTGTTTTATTTCCTACAGTCATTGTGTCCATTAGCATGATTAATTAATCAAAATATAGTTTAGAAAAATAAAATGACCACAGTGGTCCCTTAATGGCTGCATCTGACCCTCCCAAATTAGAATTAGTAAAAAGGTTAACACTAACAATACTACAAAGCCAGATCTGCTGTTTACCAGTTTATTTTATTAAAGGACTTCTGTAGTTCAAGAAAAATGGCATTTGTTTGTGAAAGTATGTGAAATACTAACAACACTAAGAGCTGTGCAAGCAATTAACATAAAACATTTTAAGAGGAAATCAGAATTTTTGAAAACTATGTTTATGAACTGAAGATTCCATCTTTGTAGCATCACTTCCTGAGAGCTTTATCATGAGGGGTTTATTATGATCAACAGAAGCAAAGATGGGGGAACGGAGAAGAGGGAGAGGTATAATTGAATCTGACTAGATTTCACACCAACTCCTTTCCCCTCACAGGCTCAAAAATAGGCAGTGTGCATCAATAAATGCAAACACTTTTCTCAAACACTAAAATATTATCAGCCTTAATAAATTGCGATATGGCCAATTGAATAGGGCTCTATATAAGCACAGAGCATATTTTTTTACAGAAGTTTTTAGTTAGTGAACTTCTATCCAAAAGCAAGGTCTTCACTAACTAAAAACTTCTGTAAAAAGAATATGTTCTGTGCTTATATAGACCCCTAATTGGCCAAATTGCAAATTAATAAGGCTTTATGCCTGCATTCAAGGTCCAGCAGATGCACCAAAAATATATATATTTTTTTCTAAATAAAAACAAACTTTTTCACTGGTTTATTATGCTGTTAGTCAAACTCAAAAAGTTTTCAAGTATATATATATATATATATATATATATATATATATATATATATATATATATATATATATCATTGTATGGTGTTCTTATAACCTTTGCAACACTTGGTTTGATGGAAAAAATGTTATTTGCACTTTTAAGTGCATGCAAGACAAATATGTCACTTTCTTGTCTCATATCTAAAAGGCTTTTCTGAAAAGCTACAGTAAATCCATTGCAATTTGTGCATCAATTTGTAAAATATATGTATTTTTAGACAGAGTGATAATAAAATTCCTTTAGGGAAGCTCTTTTAAAAAGTGTTCCGCTTCATGACAACACAGAAACTTTTAATTCTGGTTCAGTAGGTAGTGTTTAAAGAAAGCAAAATGGACACATAGTTTTTAACCTGTTGCAAACTGTCACAATTGATCTGCCTGGAACTAACTCTGCACTTCGTTTCCGCAGACAGGCTTTTCAAGCTTTTATTCTTACATTTGTGCAAGTATTCATTACTTTATTATAGAGGGAAAATCAGAATCCGCCTTACTTGACCTTTTCTTTTCCATTTATAAACCATCACGTTGCGTGACATATGACTGACTGTTCTCACTGCCGTTTATTCTACATTATTATTGAACTGTTTTCATCTTGACTTCCAATTACGTGGAGATCTGGAACACTGTTAAAGGGACTCTGTGTCTCCTACACAAATAAACACAGTTTCATCAAAGGGTAATGGATAAGTAGATCAGTCATTTAAGTCAAAGTTGTAGGGACAAAAACAATAAAAATTCTTACATGTCTGAGATATGCCCAAGGTCAACTTGAGGATTTATTAAAAACCTCCTATAAAGACCTAACAATGTCAATACATTTCGTTTCGGTGATTTCAAAAGCAATAGTCAATATTGAACCTACTTTCAAACATCAGATTTTTAGCTTCCAGCTGAGATGTTTGTCTGTATCCTCAAAGAGGTCATCAAAGGATTAGTGATGGGAGGCAGTGCTTAAATGGCCAGACTAAAAATGGTTCCCTTCAAATGAGAGGCTTAACAACTCTGACATTTTAGCCAGCCAATGAAGAGCACTGTCTATTTACAATATTGTCACTAACCATTTTGCAATGTCTCCAAGCAACGACTACCCCCTGACAGAGGAGGAGACGAGTAGCTCAACTGAAGGCTTAGAAGTAGATGTTTAAGGATAAATTCATTATTGTTTTTTCATTTTTCAATCAGAATTTTATTAATGATCAGTGCCTAAATCAAATATATTCCTCCAATGTAAGGTATCACAATGATGCTTTAAGCCAATTTATTTAGGCAGATAGAATGTGTAAATTAGATTGGTATTGATGCGTATCTGCCAACAAATCTATGTTCTAGTGTTAATCATCAATGTAGCAGTTAACATTTCATTAATGGTATCCTTAATATTCAGAAGCTTTCTCTTTTCTACTAAATAGGATTTTTCTGAATTAACTAATTAGCATAGTCCAGTTCTTCACGAGATTAAAACAATGATGTTTGTTTTAGAAAATATTGTCTGTGCTTGTTCACACGATAAGTAAGTCAGAATACACTGTCTTCTTTATACTACTAAATAGAACTTTTCTCATCAAAAATGCAGGATGAGGCTGGATGACAGAGCTGGACACAAGGGGCCTCATTCATATGCGATTTGGCTAATTGAATAGGTCTCTATATAAGCACATAGCATATTTTTTTACAGAAGTTTTTAGTTATTAAACTTCTATCCAAAAGCAAGATCTTCACTAACTAAAAACTTCTGTAAAAAAAAAAATATGCTATGTGCTTATATAGAGCCCTATTCAATTGGCCAAATCGCAATTGAATGAAGCCCATGGAGACTAAACAATCAGCATTGAGTTAATAGTTAACTATAAATTTCAATCAGCAACAGTTTGCTTGATTATTTTTTAAGGTTTCTAAAAAACAATGGCAAAAATGGACAATATACATCATGTTTGCATATATGTGTAATATATTTTTACTGTTGCTTTATCTAGTAATTGCGACTCAGGCATGCTAAACAATTAAAGTATCACTGATTCAAAAATGTGGCATTAAAGAAAAGTAAATCTGACTGCTCTGGGAATCCAATAGATTATTATTATTATTAGATTATCATTTATGTATGTAACCTTATTAATGCTACAAAATAAATGTGCGCATAATCATTTCCAAAAAGTAGAAAAATTCCCTTAAAATGTATGATATTTTTCTTGTCTGTTTATCAGCCAAAAAAAAATCACTTTTTGAAAAGATTTAATGGAGGCCAATCATAATAATAAATTTCCTAGCAGCAAAAAAAAAATCTGAACAATAATGTAAAATAAATTCTTGCGATATATATGTTTTTGGCCCACTACTAGTCCACTGGCGTTCAGATTAAAAAAAAATCCTGCTATTAGTCTCTGCAGGAAACCTTGATTATTATGCTATTAGTTGCCTTTTCAGAGTCACCTAGCTAATATGTGCTTGCTTTCCACATGCAAACCTTTCTTGCCCTCATGTTCTTGTTAACATTTTCAGTTATACAAAAGCCTGTGCTAAAGATTGCAGGTATTATTCTGGGGCTTAGTTTGTATCAAAAAGGCATATATAGTTCTATTGCAGCTCAATAACTAAAAGCAATATGAACCCAGGCAAAAAATGTGTTAAAAACAGATTATTCAATTCATGGGATGTTTGTAATAAAATAACATTGTCATAAAAATTACTTTCAAATGCAACAAATTAAAAATGTGCCATTGATGTCCCTTTAATGTCTGGATTTCCTCAAAACTTCTTTGTAGATGAAATTCTTCACATAAATCTGATAATGTCTTAAACCCTCTAGAATCATACAAGTCACCTAGATTTCTAATATTCCATCTTTCCAAATTTCACGTGTAAGGAAGTCCAGGTTTCACACATAACCAATTCAAAGGAATCCTTGGTGACGTATATATTGACAACTCCAATTTCTTATTCCATTTAAACCAAAGTCTCAAAACAGTTTTGATTAAGGGAGTGGAGTTTTTAATTGCCACATTAAGACTCTCATCCTGCCAAAGCCAATGTTCAGTATCTTCTTTGGGCATTAATGTTTTTTTTCAATTTGAGGGGTTTGAGGTTGAGGAGGAAGGTTGAGGAGGGGGTTGAGGATGAGGAGGGGGGCTGAGGATGAGGAGGGGGGCTGAGGATGAAGAGGGGGGCTGAGGATGAGTAGGGGGGCTGGGGATGAGGAGGGAGGTTGAGGAGGAGGGTTGAGGAGGGAGGTTGAGGAGGGAGGTTGAGGATGAGGAGGGAGGATGAGGAGGAAGGATGAGGAGGCGGGTTGAGGAGGGGGGTTGAGGATGAGGTGGATGAGGTTGAGGAGGGGGGAAGATACACAGGGAAGGGAGAGGGGGGAAGAGACACAGGGAAGGGAGAAGAGACACGGGAGAGAGAGGGGGACACAGAAGGCACAAAAGGGACACAGGGGGCAGCACATTTTCCACCCTCGGCTTATACTCGAGTCACTCATTTTACCCAGTATTTTGTGGTAAAATAGGTGCCTCGGCTTATACTAAGTTTGGCTTATACTCGAGTATATACGGTAATAATCTTTTATACATGGCGATGCAATACTTCCTTTAATAAAACTTTTTTTCACAGTAGTGAATTTCAACGTTGGCTTCTTCCCTTTATAAATAAAATGGTCTATTATTAACTGGAACTTTTATAAATATTTTATTAGCGACCGCCAATGGGAGGCACCTAAACAAATAGTTGATCCTTGGCAGTATGGACATCTTGATGGCAGAAATTCCACCAAGATAGAGCTAATGTTTTCCAATTATCTAATATTGTTTTGATCTTCTCATATAATTTGTGGTAATTCCTCACAATTAAATCCTCTAATTTACAGTGAAGACAATTCCACAATATTTACATTTATATTTAATAGCTCTGTTTTAGTCATATTTACCTTATAATATGAAACTTTCCCAAACTATCAATCAAATTTTGCACATGTATAAATGATGAAGAGGGATTTGACTCTGTAAGGATAATATCATACACAAACGTCGGCAAAACCATAAGTCAATGCTTTTTCTGTATCTAGCTCTAATATAGAGGAAGAAAGATTGTGTTAATTAAGTTTTAAGCATGCTTTGGAAGTCTTTTAAAAGCTTTTTCATACTAGAAACCATAAGCATGTCTCCCTCAACAAAGGGAGGCAAGTATAGGGAGGCAATTAGATGGTACCAATCACATCTTGATGCTGCAAAGCTGAAATAGTCCTTACAAATATAATACTATTTTTATTATAAGTTCTTTAACTATTTAGTGATTTCCCCAGTCTGGGCAGTTGCTATCTCATTAATGGCTGCACCTTCATTATTATATGACTTTACCTCTTGTACTGTAGTAATGTGGTATTCCCAGCTTCTCACTTTTCCCACTTTTCCTGTGCCGTCCTCTCACAGGAGACACTGTTTCTTCCACAGTGCACCAAGGCAAAGCAGTGCTAGTCAGGTTGTTGTTGTCTCCCCACCAGTGAGCTAACTGCAACCCAACAATAGTTCCTCAGTACTGAGGTATCCCAGATGAGGTACCTCATGCAGAGAACCAGATTCGGGGACTGGAGCTTCAAAACCTTTGAAAATCAATACAGTTGAAAGCTCAAAAACCCAAAGTTTAATTAGTTTCTGAAAAGTCTGAAAAAGAACTAATGTGAATATTTTCTTTTTAAATATTGTATATTTTTATTCCAATATAGTAAGGATTAAAGTGGCACATTGAAAAACTCATGAAAAATTTGATTCAGTACAGAAAAATAATTTAAAAACTAAAATTTTGGAATATACAATTAAAAAATACTTGTTTTTGTATCACCTTCTTATTCTTTTATTTATATTCCTCAATTACATAGAAAAGGAAGCAAAATACAATGATCAAGTTTAGGCAAAAAAAAGGAAAAAGAAAACAAGAATAAACTAAAAAGAAAACAAGGAAAAACAAGGAAAAACTAAAAGCAGGAAAGTGAAGGAAAAATAAAACCACACTAGCCAGTGTACAGCTCTTCTCACACACATATGTATAGTACAATAGCCCAGATTTAAATCTTTCGTGATCATTGGCTTTCTTATCTCATATGCCTTTTCATGACCCACAACCCAAATGGCATATTTGCCCATTGTACTTACATAAAACGTGATTGCAATTTGTTTTACATGTTTAAATCAAGACTTGAAGCCTATATACACTCTACAATACAAATCAGCATCAGCAGTTAGCACCCTCTTGAGAGGACTGAACCTAGGCATCTGCCTATTTAGCCATTAGGCCTGCATATATTAGGGTCAATCCAGCTGTTTACAATACCTTCAGTTCTTACATTATTTTCAGTTGTGATGTATTTATGACATTGAGCATATTGAGTTAGAGTTGTATCCAAACAACATATTAAAAGCTAATGTTCTGTTGCTTATCAAAAATTGCTAAAATGAAAGAATGAAATGCATTTAGATTTGGTAGAAACTTATTATAAAATATTTATTATAATTATGTTGTTTCAATTGCTATATTCCCTTCTATATTTTCCACAATGGTAATATCTTCTGTCTTTATTAAGTGTCCTGAACTAGTCTATTTTCACTGTAAGATATTGGTTAAGCTACTCTATAAATACATTATAAACTATAATGGCTGTGTTCCCAGTTACTTTAATGAAAAAATGTTGTCCCTAACAAACCTATTTCATATCCTTATTATGTTACCGAGTTCTGAGTTCTCCAGATTTATATGTATATTTTCCATTGGGCATTCGTCTCTCTATTATCATTTTTTGATGAAGTGCTGCCTTGTCTTCAGAAAATTAAGGGTAAAATGCTACCAAATAATATAATATATTACCTCCTGAATCTAAACCTTGCCAAATGTGCTGTTATGTGCTTTAGAAGGGTTTTAAATTATTTCCACTTTTCAATTTTTTAGTACTACTTTTTGTCAATGTAGTAACTAAAGATATAATTGCTTTCTTGGCCCGGCTGACATAATGTCTAAAAAAATAATATTAAGACCAGATACCCAGAATAGGACATTGTTTCCTTACAAAATCAATGACTGTAACCACCCGCTTAATGTTTAACTTTCAATAAATGACAGTCATATATCACAGCATAAAGTATCATTGTTTTTCCATGACTACACCTTAATCCTTTTTTAACAATGCTCGACAAGAGATGTATTTTTTACCGAGTGTATTTAATGCAATGATGAGAATGCCAGTGTTAAAGCATTTTTGATTACTTTCATTCCTTTTAAGGACATTCACATGTATTCTCCATTTATATAAATGTATGAGGTCACTGTTCTTTGTAATAAATAAGTTTCAAAATGTTATTGTTTGAGTCTGCAGTTCAACTATATAATGTAAGAATATAGGTATGTTAATCTTCCTATTCCAGTGAACCTAAGATTTAGTAATTTTACTATATTTCCTGAAAACTGTCCATACGGCCACTCACCCTCAATTTAATAAAATGTTTTTATTTTTCAATCAATAAGAACCTGTACAGCGGTATTCAGTACATGATGTTGTGGAAACCAACAATGGATTTTAGATCAGTGTGGATGAATTTTTGATTAATGACCTCAAATAACTAATTGATACCAATTACTGTACATTGTGTTTTTTATATGAATTTTAAACTAATCATTTAATGCTTGATATACTAAATTCAGATATTCTCTCTCTCAGTTCTAAATGGGCCTATATATTTTGAGACAACAGTGATTGGGTTACAGTTATTTAAAAACAGTATTTGATTTTTTACTTCATTTTTTATTTTTACAGTTTGAGAAAAAAACATCATAAAACAACCAGACACAGAATAAAATGTTTTGTTGCTAAATAGTTGTGGTATTTTGATGATATTTTAAATATTATCATGTTTTGTCACAATCATCCTCAGCACTTTTTTCGGCGTCTTTTGGAACCATTATGTGTAGGTGCGGGATCTGATGACCCACTCACAGAACAGCATATCCGAAGTGATTGCAAATCACAAATCTTTACCAGTTTCTATCTAAGGAATGAGATGGTACCAGATTGTTTTGTTACATAAAAAAAAATGCTAGTCCTAAGTAATTAGTTGTAGGCATGCTATTATTATTGTCTAATTACAAGACTGTGAGGAAACCATCTCAATCCAAATGTTTTACTTCAACTATTCTAACACAATATAATTAAACAATACGGGTCACATCAGCTAATTACAAATGATTTAGAAGTCTTGCCAATCCCCTCACTTCTTACGTCTCTGCACCCGCTGACGAAGCTGATCTCCTCCCCGATCTCCAGGCCCCCCTCCCTTTCCGCACCCTCTGCTCCTTGATTTGTGTTGATATATGCTGTTGCATCCTATATGTTCCGACACTCTCTATATTCTATCCATGGACCCCAAACATCAGAGGAACAGGGGATTGAGTCTTCCAGAGAATGTGTATTTTTTTCATTAATGGCAATGTAGTCTTATTTATTTATGATTAGATGAAAGTCAAGATCCTTCTGCTTCCACTGTGTTGCTATGTGGCTTTTAGTAGCCAGGAACATAAACTGAAAAAAAGTTTGTTTTGGGAGTGGGATAAAGTACTTACTGGGATCCCTAACAAACAAGATCCTTTTTAATTTGTGTAAGGAAGAGGTCGGAAGCCAATTGGGCTATTGTTTTCCATATTAGACAGACTCCGGGGCACTCCCACCATATGTGTATGAATGAGACTATGGAGCTGCCGCCCCCAAAAACAGTTTGGGCTAGCTGGGTGTTTCCATTTTGCTATTCTCTCAGGAGTTAGGTAAGTTTGGTGGAGAACCTTTGTCGCCGTTTCTAGAAGGTTGTGATTGAGGGACCCCCTATAGATATTCCTCCAGGAAACTTCCCATTTTCCATGTCCCAACTTTGCTTCAAATCCAGCTCCAGTCTATAATATATTTATCTTTTTTTGATGTTTCTGGAGAATTGTAAATATTGTATATGCTGCTAATTATTCCTTGGAAGTAGGAGATTTAAGGCAAGTTTGGGATAACCAAGTCTTCTTGGGAAGACCTTGAAGCCTAGCAAGGGAGTCAACAAAGTGTTTAAATCTACATAGGTTGAAATGTCCATGGATTGGAAGATTGAATTTATCAATGATTGTCTTAATATTCATGAGTTTATCATCTTCCATCCAAGTCCCTAGCCTGTCTAAGCCCTTTGTCTTCCACCAATGTACCGATTCCTTGCTTAAGAATTTCAGAACGTATGGATGATTAATGATCTGAGTCAGATACGGAGGATTTGAAAACACGGTTGCTTCCCAGCCCATTTCCAGCATTGCAGTGTGTGACAAATTACTAGATGTTTGATTCTAAGAACCTGGTCTGGTATTTTGTTGAACCATATCAGAGTGTCCTAGGTATAGGGAAATAGGATATGGTCTTCCATGAACACCCATGCAGGCTGGTGTTGGGATGAGTGAATTATAGGAATGAAGGAGAGTTGAGCAGCTCTATAATATTTTCTTAAATCTTGAAGTGATAACCCCTCTTTTGATTTATGTTTAAACATTACATTTTTATTGATTCTCGCTGGTTTATTTAGCCAAATAAATCTGGCAACCTTTTTTTAAAAACCCTTCAGTTCCATCTGATTTAAAGGTAGTGGGAGAGATCTGAAGATATATAGAACTTTTGGGAGAACATTCATTTTAAAAGTATTTATTCTACCTAGCCATGATATTGGATACTTTGACCATTTCAAGTTGAGGCTCAATGACTTTTAGGAGCGGGTGATAATTTTCCTTGTAATCCTAGATTAGAAGTAATTTTGAGACCTAAATATTGGATGTGTTTAGAAACTCATTGAAAGCGATATTGTTCTTGTAGTAATTGTTTCAGATGGGCTGGCATTGAGATGGCCAATGCCTCTGTGTTATCCTCATTTATTTGTAGGCCCAGTATGAGGCCAAATTCCTGTATAGTACCCATTCATTTTCCTAAGGAGTTGGCTGGATATGCCAGAGCCCACAGAATGTCATCAGCAAACAGGGAGATTTTATAGTGGTGATGCCTAACCTTCAAACCTTTATTTTCTGGGTCTCTTCTTATTGCCTGTGCAAGGGGTTCCATTGCTAACGGAACAACAGAGCTGAAAGTGGACAACATTGTCTTGTTCCTCTAGATATATTAATGATTGGTTACTGTGGCCTGGCAGCTTCAGATGTGCTATGGGGATACTGTAGTATATTTTAGGAGATTTAAAAATTGCCCTTGGATGCCAAGTTTAATTAGAACCACTTTTAAATACTCCCAGTCTACGGTATCATGTGCCTTTTTAACGTCTAATGGCAAGTAGACATAACAGTGTTTTAGTGGAGCTAGCTTGATGGATTATATTAATAACTTTTTGGAAAGTGTGGAATGAAACCCACCTGATCCTTATGTACCAGATGGGGAAGGAAGGTAATTTAACTGTCATTATTTTTGCAAGGATTTTAATGTCTCCATTAAGCAGGCAAATGGGCCTGTAGTTTTTTTTATTTCCAGGCTGTCTTTCCCCTCCTATGGAAACAGGACTATCTCCGCTTGGTTAATTTCCAGAGGGTAGTGGATTACCTTCTAGAACCAAATTTAATAGAGTGGCTAAATGAGGCACTATTTGACATTGCCATTCTTCAAAGTATGAATTTGAGTAGCTGTCAGGCCCAGGGGCTTTACCAACATTAAGACTTTGAATCAGCATTTTAATTTCCTCCACTGTGATGTTGGCATTGAGAGTTTCCAACTCTGAGTAATTTATCTTAGGGAGGTCACATGAGGTTAAGAAGGTATGAATATTATACTCTGCAGATGATTTGGGTGATGAGTATAAGTTTTGGTAAAATTTGAAGAATGCTTCTTGTATTTGTATTTTAGCTGTGATTGAACCTGAATCAGTCTTCCATCAGCCTGGATTCTTTAGCTCTTTGTGCTCTTTTATGTCTCATAGCTAATTTTATGCAAATGCCTCTGATGTAGGCTTTTAGTGCCGCCCAGACCCAGCCAAATCCTATGTCTGATTGTGAGTTTGTTTCAAAAAAATAATCTATCTCTTTGGCAATTTGATCACTATGTGTTGGAGAAGATAACAACATTTTGTTTACCCTACATGGATACTGGGGCTTAGTGTTAATGTAAGGTCAATAGCCACTTTTACTATAGAGTGGTCTGACCATGTTCACGGCTTAATTTCTGTAGCTTTAGAGCTATCGATAAAAGCAGAGTTTACCAATATATTATCTGACCTGGAATATGATTTATGTGAGTGGGAATAGAACATATATTCCAGTTCTAGAGGATGTGTTTCTCTCCAGATAACTACCAATTCCAGTTCTATTAGTAGGAATTAAATCCTTCGTAATTTGCTAGAGAATCTGCCCCCCTCCCCCGCCTTGACCGATCTTTTGAGAGCGTCATTCATTGTTAGATTAAAGTCGCCTCCAAAGATGATTCGGCCTTGTTTGGCTCAATAAGATTCTAAATATGCAACTATGGTGCCTAGGGGAAGGTGGATATGAACCCCCTCGTAAACCCTAGTTTGAGAAAATCTAAATTATCCCTGCCCCCCCCCCCCCCCACACACACACACACACCAAGAGAACGACTCAGCATTTAAAATTCAACAGTTAGCAAAAAGTTCCTTAAGCCTACATAAAGGCCCCTTCTATTCAAGACCCTATAAAGCATACTACTTAGAGCTTAGGTTTTTCTTCCATCTTCTGCCACCAGCCAAGCTAGTGTCCCGGATATAACTGCTCCTGTGAAGGTGTCGAATCAGGCATCCTTGCCAGGAGCCCAACTATATCTAACTTGTATCCTAGTAGAGGAGTCTTGGCTGCTGATTTTTTTCTGTTTTTTGTTAGTTTGAGCTTCCTGCCATTGCTGTGAGGGGCGTTCTCTTCTTGCTGACCTTTTTTCCCTCCTTCCACAGTTGTAGCTTTGATAGCAGCTTATAGCCGCCATCCAGGAAATAATCCATGTATGATTGTTCCTTGTACTTAAACAGTAGGCTAAATGGGTAGGTTTGAAGATCTGAGATCATCTTAGGAACCCCTCTCACTCGCAGGTTATGTCTTCTAGTTCTGTTCTCTAGATCCCCTAGCTTGGCCTCCAAAGTTACAGTATGATCTGAGTTGGCCATGATATCATATCTATCTGTACTTTTGTGTAGATGTAATTTGGTCTGGGATGTTTTCTAATTCCTGTGTCCTCTGTCCCAGAGCGTGTAGATCCTCTCTGATGTCTTTGAGAGCTAACAAGAGCTGTTTTCTTATAAGAACCTAAATCTCGGCCATGGATCTAGCAGACAACATCTGGGCTGTTCTGGTCTCCATCTGATTCCCTCTGAGTTGGATTGTTCAAGAATGTCTTCTTTTTGTGAGGAGCAGCGGACTGTGGATGATTTAAAATGGTCTCGTATACCCCTTGAGGGAACACTTTTCCTTGATTTCCCAATTTCTGGTGAGGAGGTCTGTTAAGATATGGTTGTAGTGTTGTTTAGTGATAGTAATAACTCTGAGGCTGGAAGCAGGTGCAGAGATGTTATAGAAATATGTCTTGTTTAACAGTTTATTCCATTAAGGCGGGAACATTCAGATCTTAAAGCTGTGAGTAATGAAGGAGCTTAATCTGTTAGATTATTATCTGTTCCTTGTTGTATCATTTTGCTATGCTGTAGTCATTCTCTCATGAAGCGGGGAGAAGTGGGGGCATGCTAATCAGTCCACAGTGCCAATCCCACTATGGTTAGATTCTCTGTGTTCCTGTAAGAATTGTCAACTTGTTGATACTTTTGACTTGCCAGTCTTTATATTTATCCGTTGTAATACCCCTGGTCCATCCTATGCTTGTGGCACTAGTCAAGAGAAGGAGGGAGATTATTCAGGAGCCTGTAGAAGCATAAGAAGGCTATGTCGAGACTATGTCCTTTTTTGTAAACAAATTGATTAGGATGTCCAGAGTTCCTTCAATGTGGGCTGTGCGAGTTTTGGAGGTTCACCACACCTCTGATGTAGAACTAGGTAGGTCAACTGTGGACTCACATATAGCACCAGAAAGCGAATATGGTAGTAATGAGTAGAGAAGGCTTCTGTATTATCACACAGGGGATTTATAATGTAGGCGGTTGTGAAGCATAAATCTCCTCATGAAATTTGATCTCGCCTCTGTTGCGTGCAAAGTATAATTTTGCATATGAAAGTGGGTGGCGCAATAATTGTGGGTTGATCCCTGGTCTAGATTTGATCCCAGATAAAAGATGTGTATTATGGAATTTCCCCCTCCTGGAAGGTCTTATAGAGCTTACCGGAGAGAAGTTTTTTAATGCTTAGTTAGAAATTGTCTTTGTGGCACAGGAAGCCTAATATGGCAAGGCTGGCATCCTGGTTACATTCTATTTACATATGTACATTCAATAAAGCACCACATATCCATCTTGAGAAACACTGTGCTTTATCTCCCTATAGCTATGTAGATAGCTTATCATTAGGGGCTAGAATGTCTTTAATTGTCTCTTTATTTGTCTCAACTTGTGATCAGAGCCTTAGGGCTTAATTTTCCCTTCTTTTGCTTTGCTTTGTTAGTATTTTGTGCAGCTTGATGGTAAGAGCAATTGTGGAGTGCTCTGTATCCTATGTTTGCATGGATCAAAATGGCCACTGTCTGTTTACGCAGGAAATCTCCTCTCTCTCCCCACTGAGCCCGTTAGCCCATATTTTGTCACTGAAATGGGCTCAAGTTTTACTGATTGCCTTTTGATTTTTTCCCTCCGCTCCTACTGAGTGTGATCCACCCGCAGGACAGTACAGCGGTGGAATTGGGACTACCTGGAGGCCGTTCCCGCTTCTCTGCCTCGTGGCGCAAGATGGCTCCTCCACGTTTCCTCCATAAGGATCTAGCCAACAGGCTGCCATCACTCGACTGTATGGGTCACTGGATAACGCCAGACCCATCACCTCACCGCCTTCTCTCACCTCCTTTCCACTTCCCGCCCCCGTGGATCACATGGACCACAGCAGCGGCTACCTCAGTTTGGTGTCCCCATCTCCCGAGTCTGCTGATCCATCTCTGGCTCAGAGCAGGTGTCCAGAGGGGGTATTTAAATGATTTCCAAATTTCCAATTATAAATTATATGAGCTTACTCCCTTTTCCTAAATGATGCTTAGGGTGATATTTGTGACCTCCTCAGATGGAATTTGCTTTTTGTCTGTAATTTGACTTAATAAGCCCCCAAAATGATTATAATAAATTAAATTATGAGATCCAAATTTCATGTCAGATTTGCAAGATTTCTATCTTTAGGCATAATTGATATTATTGGCAGCTAAGCAATCATAAAACTAAGCAGAAAAATTATTTTAATCAATCTCTCTTTGTTTTTATTTTAAATTTAGATCACACAATTAGTATTTGACAGCTTTGTAAATTTCAGAACTAGCAGTACTAATAATGTAAACTAAAATTAGTGCAGAAATAATTTGTTTCTACAATTAAGTAGTTAACACTGAGCTAGATGGAAGTGAGGTACAAGTTAAATTCATTTTTTTCAGTCTCTTAGGGATCTATCTCAATGCTCCCAGAAGAACTCCAGTGAAGCTGACTCGTAGCTATGGAAGTTTTTATAAGCACATATTTGGAGCTTTTCCATGGCTCCAAAAAAAATCCTATAAAACTTACTGACTAGGCACTATCTATCTATCTATCTATCTATCTATCTATCTCTCCCCTCATGTTGGGGAGAGGCTAAATAATAAAGGAATGCAGGGGATTTATGACCCCTCAATCTATAACCCGCTAGCCCATATGAGCCTGGATATCACCCAGGATTCCCTTCAAAACCTGCTACCCCCAATGAGCAAAGGTATTCCCCAGGATCCCATTAAACACTGCTACCCCTTATGACCCATGGTAACCCCTAAATCCCGCTCCCAGACCTCCTTATGGACTCCATGGAAATATAAAGTATAATCACAGGTCCCTTATGGATCCCCATAGTATCTAAAATTAACCACCTACTGTGGGGGTCACTATGGACCCCCATGGCATCCTAACTACTATTACAGTGGTCCTTATGGATCCCCATGGACTATGCCACCATGGGGGCCCAAAAGCATCCCCATAGTCCTGTCACCTTTAAATTGCGTTTTAGGTGGATTGAGCAGAGAGATTTCTTGGTAAACTTCAGAAAGTTTAAATATCAGTCACAAACATGTGATAGAAATTTTTAAATATAGTTATGGGGCAGCCACTTGGGGCTTAAGATATTACAGATATTTCAAGCACTTGGATGGCACTTCTCGGGGGTTATATTTACAAGTGTGCTGCGATAGCTCTGTAATGTTTTCTGACTTACCTTTACTCATTTTTTTTGCTTACAAAAGCCAAGGAATAGAGAGGCCTTAGTATCCAAAAATGAACAATCATATGTTAAAGGTGGCTGTTGGGTGGAGTATTCTTAAAACTTCTAAGATAATATTAGAAAACAATCCTTACAGACACTCCAGAAGAGTTTATATAGTGAGTGAAACGTGTTGAGAGATATTACTACAGTGATTTACAACATGCTGCAATGTAACCTGATCTGGAAGCACATCTGACTAACGCAGCTACCAACTATTAACTGGATGGACTAAAGGATTACCTAACTTTACTTTGCACAAAACATTGTTATTTAAATAATCTTTGAAGTTTTACTATTAAGCAAACCAACAGCCCCTTTTAATATATAAATCTAAATAATAATATTATTTCTGCTTTTTTTTCACATAGAAAGGGAGATATGTTGTCCACTTCCATGCAGTGCCATTTCCATTCATGCATCTAAAGCAAATACTTATAGGTGCTCCCACATCCATTTCCATATCAGTTAAATAAGTTCCATCAGTATTTCATCTTCAGTAAAATATTTACGCCACAAATGCCTTTAAAAGAACAAGGAAATAATTTTATTTCTTTACTATACCTGGAAGTATTTGATAATGTAACAATGTGTTTTTCTTTTTTCAAAGGTTCCTGCACAGAATAAAATAATTCATACATAATGTTTCAATGTCCTAGTCAGTCACAGAGCAGTAATATAGATGTAGGCATGGCAAATTACCCATTAGGCCAACTAGGCAGCCGCTTAGGGAGCTTTCCAATGAAGGGCGACACTTTTTTTTTTTAAATGGCTCCTGGCTTAAATAAGAAATACTTCAGTTCATAGACTGGCTACTAGGGTATAGCCAACTAGAACAAGTGAGACACAACAAGAAAAGGAACTTACACAAAGAAAGGGCAAAAATGGGTCCGTGCATACCTGCATACCTTGTATACTCAGTCGCACGGGCTCCTCCTCTTCACTGCCTAGGGGCTCCAAAAAGGTAGATCCGGCACTGGGTATACTTTGTTTACTTATAAGATCTACATACAAGAGTATGCTATATGCACCGAGAGGCACTCCATGGAAAACATATATTAGGTAATGCTTATTTCTGCAAAAAAACTTTTGCTATTTTTAAAACATTCTCTTTTAAATGTTTGACAAATATTATTTTAATGGGATGTTCTCTGAGACATGGATCCCTTTTATTGCTGCACTCTTCCACACTCTAAGAAGTCTTGATGTACACTTTTTCACTGGCCAGACATTGCTGTTTTTATATTAAATTTTCCTAATTTGTGCAAAATGAAAAAAAAAACTTTTTCAGCCTGACCCCTTGTTGCTTGTTACGGTATAGGGGCCTCCTAGTACCTACTAATACAGAGAAGCCTAAATTGCTGTTTGGAAACCAACTGAACCTAGCTTAGGTAGACTTAGGCACAAATTGTGGAATTCTCTTCTTATGTAGGGATGATTGGCATGCTTGCATAATCACATATAATAGTTGTCAAACTGTGATTTGGCGTCACGCTTGCGCGCATTGCGTAGCACGTAACTCCAAAAACACCAAAAACAAGAAAAATAACAAAAAAATAAATAAAAACACACACAGCACAGGGGGAGAACCAGGAAGCCTGGGAGTGAGGTTGCAAGCGATTTTATGCCTTTTTTTTCCGTGTTTCGTCACTCAAAAATTGGCTAAACGAGAAAAAAAATGGTGGACAAAAAAAGTAATAAATCAAAAACGGGATGAAAACGAGGCTCTGCAACGCCAGGCACGCAGAACTTAGAAAATACACAACAGTGCAAACAGTAACACTTACCGAAAGTGCTCATCTGTGAGGAGAGCAGTTGAAGCGTGTAACCCGAAAAACATGACAAACAAGAAAAATAATAACAAAAATATAAAAACACACTCACACACAGCACAGGGGAGAGCCAGGAACCCTGGGAGTGAGGTTGCAAGAGATTTTTGCCATTTTTCATCACTCGAAAGTGAAAAAAATGGCGGATGAAAAACGTAAAAAATCTGAAACAAGATGAAAATGAGGCTCTGCAACGCCAGGCAGAACTTCGAAAATACACAACGGCTCATACAGTAACACTTACACTAACCACGCCAGCAACATAGGACCAACGAGGACCAAAAGCCGAACATTGTATGACAACCAGCCTTGCCAAATTGCCAGCTTTCATTGCGGGTACTAACACTTAACCCAAGGCAGTAGGCCCCCAAACTACACAGGCCTATAAAGTACACGGTGGGAGAGGCTTGCAATGAGCGCCGAAGGTGCTCATTGCAAGACACCCGATGAGTGCCAAAGGTCCCGATGAGCCCCCTCTGGCCCATAGCCTTGCATTGTGTGGCAAACAGCATTGCCTGGCTTACAATTTTATTGCTGTCATTTTTTGATGGGCAATTCGCTAGTTATAATATAAAACACATATTAATTGTTACTTTTTTATCAATTAGGACAAGTAAAATTTGACTATATGAATACTTATTTTTCTGCAAGAGAGACTAGTAACACAATTATTCATTCAAGTTAAATCTTCAAAGTTTCAAGTGTGTGGAATTTACTGAATTACTCAACAATATATCAAGTAAGTTATGTTGACTGTTTGCTTTGTATGTTATTTAAGCTTGATTTCCTGATTATGTTTTGCTGCTGTTAGCAGTAACCACTTTATCTTTGTTTAAACCATCAAGTTAATAAGGAAACAATTACAGGATGTTGGCTTAAAAACCATCTCTATTTGCCAAATGTGTTTATCATATGCATTTATGGTTTTGCAAACATAGTAAACCTGAAGCCAACAAGGCAAATTAAAACAGAGTCACAGCAGTTCAAAGTGTACATTGTATTCAGGCAGCGGAGTTGGTAGGTTCTTTTTTTTGAGGATGGTATGTTTTGAATTTACTGAGAGATCTACTGTTCGGGGCTTAGTTTTAGTACTTTTAAAAAGCAATCAATAATGGCTGTTCTTGTAATAAGAAAAATTTATGAACTGACAGCCCGAATGTAATTATGGTGGTATTCCATATTTGGAAAAAGAGGTGATTTGAAAAGTCATCTCACCAATCTGTTTGCACTCATTTTCATTCATATAAATGATTAAGTGGTTGGGTTTGAGTCTGGAAAAGTTGTTGCTAGGGCTCTGCACAGCAAAGTAACTGACCATTCCTATTAACCTTTCTTTGTTAGATCCTCTTATATTTTCCTCAACCAATTCTTACACGTATGCCCCCAACTCAGCAGAACCATTAACACTTCTCTGGCTTCTTCAAGAGGGACTGCTTTGCAGTGATCTGAAAATCCATTGGAAATATTTTACAAAAGCAACAATTGTATATTTTACTTAATGTACTATAAGGACATTTCAGTGTCATGGTGACTTTTGACAGTGGAAACAAATGTTGCGCTCTGCATGAAAACTACAGCGTAGTAAAATGAGAATGTATCACAAATGGCAGCATCCAGTGAATAAAGATAAAAACAGTGGGTGTCCGAAGAAAAATGAGTTCTGGAAGTGGAAGTCACTTTGTATGTTGGAATACATTTTAATAGACACATCTCTAAAGAGACACAAAGTTCCCATATTTACAATATGCTGTCCAGAAGAGAATGTGGGAGAATCAATATTGTTTGTTATGTGGTGCATTGAAAACATGAATTACAGTAATCTACACTATTCACTAATCGCTGTCTCCTTGTAATCACACAGCCCATCACAGTGAAGGAGTATTATTAACATTTAATAACAAGAATAAAATTAAATGTATTTTAAGGTGTGCCTTAGCAATATTAAATTCCTTTATGAATATCATATGATCATAGCAGAAGTGATGCAAAAAGTGAGTGGATTAACCATTAGGCAAAATAAGCACGTGCTTAGGGCATCAAGGGAAAGGGGAACCACAAAAAATTTCCATTTCACAGATTTATTATGGACCGTAGGTTAAATGAAGAGGGGACCAAAAAATAGCAAAATTAAACTTAATTGTGCACCACATTTGGCCACTAGAGGGTGCCAGCGCTATGGAGCAGTAAGTCTCTCCCATGAGCACTTTGACTCATAATTTATATTAATTTATTTAGTTAGTTGGCAAATAGACATATTTATTACAAATATAAATAAATATATTGTGTATAGGTAGTGTATATGTATATATATATATATATATATATATGTATATATATATATATATATATATAAATTTAGTATTATTATTATTTTGGGGTGCATTGCAGCATTGTGGCCCTCCAAGAGCAGAGCCTGAGTGCATTGCGCTGTGTGCACCCGTGGTAGATCCGCCCCTGCTTCCTGTCCTGGTAGTAGAGTTGAATTATACCCCCCAGATTTTTTTGGGACTCCTATGTCCATGTATATATATATATATATATATATATATATATATATATATATATAGTAGTACAAACAATGAATAGTACATTAGTGATACAAACCAGACACTCAACCCACATTGATGATTAGCAGTAACTGTGAAACAGTTCTGTATGTGGGTAAGTGACCTGGTTTGTGAATAATCCATCCGTTGCTATGCCTAAAACTGTGAAATTCAATAAGCATAAGCTTAAAAGGAGCCATTTATATAGTGGTTATGGATTAGCAGATTGAGCGTGCATTGTGGTCTCATTTGCATGTCCCTGCCCAGTTTTCCCAGAGTGTAGTGCATCAACTGCATTTCTGAGAAATGTAAGCAGAAAATAAGTTTATTAACATTCACAAAGAACCACCAATGTACTATTCATTGTTTGTACTACTGTACCCAGGCAAGGGTTAGAAGTGCTGCAGCTGCACCGTGCTGTAATCTGCCTCTTAAAGTTATGCTCCTCCCCCTGTTACATCACACACGAGGAGCAGTGAGGCAGCCTCCAAAGAACTGCACGGAGTCACTGCTGCAGGTGTCAGCCCCCAGGGAGTGGAAACAGCAGAGAGTGGCAGGAACAACAAGAGAAATGCATCAACAGGTGAGGAACTGGGTGAGAGGAGGTAGGCTGAGAAAGAAATAGGAGGGAGAAAGGTGATTGTGGAGAAGGATACCAAATACATCCTAACTGGCGTTGTGAATGGCTGATTTACTATAGTATGTATTATGTTACCTATCACATATATAGTTGTCAGTATTGGGAACGTTTGCGATGTTGGTCACGCTTTTGCGTTCCTCGCACAGCGAGGGACAACTGCGAGCCTTGCAAAGCTAGTCATTGACGCACGCATGACTTAGGCTGCAATGAGCCTTGCGAGGCGAGCAGTTGAGGCACACTCAATTAGACTGCAATGAGCAGCAAAGGCGCTCATTGCACTGTGAGCCTCGGAAAGCGAGGCGAGCAGTTGAGGCACGCAGTTGGTTCAAACTCGTAACTCAAAAACCCTGATAAACAATCAAAATAATAAAATAATAATAATAATAACACACTCACACACAGCACAGGGGGAGAGCCAGGAAGCCTGGGAGTGAGGTTGCAAGCTAATTGAAGCCATATTTTGAGTTTTCCGTCAAACGAAAATTGGCTAAGCTAGGGAAAAAATGGCGGCATGCACGCTAGACTTTGAAAATAAAACCACCGCAGGTGCTCAGAGGAGCAAAAGCCTCACATTGTGTGGCAAACAGCATTGTCAGCCATACATATAGTTCTTACATATATACTTCTATCCTGGGTACAAATGTAATTGCCTTTTTTTTGTTGTTAAGCCACAGGGTGCTGTATCTGTTACTTATTATATATGTGCTAGGGTGTTATATGTGCTGCTTATTTAGCTACATATGTTTAGGGTGCTGTATGCTTTGTATTGTTTAATCATAGAAATATATATTTATTTTGGTGCTTTGTGTGCTATTTATTATATACAGTATGTGCTAGGGTGTTAGATGTGCTACTTATTTAGCTATACATGTTTAGGTTGCTGTTTTTTGAAAAAATACAATTTTATGGTTTATTATTGTTTATATTTTGAATTACATATGTATGGGGCACCAAAATCTTATATTATAGACACATACTGGTCACATTGGCTAATGCATGCGCAGGCTGGCCACATTGGCTATTGCATGCAGAGGCTTGGCACATTGGCTATTACAGACACAAACTGGGCACATTGGCTATTACAGGCAGAGGCTGGACACATTGGCTATTACAGACACAGAGTGGGTACATTGGCTATTACAGGCACAGGATGGGAACATTGGCTATTACATACACAGACTGGGTACATTGGCTATTTTAGGCACATGATGGGCACATTGGCTATTACAGACACAGACTGGGTACATTGGCTATTTTAGGCACATTATGGGCACATTGGCTATTACAGACACAGGCTGGGTACATTGGCTATTACAGACACAGACTGGGCACATTGGTTGGTAGAGGCTGCTGAGCACATTTCTCCCTCTCTTTCTCTCTCCATCCTTGTCCTCTCTCCAGCTGCTCCTCTGCCGGTGGTTCCTCCCCCTGGTGGCTCCTCCTCTTACAGGTCAAAGGACTCTGAGGGAGATAGCTGGGGCCTGGGGGAAGGAAAGAGCAGGGGGGCAGAAGGCAGTTGGGAGCATTTTTGCCACCACCTTCCTGCACACTGCACACACACCCTGCACACTGTTGTTCTCCATCATGACAGAATAATTTGGGGAATTGTTTGCGGCGCCGCTGCTGCAGAGTCATGGAGCATTAGGGAGCCTCGGCGCACACTTTGGGAACCCCTGCCTTAGCCATTCCCTTTATGCGGTCATAAAACTAAGATTTTTTTCTAAAAATGTATTCATGCTCTTGGCTTGCATAAATGCTAATGATTGACACAAATGTGAAGTTTTTCCTGAACTACAGGCGACTTTTGAGAGAGATTTTAAATGAGCTTACATTACTAAGCTCTTTCCTTCTTTGAGCTTCATACACAACATGTATACAAGTGATGGATTATATATATAAAAGAAGAATGCAATTATTTTAAGCTCTTCATTTATTTTATTCTCTTAAAGGTGATGAGGGCATAATGTAGAATATCACATATATAGTTGTGAGCGTACGAGTTATTGCTAACGCTTGCGAGCTCGGGTAGCGCGCCCGCGGCCCTCGCATAGTGAGGGCTGCGGGCGAAGGCCTCAGTTGCTGGCATGGAGCGCCGAAGGCGCTCCTTGCCAGCAACTGCGACCCAAGCAAAACTTACGTTCAAACGCAAACAACCACACAGCAACCGCGACCACGCAAACAACACAACACACCAACTACGACCCTCGCAAACTTTACCTCGCAACGCAAACAACATACGAGACACGTTACCACATATTACGACCTCGCAACAATCGGACGCAACTCGCGAACATTACAAAATTCAAAACACAATAAATACACACAGCACATACATAAAAAGCTTACCTACAGCAAGAGGGAGCATCCAGGACCTCAAAAAAACAACTTACACCTTCATGTAACTAAAAATAAAAGAGTTTCAACACTAAAAAATTCGCTAAGCGAGAGAAAAAATGGCCGGCTAACAAAACGAAAACGAGGCTACAGCACTCTAAACACGCAAAACACCACAAACGACCTACGGATATTCCGTTAACACGCATACCACACATTACCCTCCATTTTACGCCAATGCGGAAGTACACAGCTACGCTAACGGATTTGCCTCGCGCACGCACACTATTACACTGCACACATTCAGCAAGCTTACACAGCAGCTCCACAGCACTAATGCTGCAGCAACATCAAAACAGGCTCTTCAACACAATGCTTCAAAATAGGTAAAGTATATTCATTTATTAATGTATTATATATTTCAGAACTACACAACAAACAGCATTAGCTAACTTACAATTTCATTGCCGTCATTTTTTGACGGGCAATTCGCTAGTATATATATAATGTGAATCATTCTCAATCTTCTTTATCTCTCCTAACTCCTCTCTCTCTCTCATACTCCACTCTCTTCCTTCCTTGCTATCTATATCCTTTCTGCCTTCCTCTTCTCCCTCTCTTCTCACCTCCCTCCTCTCTCTCTCCCACCTTCCATCACTCCACCCTTCTCTCGCTCTCTTCCTTCTCTCTCTTTCCCTGTTCTCTCTCCCCCTTCTCTCTCCCTCACCCCTTCTCTTTCTCTCACTCTCTCTCACTCCACTCTTCTCTCTGCTCCTTCTCTCTCTCCCATTCTCTCTCCTCTTCTCTCTCACATTTCTCTCTCTCCCCCTTCTTTCTCTCTGTCCACCCTTCTCTCTCTCTACCTTTTCTCTCTCTTCTCTTTCACGCTATCTCTCCCTGTTTCTCTCTCCTCCTTTATCTCCCTTCTCTCTCTCTCACATTGCCTCTTCTCTCTCTTCCCTCGCCCTTGTCTCCCCCCAGCCCCTACACACACACTTCTCTCCCCTCTGTCTCTCTCCTGTGTGCTCAGTACCACAGAGTCTGCCGTTCCTCCTCTCACTGGTCTGAGGTCTCAAGAGTAGAGAGCAGGGGACTGGGGAGGCTGAGGGGGCCCTGGGGGAAGGAGGCAGGAGCAGCACAGGGGGCATTTTTGCATGCAGCAGCAGCCACTCCTCACTCGCCGGTGTACTCGCTGCAGCTGGTGCTCCCCCTAAAAAAGTTCCAAACAAGGCGGACCTCCCCCTTCCATCCAGGTACACCACTGTCTGTAGGCATGATAACCTACTCAGAGTGCAACACTTGTTTAGTTCACTTGACAAGGGAGAAGTATTGTTTTGCACACCAGCCTGACCTCAGTGATAATCCAGCCCCAAAATGCAAAGCAATTCTTCCCTAAAATGGAAAACAGCAAACACCAGATGAATGTTTCGTCTTGCTGGGCCTCTTACGTGAGGTGTAGCTGACCTTCCTATGGCACAGTGAGTCAATGCATTAATCACTTTGCTGAGTGAGGTTTAGGCTGAGATATTGCAGGACATATCTCCTATGTGCAGGGCACAAGTGAGCTAAAAGGGTCTGCCATCTTAATACATTAACACGCCTATAGAACAAACCTATTAAGTATCGTTTCTCTCAGACTTAGCACCCCTGAACCTACATGAGCATCCAGCTTGATATATTTGGCTTATGAGAGATGGAAATTATTACAAGCTCCGTAAATTCATATATACAAATTGTATCATATTTAACAAGGTTGATCTATAGAGTAGATATATTTTTAAGTTAAAGGATGAATATAGGTCACAGAGAAGCTGTGGTTAGAGAACATCTTATTTTAATCACAATGCCATTTTAAAGTGATTTAACATAAAAATATAAAATGAGTTTCTAGTGAATACTTTTGTTTTTCTTCATACATAGGCTGTATTTGATTCCCTCTACAATTGTATGTAATTTGCCTTAGAACGCAGGCTCCTTTGACATTCCAATGGTATTATTTTATATTGCTCTGAAAGGTCACACTCTTCAGGCTACGGGTGACCTACATTAAAAGATAAATATTAGGACGGCATGTTTGAGTTATCTTATCATAAAGTAAAACATATCCAATTCCAAAATCTGCTCAACAATCAAATGAATTAATAATTTTAACTAAATGAAGTGTTGTCAAATCATTATCCATGATTGGTATTACAGTATCATGATAAGCTGCTGGCTCCAAATCATGCCTGTTTTATTATATATAGTGAAAAAATATTATAAAAATAAATATTTTATTTTAATGGAAGAAACATATTTTAAAAATATTGATTTTTATAGGAGTGTGCATAAAACTAAAATGACAGTGCATAAAATGTATTGGATGCATTACAAATGGGGAAATGTATCTAATTCCATATATCTAAATATTAACCATATTGAGTAAACATTATCTATTTCCATATCTGAAATAGATTTGTTCCATAAATTGATTTTATATAGGCAATAATTTGTTCTACAGTTATATTAACACTCTGTCAGGAAAAATATATGTATAAAAGGAGTTTGTTTTTACAGAATTGTCAATAGTAGAGAAAAAGTAAAAACATTAAAATATTACTAAGAAATGTAAAACATGACCATGTTGGTGTTCACAAAGGTTATATTCTTTCTGATTTACCCTTCATTTTAGGACTTTTCTATCAATTTTGCAAACTATTTTGTTCACCTATATAAATAAACACAACACACATATAAATATACACTAGCGAATTGCCCGTCAAAAATTGACGTCAATAGAGTTGTAAGTCAAGAAATGTTGTTTGGCACAGACATTATTTTTTGTGGTGGTCTGAGATCTCGGCGGTGATTGCGAGCCTCGCGCTGAGCGCCCTTGGAGCTCATAGCGTGGCTCGCAATGAGCTCCTTCAGAGCTCATTTCAAGCCTCTTGGTTGTTGTATTTTTTTTTGTTATCAGAGGCGCTTTTGCTGTCATTGTAAGGTCGGCGCTGATCTGCTTTTTGCGCTTATTGCAAGGCTGTCCTGTAGTGTAGTTTGTGTGCTATGAACAGCGTTGCGGCTCTTTGTGAGGCGCACAGTGAATGGCTTTTGTGTTTATTGCAATAGTGTTTTTTTTTTTTTTTGTATATGTATTTTGTGATGCTAATTAAATAAGTAATAAATTAATAAACTAATATACTTTACCTATTTGTAAGTAATACATGTAGAAAGCATTGTGCTGAAGAGCTGACAATCTGTTTTGATATTTCTGCAGCATACAATGTAGGTTTGCACTGTTGTGGAGGTGAGGTGTAAGTGTCAGCAATATGTAAAGTGTGTAGTGTAAATAGGTTGCGTGCACGAGGGGAAACCGTTAGTGTAGCTGTTTATTTCCAGATTCTGTAAGGTAGTGTTGTAAAATGGCGGAAAACGCGTTTGTGGTAGGCGGGTTTGTATGACGAAGCGTCCTTGCTAATGGTGTATGTTGTAGGGGTCCTACGGGTCGTACAGGTTTTTGTAAAAGCGGCCATTTTTTCTCTCGCTTAGGGGATATTCGAGTGTGTAAAATTTGTAAATTTGCCAGAATTCGAGCTGTAGGCAGTGTTGCAGAGGTCCTGGGTGTCCCCCCTTGGTATAGGTAATGTTTTTATTTATTTTTTTGTGTGTATTTTTGTGTTTTTTTATGATTTCCGCTGTGCGTGGGTTCTCCGTTAAGGTTGTATATTTGCAAGTCTGTAATGGATTTTTTATAAGTCCCGCGGCTCGTATTTTTTTGTGTAAGTCCATAGTTAGTCATTGTGTGTTTATGTTTTTTTTTCAAAGTCCCATTTGTGTGGTCGGTTTTAACCGATTGTGAGGCTCTGTAGAGCCTCCAACTCCGCAAATGTGGTCCCTCGCTTCTATCCACACACCATATCTATCTATCAATCTATAAATCTATCTATCTATCCATCTATCTATCTATCTATCTATCCATTTATCTATCTATCTATCTATCTATCTATCTATCTATCTATCCATCTATCTATCTATCTATCTATCCATTTATCTATCTATCTATCTATCTATCTATCCACACACCATATCTATCTAATCTATCTATCTATCTATCTATCTATCTATCTATCTATCCAAACACCATATCTATCTAATCTATCTATCTATCTATCTATCATCTATCTCTATCATCTATCTCTGTCTACATTGTAAAAGATAATATATTCTTGCACTTTATATATTTACATATAATACCATATAAATTCCTTATATATTATTATGAGTAACATATGGTATAGAGAAGTTTAATCATGGTGGGCTATTCATAATAATATAGTATCTCAATACCTGTATGATTCTCTTGTCAGCAATGTATTTCCATGGCCATTAGTAACAAGTTAATTAGTTTGCATTTATAAAATAACATATTGCAGTTTTGAGAGTAGTTAAGTCTATTCAACAATCATTTAATTATTGAATACATTTAAATGAATTATGTGAATATGTCACAGAGCAGGTGAATTTTTAGATATTAATTGTGGGATTGAAGGGATGCTTAAGAAAATGATACAGAGCAGAACTGGTATACATTGAGAGCGGAGAAAGAAATGTAAAGGATATTATTAATAATATGCAATGTCCATTCACACTAATTAGCAATGTAACCTCTCAGTGAAATTACTGGGTATTGTTTATTCTAATATGGAACCTAAGAGTTGGAATCTCCTCATTGGCTAATATATAAATTACTAGCGAATTGCCTGTGAAAAAATGACGGCAATAAAATTGTAAGCCAAGCAATGCTGTTTGCCACACAATGTGAGTCTTTTGGCCCTCTGAGCACCTTCGGCGATCATTGCGTGCGCTGAGCTTATTGCGAGCCTCTTCCCTATTGTACTTCAACTTTCCTGCTTTGCAATGATCACCTTGGGCGCTCATTGTGAACATTTCCTCCTGCCTGCTGTACGGGCCGCTCATTGCAGGGTTCATTAACCTGCAAGTTTTGTGCTTGGGAATGCCATGTGTCTCTTTCCACCATCTCCCCCCTGTTCCTTATCCGTGTGTTTCTTCGGTGTGTCTGCTGAATCTTTCTGTTGTTTTTTTTTTTCAAAGTCCCGCGTGCTTGGCGTTCGTGCAAATGTTAGTGTTCTTGCCGTCATGTATTTTCTTAGTCCCGCCATTTTTTTTTCTTCATTAGCCAATTTTCGAGTGACCAAACACGGCAAATTGGGCTTAAATTTGCTTGCAACCTCACTCCCAGGCGTACTTGCTCTCCCCCTGTGCTGTGTGTGAGTGTGTCTTAATTTATTTATTTTTCTGTTGCTTTTCGGGGTTTTCAAATTTCGCGGTTCGGCCGTTACATTCGTATTTTTGTGAGGTCGGATTTTGTTTGTGTAAGTGTTACTGTCTTTGGCGTAGTGTATTTTCTAAGTCCTGTGTGCCTGGCATTGTTCATGTAAGTCTCACTGTGTGTGGCGTTGTGCATTTTCCAAGGTCTGCGCGCCTGGCATTGCAGAGCCTCGTTTTCATCCAGTTTTTCGTCCGCCATTTTTTTTCTTGGTTAGCTGTTTTTCGAGTGACGAACACAGGAAATTCGGATTAAATTCGCTTGCAACCTCACTCCTGGCTCTCCCCCTGTGCTGTGTGTGAGTGTGGTTTAATTAATTTTTTATGTTTTTTGTTGGGGGTTTTTTCGTGTTTTTCGATTTTTGCGGTTCGGCCGTTACATTCGTATTTTTCCAAATTCAGATTTTTTTTTTCTAATTCCTGCGTTGCAGCCTAAGTAACTCCCGCGTTCCTCAACTGCTTGAAGCCTAAGTCCCGCGTGCCTCAATGCCTCCACTGCTCGCCTTGCTTAGTGAGGCTTGCAGGAGCGCCTTCGGGGGTCATTTCAGCCTAAGTCCCTCGTGTTTCCATGCCTCAATGGCTCGCCTCGCTAACCGAGGCTTGCAAGCATGACGACAAATCACAGTTTGACAACTATTATATGTAGGGGATCCTATATGTTCATGCATATAAAGATATATTTATACTACATATTTATACGGTCATCAGAAAATGCTCATTCTTCTTTGATAATTGAAACACAGAAGCATATAGGTAGTGACCAAACATGTTCAAATTATAAAAAAACAAGTAATGAATATAGCACGGTTGGCTTTTGAGGACTTTGATGACAAGTCATGAATTGGACTTAAAGAAGAGCCATTCTATCATTAACATGTAAAACAGTTCGATATAAAAAGTATAAACATATATGTTTGAAGTTAAGAACACAGCTCATGAAGTGACCGTATGCTACCTCGTTGACTGAAACTCATGACTCATCCAATTATATCACAGCCCAAGGGTCATTTTCAGGACAGTTATTTTACATGCAAAGCTGTTTAATCTTAAATCGGAAATTTGTCAGAAAGTACCACTGTAGTTTAAGGAAAAAATCTCATATTTGTGAAGTACCAAACTAGAAAAAATATCAGCTTTGAAAGCCATGAGCATGAAAGCATTTGTAGAGAAAGTAAACATTTTTTAAATTCAATACTTTTTATTTATCAGGATTACCACAAATCAGATAACAATAAGTAATTTCAAACAACAATCTTAATGTAAGAGAAAAAAGTAAAACAATCTCGCCAAAAACAACAATACCATTTTTACAGTTCCTAATCAAAATGTTGGTAATAACTAAATATTAACAAGGTAAACTATATATTCTAATTATCCTTCCATTTTTTTAACTTTTTTAAGCTTAACAAAAAATCAAACAGATAACCAATAAAGAAATAATTATAGGAAGATAAATCTAGTTATTTACAAAAATATAAATGGTTTACCCTGTGGCCTTCTCAAAAAGTTACATCCTTGTCACAACCCCAAAGGGTTAATCGAAAGTCGCCATTTAGATGTTGCTGAGCTGATGAGTGAACACTCATATTGTACATAAAAACAGAATATATTTGATATATTTATAACTTCTTAAAATTAAAGGGGGAAAGCGGACAGAAAAGATTTTGTCGCTTTGACCCCTTCTGATTTCACCCCATGCCGCACTGTGTATGGAGTATTTTGCAGACTCACTATACTTCAGGATCTGGACTGTCAGAGAGCACCCAGGTCCAGGCCATCTCCGTCTCCTGCTTCCCATCAGTCACAGTATCAAAGTGTTTTTTGTGAGAGTTATGAGATTGTTTTTCTTTCAGAAGAAGCTAGCCAAGGTTCCCAGATCTTAAGAAACAATGGTGAAGTGTCATGAAGCATATGTGTAAGCCTTTCATTGATCAGTATGTAACCATTTGTGTTTACTACATCCCTATGTTGCAGGGAGGGGGATTTCCAATTTCAAGCAATAATCTTTTTAGAATAGGAGTAGTTTATTTTGAGAGGGACTTAATTTAGGGTCATAGATACCTAAGAGACAGACCTCCATGGTGGGTTTTAGTGTGACGTTGAGTAGTCCAGATGCTAAGCGAAAAGTCTTGGACCGGTTTGGTGACACTTAATCCCGCAACACTTAATCCCGCGACAGTTAATCCCGCGACAGTTAATGCCTGACACTTAATCCCCCGACAGATAATCCCATTGACACTTAATCCGCCGACTCTTAATCCCTCCCGCGGAGAAGAAAGAAATAGGAAAAAATAAAACGAATGTATTTAACACAATTCACGAAAAGGTAATCAGAAATCTGCAGGTTAAATGTAAAGTAAAATAGAGAACTATAAATTTTAAAAGTTAAATGTATAAGCTGAAATTGTTTGCGATATTAGCCTATCTGTGAGTATATAATGTGTCAGCGGGATGAAGTATCGGGGGATTAAGTGTGAATGGGATTATCTGTCACGGGATTAAGTGTCAGGCATTAACTGTCGCGGGATTTAATGTCGCGGGATTAAGTGTCCGTACACCCTTGGACCATAGTCCTTGAACAATTGGACAGTGCACCAGGAATGTATGAAGTCCCCTTCCACTTGGCACCCTCTAAAGCAAAATGTATTTCCTGACTTTGTAATTGTATGGATCCTTCATGGAGTGAGGTAAGCTCTATGTAATATTTGAATTGAAGTCTCTAAGAGACTATATGTATGGAACCTCGGGAAAGAGTAGAGCAAGCCTCAGTCCATTTTCCAGGCTCCCAAACTTGACCCAGGTCTTCCTCTCACTTGAGCATAAAGGAAGGCTTGTGTTCTCTGACTTAAGTATTCAATATTCCATAAAAGGACCCAGAGGATTAAATATACATTTTTGAAGACTCTTTGAGTACTGAAGGTCCAATATTTTCTGACTTCAGCGTTTCCCGAATGCTTGGAGCCACAGGGTGAGTGCTTTCCTTATTTATGAGAGCAAGCAGGAGAAAGGGTGATTTGTTATATTGTTGGATGTTTTAATACTCATGTCCTACTTTTTCCTGCAAGTGTCCAGAAGCAGGCAGCCACACTGATAACTGTAAGCACTGCTCCTGCAGATGTGCAAATGCCTCTCTCACACATACATCCTGCCCCAAAGTATTATGGATATCTCTATGGTGCCACAGAAGCATCAACATTTAGTGATCTCTAATTAAAAACTAGCTATATGATATTTTCCTTGCCTAATTATAATCATTTTTCAAACATTTTTTTTTCAATCATGGTCCTTCAAAAATGAAAACAAACTTATTTGAGATACAAAAATTGAAAAAAATTTATTTTAAGCATTTCAGTGTTAGAGCAGAGATATCTTTAAATGCTTGTCTGTTGACTGATGACTGCACCTGCCTGCACCTACCTTAGGATATAATATGTTATTACATTCTCAAAGAAAATCTATATATTTAGAGACGTTTTAGTTATTAGTGGTGCGTGTTAGGTAATTTACCCTCTTAATAAAGCACTCCTGTGTGTTTATATGTGAGTGCCATGTACAACTAATGTGGGAATCCAATGGACCTTGTATAAGACAACAATATAGAATAGTCTTTTGGTTGAACACAATGGGACCTCTTAGCATGTGACATAACCTCGGGATCTGTGCAGTGTCACCTACCTAGTTCACGAGGTAGACCCATTACATAGTTACATAGGCCCTCATTCAATTGCAATTTGGCCAATTGAATAGGGGTCTAAATAAGCACATAACATATTTTTTTAAAGAAGTATTTAGTTAGTAAACATCTATCCAAAAGGAAGGTTTTCACTAACTAAAAACTTATTTAAAAAATATATATTATGTGCTTATTTAGAGCCCTATTCAATTGGCCAAATCACAATTGAATGAGGGCCATAGTAATTAAGGTTGAAAAAAGACTTTCAGTCCAACAAGTTCAATCTTTTAAGATCTCCTCTGATCTGCAATATGAGTATTAGTTATTAATTAATTAGTTGTTAATTAATTATTAATCAACTATTTATTTATTTATTTTATTTAGTAATTAATCCAGAGGAAGGCAAACAGAAAAAAAAAACAAGTGAAACTTTGTCTCAAAGGGGGAAAAAAAATAATTCCTTCCTGACCCCAGATACTGGGGATTGGATTTCTCCCTGGATCAATACTCTATTTAATTATCTAGGATAACCCTGAATTCCCTTTTTAAATAGAAATAAATCCAGTCCCCTTTTAAAGTTATCTATCGAATCCGCTGTCACCACCTTTGTTGGTAGAGAATTCCACAGATTAACCACCCTTACCGAGAAGAACCCCTTTTTTTCTTTAAGGTGGAATCTTTTTACTTCTAACCTACAGATATATATTACAAAATATGTATTCTCAGGAATCCCATACAATCGTTTTGCACATTTGTACCACGCAGCAGAATATAATTAAATTAAAAAATAAGATAAAATAATAAAATGCTAAAATGCCCCAAAATCAGGTTTGTACATAAATTACATGAAACGTAAAAAAATGACTAAAATAAACTATGACAATAGCAAATAGATGGTATTTAATTTTACTACCATGTTTGTGCTCTTAATTTTTTTAAATGATTTAACATATGTAAAGCATGTGTTTTAATTTGTTGGCACATATGTATGGGTACATCACCTAGGATACTCTGTTGAAGTACCAGCATAAGAAAAGATTGTGTTCTTCTAGAAATTGTATATGATCAGAGTAAACAAGGCAATGAAAAGAATTCTTTAATTGCAATTCACACCACTGTCCTGATTAAAAAGAGTGGCTCCTATTAAAGACTGTAAAATGTTCAAACTTCATTCGCCATAATTTGTACATGTGTAGAAAAATAGAGAGTTTTTTACAGGCATCGTTTGAAGATTTCAGAGAAGAATGAACAGCAGAGTCAAATTTATTCAACAATATTCTGCAATGTTTTAATGAATTATGCAAAACGTCTTGAGTATTTTTCACTAAATATTATGTATACAGGATGCTGCTTGGTGCAATTAATATTTCTTGCCTGAAAATATTTTTCATTAATTTTATACAAGTCAAATTTTGAAATAATAAGCTAATTTAAAATAGTGAGAATGTTTTAGTGCAAATCATTCTAGGTATCTTTAAAAAAAGAGCAGACTAATGCAGTATTATGTTTTATTACATAATAAAATTATGTGCTAAAATTATGCTCATAAATGTAGGCAAATGTAAACCAAGCTATTAGTTATGTTTTCACAGATAAAAGTGATTAGCATAGCTATCAAACTCTTCTCCCGTTTGAATAACAGAATCATGTCTAAACTGTGAGACTCGCTTCCCATGGCAGAGAATTAATATACATTTCTTGCTATCAATTTTGCATTTAAGAGTCTGCTTCTCTGCTATACTCCAAAACACAAAATCCAACATCAGAAGCTTAGAAAATATTTAAACAAAAACTGTTTGAGATCTACAAAATGTTATTCTTTCTTTTAATTTATTTGCAAATTGCCTGTTTGCAATGATTAAATTATTGTATAATTAAGGAGTTGATCAATGCTAATCAAGACATTTAAGCATGAAGCAGACATTTATCATTGAAAACATCTGAAGAAGTCCTTAAAGGGTGAAACGCATACAGATCTACTGTCATGCAATTTATTGTATTTTTCATAGTTTAACTTTTTTTGTTCTCCGCACAGCTACAATATAATTATTGTAATAGGAATTAGTGACATACTTCACTGCAGGGATTTGTCCTTTATGTTTGAGGCTACTTAGTCATATAACATTTTTCTTTTTTTATTTGCACACTGCATTTCTCTTTTAAACTTATCAGTAATGTTTGTATCATACAAAGAAAATATTTAAGTAAAATTCATTAGCACTAAGTTATCTTAAATAATGGTGCACAATAAAAATATATCCAAGGACTATTCAGTGTTAGTTACAGCTGGTAAAATAGCTTCACGTGACAAATGTCTTATCTAGAAAATAGCAAAATGTAGTTTCTAACCCCATCATTCATATGATCCAAGATGCCTGATTCTTTGTGAGGTTGTCTCTGATATAATTAATCCATCCATATGTGGGAGCAGGCACCCAAACAGTTGCTTTATGAAATGTATTTGTTACATGAGTTTATAAATAAAACAAAACAAGGCATAAACTGATAGCAGATATTTGCCATTGATATTTGCTAATATACCAAGAAAAATCATAAGTTACAGTGCGACTCTCAAGTGTGAAACACTGAATTTATTAGAAATATATATATATAATATCATAAAACGTGTAGGATACTTAAAGAATCTAATGGGATGGTCTCTATTAGGTATTTTAAGAAATAAATAATTTGATAGAAGTGCAGAGTGTCCAAGAATATACAGCCCATAGGTCTTCTTTCTTTAAACAAAACAACAAAATAGAGGGGCTCAATCAGAGAACGAACAAACCTTAAAAGGGTAAGTTCTGTGGACATGATAACCCACTCTGAGAGCAACCTCATTTAGCTCACTTGTGCCCTTTACAGGGAGAAATATCCTGGAGTATATCAGTCTGGTCTCACTCACTAGAGTGGTCCAGCCCCGAAATACCAGGCAATTCTACCCTGAACAGGAGAAACAGCAAACCCCAGTCGTACGCTTCGACCTTCATTGGACCTCATCAGTGAGGTGTAGCTGATAACTCCCTAAGGCACAGTGAGCAAGTGATCTATGTCTGGATTCCCCTATCCCCCTTAGGGAGACTTATCCCTAAGGGTCATTTGAATAAACAAAAAAACAAAATAGAGGTGCTCAATCAGAGAGCGAACGACCTTAATAGGTTAGTTCTGTGGACATGACAACCCACTCTGAGAGCAACCTCATTTAGCTCACTTGTGCCCTTCACAGGGAGAAATATCCTGTAGTATATCAGTCTGGTTCCTCTCACTAGAGTGATCCAGCCCCAAAATACCAGGCAATTCTACCCTGAACAGGAGAAACAGCAAACCCCAGACGTACGTTTCGGCCTTCATTGGGCCTTGTCAGTGAGGTATAGCTGATAACTCCCTAAGGCACAGTGAGCAAGGGGTCCACATCTGGATTCCCCTATCACCCTTAGGGAGACTAATCCCTAAGGGTCATTTCAATAAACAAAAAACAAAATAGAGGTGCTCAATCAGAGAGCGAACTAACCTTAATAGGTTAGTTCTGTGGACATGATACCCCACTCTGACAGCAACCTCTTTTAGCTCACTTGTGCCCTTCACAGGGAGAAATATCCTGTAGTATATCAGTCTGGTTCCTCTCACTAGAGTGGTCCAGAACCGAAATACCAGGCAATTCTACCCTGAACAGGAGAAACAGCAAACCCCAGTCGTACGTTTCAGCCTTCATTGGGCCTTGTCCGTGAAGTGTAGCTGATAACTCCCTAAGGCACAGTGAGAAAGGGTCCACATCTGGATCCCTCTATCACCCTTAGGGAGACTAATCCCTAAGGGTCATTTGAATAAACAAAAAAATAAAATAGAGGTGCTCAATCAGAGAGCGAACTAACCTTAATAGTATAGTTCTGTGGACATGACAACCCACTCTGATAGCAGCCTCTTTTAGCTCACTTGTGCCCTTCAAAGGGAGAAATATCCTGTAGTATATCAGTCTGGTACCTCTCACTAGAGTGGTCCAGCCCCAAAATACCAGGCAATTCTACCCTGAACAGGAGAAACAGCAAAACCCAAACGTACGTTTCGGACTTCATTGGGCCTTGTCCATAAGGTATAGCTGATAACTCCCTAAGGCACAATGAGCAAGGGGTCCACATCTGGATTTCCCTATCACCCTTAGGGAGACTAATCCCTAAGGGTCATTTCAATAAACAAAAAATCAAAATAGAGGTGCTCAATCAGAGAGCGAACTAACCTTAATAGGTTAGTTCTGTGGACATGATACCCCACTCTGACAGCAACCTCTTTTAGCTCACCTGTGCCCTTCACAGGGAGAAATATCCTGTATATCAGTCTGGTTCCTCTCACTAGAGTGGTCCAGAAACGAAATACCTGGCAATTCTACCCTGAACAGGAGAAACAGCAAACCCCAGTTGTACAATTTGGCCTTCATTGGGCCTTGTCCGTGAAGTGTAGCTGATAACTCCCTAAGGCACAGTGAGAAAGGGTCCACATCTGGATCCCTCTATCACCCTTAGTGAGACCAATCCCTAAGGGTCATTTGAATAAACAAAAACAAAAAATAGAGGTGCTCAATCAGAGAGCGAACTAACTTAAACAGGTTAGTTCTGTGGACATTATAACCCACTCTGAGGGCAATCTCATTTAGCTCACTATGCCCTAAACAGGGAGAAATATCCTGTAGTATATCAGTCTGGCCCCACTCACTAGAGTGGTCCAGCCCCGAAATACCAGGCAATTCTACCCTGAAAAGGAGAAACAGCAAAACCCCGGACGTACGTTTCAGCTTTCATTGGGCCTCATCATTGAGGTGTAGCTGATAACTCCCTAAGACACAGTGAGCAAGGGATCCATGTCTGGAATTCCCTAATGGTCATTTCAATAAACAAAAAAACAAAATAGAGGTGCTCAATCAGAGAGCGAACTAACCTTAATAGGTTAGTTCTGTGGACATGATAACCCACTCTGAGAGCAACCTATTTTAGCTCACTTGTGCCCTTCACAGGGAGAAATATCCTGTAGTATATCAGTCTGTTTCCTCTCACTAGAGTGGTCCAGACCCAAAATACCAAGCAATTCTACCCTGAACAGGAGAAACAGCAAACCCCAGATGTACGTTTTGTCCTTCATTAGGCCTCATCCGTGAGGTGTAGATGAAAACTCCCTAAGGCACAGTGAGCAAGGAATCAACATCTTGATTCCCCTATCACCCTTAGGGAGACTAATCCCTAAGGGTCATTTGAATAAAAATAAAAAAATAGAGGTGCTCAATCAGAGAGCGAACTAACCTTAATAGGTAGTTCTGTGGACATGATAACCCACTCTGATGGCAACCTCATTTAGCTCACTTGTGCCCTTCACAGGGAGAAATATCCTGTAGTATATCAGTCTAATCCTCTTCAGTGATGAGCACCTCTACCTTATTTGCATAAATGTTCCTCACCTTATGGTTGTTAGGGGGAACCAGACGTGGACTCCTTCCTCAATGTGCCTTAGGGAGAACAGTCTCAAACCCACAAATATGCAGTTAAAAATAATGTCATGTTTTTTTTGTGTGAAATGGATTCCGGGACTTAAGGGGTCAATACATATTATGGAACCCACATGGACCTGAACAGTTGCTTTAATGAATTTTATTGATTTCTGCTGGATTGCTGGATTATTATTATTATTATTGGCTTTGTCTAAGAAGTATTGCGAGTGTTTAATAAGTAAATTACAGGGTTGCTTAAATATTGTCAGATTATATGATCACGCCCCCTGAAATCCGACTTAAAAAGGCAGGGTTTACAAGTTCAGCCTTGCGGTCGAAATTTGAAAGCTGTAGTCGATAGAATGCTTCTAAACATTTATTTAAAAAAACACACCGGAAGCCAAATTTTACTTTGAGGCATTTGCGAGTAGCTAATATTATATGGCCCATAGTCGGTAATGGGTTCAGTTATGCTTGCAGAAATGAGGAGGGTATACAGACCAGTCAGGGCTTCCATAGAAATCTTACAGTTTATCAGTCATAGACTTCTATGGGGCCATAGGCATGAATAGGGACAAAAGACCTTAACTAGATCAAAAAAATATGCTGGTTGTAAACACTTGTCCCCACTTGATCTCTGTTTGTTGAAGTAATTCCTTCCTTTTGACAAGGTTTAACAAGCTCTTTGACAGCTTTAATCAAATCCACAGTGTCATTGAAGTCTATGTGGTGTAACCATGAGTTCGCACCCAGCTAGCATCCTACCTGACAGTTCATGCTGAGAGCAGACCCTTGAGAGGGGTCATTTAATTGCAAGCTAATCAGACCAGTCTTAAATAGATACAAACTCTATTTCACTATAGGATAATAGCGGTCAATGTCATCTCTTACCCCATTCATAACTGAAGGTCCATTGTTCTTTGGCTCCTGCCAGTCCTTCCCATGATGTATTGGACCCCTCAACTGGATATCCTGTAACTTTGGCACCCCTTCCCCAGAGAACCGGGTAATATACTTTATTAAACTCCTTGGGGAAAATCCAGTATTTTAAGAATAAACATGACTGGGTACCATCCATACATAAACCTAGTAAACTTAGTAACACATATTATATACATAACCTGGCATAGAGTTAAACAACATGGCCTAAATCCATAACATGGCACATAGTGAAAGAACATGGCTGTCATAGTTCAATTGTCCAGTCGGGGAGGACAACTTCTTGGAGAAAGGAGAAGAATGCCTAGCTAACCCACATTAGCCCAGCTCCAACAGCAGTCCAATAGTCCCAAAAAGTCATAGACCACCCTGGGCATCACAACTTCTCCATCCTCTTCCCTAGTGTAACCTATTTCGGATGACTCACTAGCTACACTGAATTTACTTATCCTCCTGCCTCGAGAGACCTTCAGCATTTTTTTTTTTTATAATTAACTTTTTTATTGAAAGAATAAACAAATAGAACATCGTAAGTTCAGCAAATCATATAACAAATCTCTCAAGTATCAACAAGATATATCAAAAAGTTTCTTTCAAAGTTTTTCTTTTTTGGTTAGAATAACACATGAACATGTAAAACATATATATAAAGTCACACAAGGTCTTGAACATATATACATTCCTCAACGCAGACATGTGTCTAGGAGGTACAGTAAGGTGAAACCATAGATCAAACATCAGGTCAACCCATAAAAGTAGTTCACACGAACCTTATTGTGGACCTCGTAGAGTCCATAAGTCCCAGCAGGAGGCCCATCGACGGTATCTTTCATCAATTTCAGCTGAAAGTGAGCTCATAGCCCGAATGAACCTGATTTTGTGAAGTACTTCAATGTGAGTAGGGGAGGTAAGTTTCCAGTGTTTAGCTATGATGCATCTCGTGGCCAAAAATATCTGTGTTGTTAAACATTGTTCTGATTTGAATAGCCCCGTAATTGGAAGGCCTAGCAAAGCTTCCTCAGGCTTTTGTGTTACTGTTGTCCCCAAAAGTGTTTCTAATAGGTCGTATGTTGCTGTCCATATGGGTCTTATTTTCGGACACTCCCACAGCATGTGAATCAGTGTACCAGTGTCTGTGCAGCCCCTAAAACATGTGTCAGGGTGTGTTTTGTTCAGAAGATGGAGTCTTGCTGGTGTAAGGTACCACCTCATTATTGTCTTAAAAGAGTTTTCTTTTAGTGTCACGTTTAGTGAAGAGGTATTGGCTTGTTTTAGGATCTTATTCCATTGGCTGTCGTCTAGAGTTACCTGCAAGTCAGCCTCCCATGCAGTTTGGTAATGTGGTTTAACCCTGTTGGTGAGAGACACCATCTGATTGTAAATGATGGCTATATTGGCCTTACCTCCGGGATTGTTGATACAGCATTTCTCAAAGGGAGATTTGGTGTGATATTTGTTGATTTTCGTAGAGTGTGTTAGTGTCTCATTAATTGCCATCAGATTAAGCCACTCTCTATGTGGCACCTGAATTATGTCAGTGATAATTGACGATGTGTTGCTTTGTGAGGTCACCCAGGTATCTGCCACAATTGTTATTTTTTCTTTATCCACCATTTCATCTGGGTAAATTTATTGAGGTGCTGACCTTTGTGTGATTGCCATAGTGGAATCAAGCCAGAACCCACGCTCAGGAGGTCCACCCTTCTGTTCAGGTCTTTCCATAATTTCAAAGAGTGGCTAATACAAATTGGTAACTCTCCTGTTCGTAGGTCCCGACCTAAGCTAAGCCATAAAACCTGCGATAGTACCCAATGCTTGTCTTCTAGAAGTTGCCTCTCTATGTCTGCCCACACCGGTATGGCCTCTTTTTTAAACCAGGTCGTGGTTTGAGCTAATCTAGTGGCCTTATAATACTTGATTAGATCAGGGAAGGCTAGCCCCCCTTTCTGTTTAGGCGCACACATTGTGGTTCTATTAATTCTTGGTTTCTTGTTATTCCATGCGAACTTAAAAAGTGTTTTTTGCAACACTCTAAGGTCGGGTAACCTGATCGGGGTTGGGATTGTCCTAAATAGGTATAATAATTTGGGAATCACATTCATCTTGATGGAATTTATTCTGCCCAACCATGAGATGTTAAGGAAGGACCACTTGGAGATATCTGCCTTGATTCTGTTAAAGACAGGAGTAAAATTTGCCTCGTATACCAACGCTATAGACCGCGGAATATGAATACCCAAATAAGTTATCTGTTTGGGTGCCCATTTTAAGGGAAAGCTGTTTTCTAAGTTCTGTTTCACCGTTTGGGGTAGTGTAATGTTGAGGGCTATGCTCTTGTTAGTGTTGATTTTGAACCCTGACACTCTGCCAAAGTCTGTGAGCAATTGGAATAAATTAGGCAGGCTTGGTATTGGATCTGTAAGTGACAGCATGATGTCGTCTGCAAAAAGGTTGAGCTTATGCTCATTAGGGCCAATCTGCACTCCTTTAATGTTTGGACAATTTCTAACTGCCGCTGCCAATGGTTCAAGACTAAGGGCGAAGAGCAAGGGGGAGAGTGGGCAGCCCTGTCTAGTTCCCCTAGTAATATTAAATTGTTTGGACACAAATCCCTGATATATAATACATGCTCTGGGATCGCTGTATAAAGGCATAATGCCCTTCAAAAAGCCGTCCCCCAGACAAAACTTCGCCAATGTTTTCCACATAAAAGTCCAGTCTATCCTATCAAATGCCTTTTCGGCGTCTAAAGATAGGAGCATTAGCGGGATATCCTCTCTGGTAGCCAAGTCTATCAGGTTAAAGATTCTCCTGGTGTTGTCGGGTGCTTCTCTACCTGAGATGAAGCCTACCTGGTCCGGATGGATCACGTCCGGCAACAATGGGGCCAATCTGTTGATCAATGAGATCGGTCTATAACTACCGCACTGTGCTGGGTCTTTACCCTCTTTGGGTATTACGATAATTTTAGCCTCTAGAAATTCTGGTCTGAATGAAGAACCAGAAAGGAAACTGTTAAATAATTCTTGGAGGTGCGGTAGCAAGAGATCGATGTATTGTTTATAATAAAAATTTGTGAAACCATCCGGACCAGGTGCTGCATGTGATCTCGTGGCCTTAATAGCCTGTTTAATTTCCTCAGCAGTTATGGGGTCTGCTAGGGTCTCTGCCTGTGATTCCTCAATTTGTGGCAGCTGAATCCCAGAAAGAAATTCATCAATTTGTGATTTGTGAGAGTAGGATCCTGAGTGAGAGGGGGCGGAATACAGTTCTGTATAAAATTGTCGAAAGACATCAGCAATCTGGTCTGGTTTAGAGACCGGGCCTTTCCCTTTAGTAAATATCTTTGGGATGAATGTGTCCGCCCTCTGTGCTTTAAGCTTTCTGGCCAACATACTGTCAGGTTTATTGGTGCTCATAAAGAAGCTGGCCTGCGTACGTTGTAGCATGGAGACCACCTTCTTCCTGAGCACTGTGTTTAAGGTGTGTTTGTATTTCAGAATTTCATTGTAGATCTTAGGATCATGATTCCTGGCAAATAGTGATTGTAACTCTGTGATCTTGCTATTGAGGTCCCTAATTTGCACTCTATCTGCTTTTTTCGCTGCTGCTCCTAGCTGAATACAAACTCCTCTAATCACTGCCTTATGGGCTGCCCACACTCCTCCCCCGTCTACCTCACCCCCACTATTGATCCCGAAGTATTCCACAATTGCACTGCTGATTTTTTCCCTTAGGACTAGATCGTTTAATAGACAGGGATTTAGTGCCCACGAGGGGGACCGTCCCGCTGGTAGAAGTCCAGACAGGGAGATCAGAACCAGGTCATGATCTGACCACGAAATGGGTCGAATGGAAGCTGCTTCTAAGTTTAGTGATAGGTGTTGTTGAATGAACAGGTAATCAATTCTGGAGTGTGACAGATGTCTGGGGGAGTAAAAAGTATACTCTCGATCAGTGGGGTTCATTATCCTCCAACTGTCTATCAGGCAATTAGATCTGAGAATATGTTTAAGAGCTCGGGTAGCCGTGGGAGGTGTGAGTTTAGTGGTAGCAGTTGATTTGTCTGTAGATGGATCTAGGACTGTGTTCATGTCCCCCCCTATGATCAGGAGGGAGTGCTCCCAGCCCATAATCAGATCTGAAATCTTAGTGAAGAATTGCTTCTGATCAGTGTTTGGCGCATATATGTTAAGGAAGGTAATTTTCTGGTCATGAATGGTGCCATGTACTGCCACATATCTACCCTCTGGGTCTGTCTGAGTGCGGGTGTGGCGAAATGTAAGCCTATTATGAATAAGGAGAGTCACCCCTCTTTTCTTTTCTGTTGCGGTGGAGTGGAAAGTTTGTTTATATGCTTTCCCCCAGTATTTGGGGACCGCTAGTTTCTTAAAATGTGTTTCTTGCACAAATATTACATCTCCCCCTAGTCTCTGATACTCTTTTATGGCAACCCCTCTCTTAATCGGTTCATTCAGGCCCTGAGCATTATGTGAAATGATATTAATATTCATGACTCACCGTTTGTCTGGGGCTCAAGGCCAAGCTTAGTAGAGCACTAAGGGTTATAGCCGCCTTCGAGTATCTAGTCTGATGAGCCTCCCGCTGGGACTCCGCCCAGAAACCACCTGCGTCACTTCACTGTGCAAATTGATGTAAACGTAAAGTAAAAAGTTAGGGTAGAACGGATGAGGAGAACACAACGATATACAGTGGTTGAAACTGCTTGTCAAGTAATCCGGCGTCAAATTTGTTGACACAAATTTATCAAAAAAAAAAAAAAACTTCTTTTTTTTTTAATTCTAAAAATAAAATTATACTAATAGAATATAACAAAACTAGGAACGTAGTATAACACTACTTCAAGGAGAGCGAGCGCTGTCCTTTTAATTAAATTGGTGAGTCCAGTAGTATTAGACTCCAATACTGACTGGATTCGCCGGGGGGGGTGTATATGGTGAAGCCCTTAAGGGACACTATCAATATCTATATAAAAAAAAAAGAAGAAATATTCTTCTAAAGTGACAGATATTTATGCAAGAGTTTAACTAGTCATGTCTGTTCATATTTTTGGTCGCAAGTTTTAGAAGATCAAAATAAGAGGTAGAACCTAACTATAACATATCATATAACAATACATCACAGTGTTATTGGATCTATGGCACATCTGGCTGGTCAGGGGCCCTGTTTTGATGTCTTCTGGAGGGGAGGTTGGAACCTCTACCACGAGAATTAAGACCAACTGTTCTTCCTCGGGGACCCTCTGTCAACTCCCTGACGGGTTGGCTGTCGCCAGAAACTCCAGGAGCATCTGTTAAAGTAATGCCCCAGGTAGCTAGAAGGGCCATCCCCTCCTCCAGGGTTCTGATGGTAAAGAACTTGCCGTCCCTGGCAATCAGTAGGCGAAATGGAAAGCCCCAAGAGTATTTCCAGCCATGGGCCAGGATGTTGTCCAGGAGTGGTTTCATCATTTTCCTCTTGAATAACGTTTGTTGAGCGAGGTCCGCAAAGACACTTGGTCTGTGCCCTTCGATGTCAGGGATACCCCCCCTGGATGCTCTCATGAACATTTCCTTAGTTGTATAGTAATGGAAGCGGGCGATGATATCTCTGGGGCGTTCAGACATGGTGGAACGACCTCCCAGAGCTCTATGGATCCGGTCCAGTCTGTATTGCTCAGAGTCCAGATTTGGTAGCAGAAACTCACAGAGCTCTGACATGTATAGATGGAGGTCAGTTACTGATTCAGGTATGTTTCTCAGTCTGATATTCTGTCTCCGAGATCTATTTTCTAGGTCTTCCTGAAATGTTAAGTGGCGGGCTTGCTCCTCCTTTAGCATGGAGATTTCTTCCTCAATCTTGACATGAGATTGTTTTAGTTTGTTATATTTCTCTTCAAGCGAGTCAGTTTTAGCGTCCACTCTTTTTATCTCGGACGTCAAGTCTGCTGAGACTTTTTGGATGTCCGCTCTGATGTCCTCCCTGAATGTGAGGATCAGGTCTTTGAGGTCTTGGATATCACCCTTAGTGCTTGGCGCTGTATGCTCCATCGTTGTTGCTGCCGTGGTTTTTGAGTTAGGCTGTTGTTTTTGAGATGCAGGGGGTGACGCTCTAGGCAAGTAATAAGATTGTATATTCTTGCTACTTTTTCTCGTAGCTACTCCAGCCATGACATAAGAAAAGGTATTTTGTCACTTTTGCGTTTGTAAGTGTCCCCATGTAACGGGCATATGGGAATAGGAAGTTACATCCTGGAGAATATCAAGTCTCTCATGTGAAACATATGCCCCATAAGCTTTGTGCTATCAGGAAGTCCCTTTGTGGTTTACCACTTTCCTCCACTAGATGGCAGTGGCAGACCAGGGAAGTATCAGATGTAATTGATAGTCTTAATTTCTTGTAGTAGTAAGTTAATGTAGTTTAAAGATCACTGATGTTATATTCCTGAAATTTCTCTGGGTAGTAGTGCTGTATATCTTTATTGCAGTACACTGAATATATGTGCACCCCATTAGACCCCAAGATATAGTAAGTTACCAGAGTGCTTCAGGAATTGTCACTTTGACCATCGGTCGGCTGAATTGTAGTGTGCTCTGCTCAGCACCAGCCACATTGTAGCTTGATCCGCCAAAGAAGGAATAAAATACTTTTATTGTGCACATGAGAATCTGTGAACTTCCAATGTAGGGTAGATGGTGCCCCTTTTCTACTTTGACAGATAACAATTGTATCCACCTGCCTTTGGTGTCAGGCAGCTGCATGCACTTAGTGAAATCAGAATGGCAGTCAGTCACTGGGCCTAGCCCTGCCCTAGTTAGAGCATAGAGACCACAAGTCACAAAATGCCCCCTATCACAGGGGAGTGAGGCATAAGAACTTGCAGAGTTGTGTGTCACAGTTCCAAGGCAATGATAGTTGGATTCTTTGCCACAGCTGTAAATATTGACAACAAAAAATCAGGGCTTGGCTGTCGTTTGAAATAGGACTAGAACATAAGAATGCAAATCAGGCTCTAGTCACACACTTAACAAACTTCAGTAGACAATAGCAACAAAATCAAAGTACACTGGGTTGTAAAGGCCTAAGTAGGCTTGTCAGTTGTAGTGGATTTCAGAGGCACTGATAGGCATGTCAGTTGAGAGACCTTCAGCATTTTGATGGACCTTGCCCCTCCGATGCTGAATGGAAAAATTGAAAGTCCATTGTCTCCCGCCACTCTGGACAGCCAACATATGATCAGTTACCATACCATAGTCAAACACTCCCCTTCCACTGCTACATAAGCCCCCTCTCTAGGCAGCAGCTTTCTACTGAGGTAGGCTATGGGGTGCTCACATCCCTGCTCATACTTTTGTCTCAATACTTCCCCCAACCCAAAGGTAGAGGCATCAATTTAAAGGATGAAAAGTCTATTGTAGTCTGTGGTAGAAAGAACAGGAGAACATATCAAAGCATCCTTTAGGGCTTGAAGCAGCTACTACCTATGTATACGGTGCAAGGCAATGAGGCACTTGACCTCTAAGGGGCCCCTGCGGACCTCCTGCGGGTCCCCTGTGGCCCGCAAGGCCCCCGCTGCCTCCTGTGGCCCTTGCGGCCCTCCCATGTCCCCCGTGGTCTTCTGTACCCCCCGCGGTACCCCTGCATTCCCTGTGGGTCCCCTGTGGCCCTGAATATTCTCTGTGGCCCCAGTGGATCCTCTGTGGCCTCCCATGGGGCCCTGAGGCCCTTCATGGCCCTCCATGGCCCTCTGTGGCCCCTCACAGGCTCCAAGGGCCCTTTGTGCCCCTGGTGGCCCATTTACCCCCATGGCCCCTTATGGCCCCCATGGACCACCATTGGTTCTGCAGCTCCTTATTGCCCACTGTGGTCCCCCACATGGCCCAGGGGCCCCCACAGCACCTTATGCCCCCCGTGGAGCTCCTGTGCATCCCCTGCAGCCCCTTAAGGCTCCCTGTGTCCCCACCCCCCCACAGGCCACAGGGTCCCCCCATAGACCCTGTGGCCCTTGCTGTACCTCTTGCAGTGGACCCTTCTCACCCCAGGAAGTGGAGTGCAGCACCGGGCAGGTAAGAAAGTATTTATAGTACTATAATATATATAGATGTATATGTAAATGCGTATGTTTATATATATATATATATATATATATACACACACACACACACATATTTATATACATATATATATATATATATATATATATAGACACAGACGCACATATTCTATTTCCACATATTCTATATTTTTAATATATATTTTTTATATATGTACTGCGTTGAGGTTAAAGAGGGGGTTCGGGAAGTGTTTTTTTCACCGGGCCCACTTTTTTCACCGGGGCCGCCACTGGCTTGAAGGCAACGTCACAGGCAGGAGTTCAACCCACCATCATGGACATCCGTTTCACAGCCAGGTCCATCAAGGGGTTGGCCATGGCACTGTAATCAGGAATAAACTGTGGTCTGTATTCTGTGGTCTTCAGGAAAGCCATCACCTGCTTCCAAGTCGCTATTTCCTCCACCTTGGCTGGCTGTGGACTTATCTGCCCACTACATACCCAATGGCCCAGGTATTGGACCTCTGCCCTAGCTCCCTGACGTGTATCTGGGTGAATAGTTAACTTAGCCCCCTTGATAGCCTTGAGTACAATGCTGATGTGGCAATGGTAATCTTCCCAATTACTACTAAATATGGCAATGTCAATCAAGTAAACCTGAGCAAATCCCTGTTACCCCTGTAACAATTTATCTACTAACTTCTGGAAAGTAGAAAAAGCATTCTTCATCACAAATGGCATTACCTTGAACTGGTAAAGCACAAATGGGGTGATAAAGGCTGACTTCTCTTCTTCACTAACTCGTCAGATACACTCTGCTTCTGGGACTTCCGAATTGCTTCAAGGGAACCCTAGTGAGGACTTCAGGCACACCTAAAGAGGTGCCCCAAGGGCTCGTGGTTAATAGGGCTTGGTAAGGGGCAAGTGTATATATTAGTTGACCTTCCTGGGCTGAGCTCTAGTTCCCTGATTGCCCTATCACTTCTTCTTGAACATTCTGCCTTGCTAGGGCTAACAGATTGGGTAGGATGCCCTCTTCTGGGTCACTGCCAGTAGGTAGACATACAGTATACAGCCTTATTAAATTGCATTTCAGCAAATTCTAAAGGGCCCTATATAAGCACATAGCATATTTTTTACAGAAGTTTTTAGTCAGTGAACTTCTATCCAAAAGCAAGGACTTCACAAACTAAAAACTTCTGTAAATATATATGCTCTGTGCTTATATAGGGCCCTTTAGAATTTGCAGAATTGCAATTTAATAAGGCTGATAGCTAGCAAATTCTGGGGTCGTCGCTAATAGTCTTTTAACCTGTTGATAAGGGCCACCCGGGAGACTTTCTTTTCTAAAGTCTATGACCACCACATAAGTATGGGGAATCAACTTTTCAGGGATGGGTTACAGGCACTCCCAAGTGGCTGGTAATTTATCCTGAGGTTGGGGAACTAGCATAAGCGCCAGTTCCCACCAGTTCCCTATCTTTGATTCCCCTGTTGTAGTACCTCTTGGCTTTGGCCTGCATATGCTTCCTGACCATCCTAGTCAACATGACTAGTTGGCTATATATATGTGTGATTTTACCACCTCATTTCCATGAGGTAGGAACATGTGAGTGTCCATTTTACTTGATTTTATGTTGTGGTTGAATCATTGAATCCATTTAACAGACCTACACTAGGACGTAACTTTTGTGGTTGTTTCCCCTTTCCCCGTTTTTGTCATCTATTTAAGGGTACCTTTGAACCTTTCAAAGAGCTCATTGGTGTGAGGATGATATGGAGAACAACTCAGTTGTTTAATGACACATAACTGCCATAACTGTTGGGTTACATTAGCCGTGAATTAAGTGCCCCTATACGATAGAATCTCTTTACGAACCACTAGTCCACTATGGTGAGAATTATGGTCCTGCTAGTCCTAACCAGGGGGCCTGTAATGTCATTATCCACCAAGGGTGACCATACAGTCATCAAAAGAGTTACAATAATTTATTACATCTCGATTAACACCAGGCCAGTAGAACACCCTGCTAAGGCTATGACGGGTCTTCTTAACCCCCATATGGCGAGCTAATAATACCTTGTGGCCTAGCTCTAACAACCTGCCCCTAAACTTTTTAAAACAGGCTGAAATAGTTGGGCCCATGGTTCCCAGGGCCATGCTGATCAGTATGCATGGTGGTGTAGATATCCTCTTCCTCAGGGCTTATCTGTGTCATCCCTGGATCCTACACTGCTAAATCCCACTCCTCCAATAATACACAGGTCTGGCAGCTGCGCCCTCAGGTCTGGGGGGTCCATTGGGACAATCCCTCTTCAGATGCCCCTGATGATACCCATAACACTCTCCTTGTGTGCTCCAGATCATAGGACAGGAACCAGCTGTGCCAGTGGGCCTAGAGGCCAGTCCAGGGGTCACACAATGTTGAGGATCCCCAGTTGGAGTAGCAGTACTGGGACCGGTTACTGCATCTGGGCAGATGAAATAACATTGTTCAATGGGAACCATGTTGAATACTTCCTTAAAGGTGGTTGGCTCTTTCCCTTTCCACCAACTGAGGCAGGCATGCCTCATCTTACACATCACCTCAGAATATGTGTCCCCTGAACCCTTAGTTAAAGTATGAAACCAGACCAGCATATGACCAGCAGAAGCACCCAGTTGACCACAGGAACCAGTAGAGGCTAACTGTAACTTGGATCCAACCAGGCTCAGCAATAATAATCTCAAAGGTAAGGATTATTCTTCCCACAGAATGAAGGATAGACATAAATTATTTAAGTTCAAACTGACAACTGCTTTATTAATGATGGTACTGCACGTTTATACATAACATCATCCAATCACGTTTAGCCTCCAACTGTTGGTAAACAGTTTCTCCACCAATCCCCATCAACCTACACCCTGGCCACGTGGTAGGCCTGTCCATCAGATGAATACACCTCCCTGATCCTGGAGCCTGAGTAATTAGGTTAGTCTACCCTTTGTTCTAGGCTTTCCAGGGGGTAGCTAGTCAGAACAATATTGCAGACACCTTCCATATGCCCCAATACCTTAGGCGTATATCCCTTTAAGAATTACTAGGATTCCCCAATTTCTGTACCCCAGCTTCCCAAGACCGGGACCTATTGCCCCTTTATGCAGGAACCCTAGAGTGTGCTAGCAGGTGGTATCAATGCCATCAAGTATGCCTTAGGCAGCTTGCAGTTACCTCTAGGGGCCATGAATGCTCCAGGCTGTTATAAGTTACAATCAGGGACAAGTCACCTAAAATGCTAGGAGTGGAACACCAGCAGGTGGCTGACTCTGCAGCACCTAACACAGATAGTATTAGGCTGCAGAATCTGTGTATTTGGGCTGTGGGTCTAGGTAACCAAGTGAGGGGACAAGTTACTCCTGGTTGTCACAATCTTACTGAGGGATTTGACTATGCACCTCCAATGGCAGACACTATGAAGGTACATAGTTGGTAATTTCAGTTATGCTTGGAGAAATGAGACCGGGGGTATTCACTTTACAGGCCGGTCATGGCTTCCATAGAATTCTTACAGTTCATCGCTCATAGACTTCTAAGGAGCCATAAGCAGGAATAGGGACAATGTAGCTTAACTAACAAACAGAATATCTAAAGAGATGTTGGCACTAAACACTTGACCCCACTTGATCTCTGTTTGTTGAAGTAATTACTTTGGTGTTCTATTTTGGCAAAAGCTAACAAGTAGTCACTGGAATATATGTGGTGTGACCATAAGTAGAGAGAGAGAGAAGTGGTTGGGATAGGAGTGAAGGGGGGAAAAGATGGAGAATAGGGAAAGCAGAAAGAATATGTGAGAGAGCAAGAGAAAATAAAAAAGGAGGGACGAGTATGAAGTGAAGTAGAGAAGGGAGGGGAGAAGAGATAAAAGGGATGAGAATGGAGGGAGGAAAAGGCGATGGGAAAGAAAAGGGGTGAGAGAAATATATAGTGAATAGGAGAAGGGAAGAGAGAGAGAGAGTAGGGGAAAGCATATAGGAAGAGAGACAGTAGGGATAAGATGGAGAGAATGGAGCAAGTGATGCTACATAATAGTTGATGCTGCTAGAAATGTCCCACAGGTTCCCTTGTTAATATAATTATATAAATATAAATAGACAATGTATGCAAAGCAGACCAAAAAAAATGATTCAGAAGAATATACAGAAATGTATCTGTGCTGTAGTCATGGATAGATTGAACTCTACTGTCATGTTTAGCTAAGGTATTATTTCACCATCAGCATTGCATAACACAGGCTTCCCTCCTCCTCACTATCACATCACTGCATTATCACAGGCTTTCTCCCTATCATATCAATGCATAACACAGGCTTCCCTTCTCCTCACTATCATTTCATTGCATAACACAGGCACCTCTCCTCACTATCATATCACAAAATAACACAGGCTTCATCCTCCTCCAATTTTAATCCTCCATGATAATTCATCACCACAGGGTTGTTAAAAAGTGGGAGAATCAAAGTCTGGGTCAAAGCATCCCTGGGAGAGACATACTATCACTATCATAGCACTTCACAACACAGGCTTCCTTCCTCTTCTGTATCATATAACTGCATAAAACATGCTTTCCTTCCTCACTATCATATCACTGCATAACACAAGCTTCCTCCTACCTCACCATCATATCACTGTCCTTGCAGGATCTCCATGGCAAATAGGTTAATACTTAGATGACATGTGGGTCCTTACAGGACCTCTGTGGCATAGGGGTTAATTTTAAGTAACACTAAAGTCTGTTAGGGACCCCTGTGGTGGGGGGCAACATTTTAGCTGCCATGAAGGTCCTTTAATGGGACTTGCAAATAGTTTCCAAGGAGTTCTATATAGGGGGAGGGAATCTTGTGGGTTCCCTTTAGTGCATGGGAGGAGGGGGTCCCTGGGGAACCCCCATTTAGTGTAGCTTTAGTGACATAATCCTGCAATTACTGCATTCTAAATTCCTCACCCTAACCTGTTACCACCTCCACTCATTGACCATAGCCAGTAATTCCTGATTCTCTGCAAAGAACACTGAATGTAGAAAAACATTATCTGCTCTTTATAATAGCATATTCTTCACTCTGATATCACATTAATATATTCTCCTAAATCCTAAACTAATAGGGGTCAGAGGGGTCATAAATGCCCTGTTATTTATTGACCCCTTTCCTGCCATGGGAATGGATTTTATAGATAGTTAGGGCAATAGGCAATGTGTTAAGGCTAGTGTAGTGTTTTGCAGCACTCATATGGAGTCTACTGAGTTTCAGACTCAGAGTCTCCTGTGAGCAGGCTGGATTATCACATTAATGCTAGATAGCAACGTGAGAACAGTATTGATTGAGTTAAGGGGTAGTTTTAGGTGAGCTGGGTTGGAATGACTCCCTTCATTGTGAAAAAAACTCCCATCGTTGGGTATCATTTCTCATATGTACCATGCATATAAAATAAGTTAGCCTTTTAGATTTAATTAGCATACTTTGATAATCCACCGAAGTTCAATTGCACATTTAAAGAGAATAACATGACAAAATAATGTACAGAAATATCTGAATTGTGGATGAAAAAGAAAAAAAAAGTTCTCTAAAACTTGAGAATGTTTGCAGTTCGAGAATAAATTTGACAAGCACTTCTCACATTCTAGCAGTAAGCACAATAAAAAGACAAATAATATTCTAATGAATCAGCACCTATCTGATTCATTCAATCTGGCATCCCATCTTTGCTCTGACAGCTTAGTTTTCCAGCTAAAGAATAAAAATATTGTTCCACCAAAGCTCTCTCCAGTGTTTAGCAATAGAATAATAAAAGCGGTGACCTATCTTGACCAACAGCACATTACTTATTATCTAGAGTACAAACACCTACCACTCTGTACTAACATTTTGGCAGCAAGTTTAAACCTAACACTTAAAGCTACATCATAACTCTGCAACCTAAGTTGGATTTTCTTGTAGCCAGCACTGGAAAATGTAAATTAAACTCCTCTCTATATACAAAATTACTTTTTGCTTCTTCTATTAATCTTAGAAGGGGGACATTGATTTCAAACACATACTTTGCTTTGTTAAAGACTGCTGAGAGATTACCTGAACTGGATGAATTATAATGTGATTTATTTACAGGAATACAGCCGATCATTTATTATCCACTGCCGGTTTCTTCCTCTCCCAACCATTGTATTCATTGTTTTTACATCTTTTACATCATTAGCAAAAGTGGACTTTGAAAAATCGGTTTCCTTCCTAAGTACATTCATATGATGTATAAAATACCAAATCAAAAAGCTAAAGGGATACATAGGACTTTCAGCTGCCATTAAATTTGGGGGCTTTGTATTGGTCTTCTTAAAGGGATATTGTCATCCTATGAGTATTAATGTAGGTATTTGCCATTGCTAGACATGTTCAGTTTTTGTGACTTCAAAATTAAATAAAATCCATTGAATTCAATGGATTTTACTTACAGTCAGATAAGTTTTATGACATGGTGTTGCTTGCTTTCTCTTATCAGGTCTCCACACTGTAAATGTATAAACCCTACTTTTTTGTTCTTTTTAAATATCAAAATTATAATGGCAAAGTCATTCTAAAAAGTCTGTTAACAAATGCTTTTTGTAATTGGAAGCTGTGGTTCCACTAAAATCCTTGCTAATGAAACTTCCAGCAGGCAGCCATCTTGAGCAACCACATTTGCTGCCCAGGGTAAATTTCTAAAATCTTTACTAAATTAAAGAATCAATTAGCCATTCAGCCTATAAAATAACTCAGACGAACAGTTTACATCACTGAATGTCCTTATCCCACAAACAGACCTCAATCCTGCACCAGAAGCCAATTCACAGAATTGTGGTCTACTGAGGATCTATTCCTCTTGTGGCCAACCACCTCAGGACTCTCAAGTATTGACGATATCCTTCATTATTATTTACTGATGGGGAAATTTACTTTTACACATGTTAATTTCACTTATAATGTAGGACAACACCAGACCACCTATGGAACGTAGATCTTAAATACAGCCATCACAGAAGTGCTATGATTATAGCATTGTTATATCCTTATATAGCTGAGCTACAACTAAATAGCCCCCAATCCACACGACCCATCTCTGCTTACAAGCCAGCATGTAGCTATTATTCCCAGCAATTGTATATTTGGTCCAGTATAGATACGATCACACACTCTGGAGCAATATCTGACCCAAAATCACGGTTTGAGTTATGGAAGAGTATTGAACAATTATTCTATAATCACTTCAGTTCCATACTAGTTACATCGCTCCCCAATCTTGTACCTTCATCTGTTCACTTGTCCATCCCTACCGCATTCTCAATTCCTTACCCTAACCCGTTACTAACTCCAATCCTTGACCCTAGCCAGTACTTCCTGATTCTCAGCATAGAACAACACTGAATGTAGAAAAACTTTATCTGCTCTTTATAATAGTATAGTCTTCACTCTGATATCACATTAATATATTCTCAGAAATTCTATCACTAATATAGTTGTTGTGTGTGTAACACGGACGTCGTCAAGGGGCGTGACCATGATGTCATTGGGGTGGGCTCTAAAATATGATATTAACAGAAGATGGCAGCCATTTGCATTTTCAGAGACAGACAGCAAAGTGAGTGAGAGAGCGAGGGAGAGAGGTACAGAGCGAGAGAGACAGGTACAGAGAGCGCACAAAGAGAGCACACAGAGAGAGAGAGCACACAGACAGAAAGCATACAGAGAGCTCATAGAGAGAGAGCCACAGAGAGAGTGCACAGACAGAGAGAGAGCACAGAGATCGATGCAGAGGGAGGGGTACAGAGAGAGATTGCACACAGACAGCACACACAGAGAGCCAGAGAGAATACATAGAGAGTGTGCAGACAGAGAGAGCGCACACTGTGAGAGAGAGCACAGACAGAGAGTGCACAGAGAGAACACACGTATAATCGACACAGAGAGGGAGGGTTACAGAGAGAGAGAGTACACACAGAGAGAGCACACACACACAGAGCGAGAGAGAGCACAGAGAGGGCAGAGAGAGAGTGCACAGAAAGAGAGCGCACAGAGAGTGCAAAGACAGAAAGCGCACAGAGATAGAATGAAGAGAGTGCACAGAAAGAGCTCACAGAGAAAGAGTGTGCACATAGAGAGAGCACACACAGAGAGTGTGTACAGAGAGAGAGTGCACAGAGAGAGAGAGCGCACCAGGAGCGAGAGGGGTCAGAGAGAGAATAAGAAAGGAGAGTGAGAGAGACACAAGAGAGAGAGAAAGACAGGACAGTGCCAGAGAGACGGGACAGAGAGAGAGAGACACGCGCACACAGGGAGAGAGACAGCACAGACAATTCAAGATAACATTCTATGATACCGTCATTTATGACGGGCAAGTTACTATTATATAATATTATGATACAAGGCAATTTTTTATCTGTAAAAACTTATCATAATTATACAGATTTCAACAGCTTCTCTGCTTTCAATAAAAAACATTGTTAATGAAAAAAGCCTAAAAAGATTTTAATGGGGCTAGTTAGGTGGAGTCCTCAATTTTAATGTGAAGCTGAAATAAACACACCTGTTAAATCTAATGGGTAATTTAACAGTGCTAATGAAATCCAGCCTTCTTCTGGGCACAGAAATATTTCCAAACATTAGCTCAGTGGTAGAAGTATTAATCATTTTGGAGCGTGCCATTTGTCCATTTCATATTTTGGGTAAAATCAAATTTTTCCGAGTAAATTTATCAGCAGGTTTACCTAAAAGCAATGAGCCTGATTCAATTGCAAGCCTGCATCTCGCGGGATCCAGGCTGTATGTCTGCGGTCATGCTGCAGGCTCCTTTTCCATTCCGGTGCTATTCAATTGAACAAGCCCGCGAGTTACAGGCCAAACGCAGAAGCTGTAAACCATGCATTTGTGCGTAGTAGTTCAGGGTGGGAACATGATCAATTAAGAAATGCCGTAACCACCCATTTCGAAACAGCCAATAGAAAAGGAAACCGCCATCATTACGCAGTAAAACATGGAGGTTACATGTCAATCAATTAGATATGCGATCAGACTCGCAAACCCCCAAGATACAAAATAATAAAAATGAATGCAAATACTGTTCTAGTCCATATGGGTGGCCTGATATGTATTAACTCATTGATTCCCGAGATCAATATACAGTAACTCTGAAATGACACATAAAAAATATGATTTTTTATTGCCAATTTGTGAGCTTGAGACTGTTGTGCAATTCATTCTAATGTCTTTCATCGCTTTGCCTGTCATTTACAGTATTTGCATTTACAGTGCTGCAGACAGGGGTTAAACCCCCTTGCGGGTCCTCTCTAGTACTAGTAGGATTTTCTCCTACATTTGCCATTTACGGGTGTGAAACCATTTGCGGGCTTGGGGAATTGTATAGATTGAATAGCGATTTGCAATTTTTGCGATCGTAACTCTTGTGGACTGGAAAGATCAAAGGCATTGGGGGGCTGTAAGTTCCGGGTTTAACTGCAAGGTTCTCAAGGCCGTAACTCGTAAATCGTTTGGAGCCCGTAAAAAGACGCCAATTGAATAGCAAATTAACTCACGGCCTCACTTACGGGCTCCAGTAACTTACAATTGCTCAATTGAATCTGGCTCAATGTCCGTAGTAATCCAGACCTTAAAGAAACAAGTCATGATTCATCGCTCTACAGCAGTGGTTCTCAACAGCTGGTGCCAGGTGCTTGTCCCTGAGACGTTATCTGCAGATCCTCAGGAGCAAAGCCTTACACTTTAGTCTTAAACATATCACTACTATTGGTTATACTTATAGGCAGATTATTGATGAATGTCAGCAGTTCCGACGTACACTGTTTAAATCCGTGAAAAACAAAATAAAAATTCAGTGCAACCCATATAGTACCACCGTTAAAAATGTTTTGGATCTCAAAGGCAGTCCATGGTTGGGAGCAACTACTGTGGGATAAACAAGTTACCAGTAGTTTTTAAATGCAATTTCCTTTGTAAAAGAGGCAGTGCCAGGGGAGAGATGTAGGTAAAAGATAAGTGAAGAATTGTTTAATAGAGAATTAATTGACATGGACAAAGATATAAGTAGTGCAGAATTTTGTTTTTATTATTTTCCTTTTGATTTTGGAGGATTTTGGTGCAATTCATGATGACAATTATTACACTTGGAGTGAGTTACAGTAGTTTAGACAGGAATGAGTAATCGCATGTTCTTGTAGTAGATCTCATATTAATGTAGTATAATGTATGCTAAGTGCATGTGACTGAATGCATTGATTGAAGGCTGACTCATTCAGTAAGATGAAAACGTCCCAGCGCATGTTCAACACCAATGGGCAGTGGTCCCATCAGATTTGCAATAAGAGCCTTGATGTGCTTTGAAGCATTGGATCCAAGCCCTCATTGTTATGTTCTACGCCACCATGTACTGAGCTTCATCTCATCAGCAAAGAACAATGACTTCTCACTTCTGCTTCAAAAGGACAAGGGATAACATCTAATAGCATAAATAGTGAGGATGTGGTGTGCACAAATGTCTAAAATTTAGGAACGAGCAAGATATTATAGGAGGCAGACATGCTGTTTAGGAGCAACACATTTTAGGAGCTCAGTCTGCCAGGAATTTATTAACCTTATATATATATATATATATATATATATATATATATATATATATATCCACCTAAAAATGAGTGCAATGTTACAACATTGAAGTTTGATATATGCATAAAGATTTGTGCTTGCATTTTACAAACAAAAAACTTCACACGCAAGTGTCATAAAACAAAATGTATCTTTAATTTGTAAGTGTCAACAGCAGTACAAAAGATGGAGTGATGGTGAATTGATTAAGAGTGGAGAGGACATTCTTGAGGTAAATTAGCATAAATAGGCAGTCTTACAGCCACTCCCCTAAGGGATCTCATCCCTATCATAGCATATTTAGTATAATCCTAACTAACATTGCATGTTAAACATATTCAGAAAACACCTTGTGCAATATGTGTGTGTGTAGCTAAGGTGCTGTCATACACTGTAATGTATTAAAACAAATCAATGTCTTTTATTTGTGTCTTTTCCATTAATTAATGAGGCAGACAAGGAAAAGACATTTAAAAAAAAATAAAAAGTACCACTGAAATATCATATAATTTACCTCACGTCAATACTGCACAAAAGGATGCAAGAATTCTGTTTATGCAATGAAGCAAAGCTAAAAATAACAGTTGCATTTTCATTTCCGATCAAATTTATTGAATTTTTATCCTTTGCAAACAGGTATTTTTACTGTATCAAGAGGAGAGCGTGAGAAACAAGTGATGGCAACTTTTAAGTTCAGTTAAAAACTTTACACTGGACTGTACAAGATTTTTTTTCCGATAAACTATTTACATTTTCAGACTCTTAAAACATATTCAAAGCAGCAATAGACACTAGTTTTGTTTGTTTTTTCGTTTTTTTTTTTTTTTCTTCTAAACGCTCAAATAATTAGAAGCCATTGGCGTAGGTGGTTACCTGCACTGTACATAGAATTTCTAGTAAAAGAAACAAAAAATACCTGCCAGTTTAAAATTTGCTAGCGGGTGTTAAAATGGCCGCCCTAGCGCTTTATTAGCTACACCCACAGTGTTGCTAGGGAAACCAAAGCAAAAGTTCCATGACAACATAATCTAGGTTGTCCCAACAGCCCTAAACAATAGTTTACACTTCCACGCAGCAGCCAGCATGTCAGTCCAGCATGTCAGTGAATTGTGCTAATTAAATTAACATAGAGTATAATCTCACAATAATACATCACAAACATATTACAATGTCATTGGAGGGGAGTTACAGTAAGGGTATGTAGTAACAGCTTTAAGCTTGTTTTAATGTATTTTTGTATATGACATTACAATAATGTAGAAACATAAATTCTAAGCATTGTTTTATTTTGCTAGAAGATGGCAGGGGGTACAATTAAAAAATTGGATTGCTTTTGTATTTTTTCTTAACAAAAAATAGCATAGCACAAATGACAAAGAAAGACAAACATACAATGCACATTAGTAGTTCTCTAATGTGCGGCATACAATTACATATTTGCACCTTCCCATACTGCAAGAGCACCATGGACCTCACTCACAGTTCTTAGCCAAGCAGAGCTTAAGTTAAAATGCAAGCCATGTCATGAAGTTGCTTTGCATCTACTTATTTCATAGACGATTTTCATCACTCGAGCTTTAGAATACGTCTACAGCAATTAACACATTGTGTACTTTAAAAAAAAGGAGAGATGAGCAGTCAAATAAGACACATTTGACTATAAAAATGTTACATGTGGGATACTATCAAAAAGTTCTACAGTTCCGTATAAAATAAAACATAGAAACACTTTACAAAACAAAGGACTGGGGTGAAAAAAGCAAGTACTGAAATGAAATGTAACAAGTGCTTTTTGTAAACTGAGGTCATCGATATTCTTCGCTTTTTAACAAAGAACATATAGTGCTAGTTTCAGATTTCAATGGCAATTGACAAGTAGCATCTTTGACCTCAAACTCTATATTTCACATTCTAATCATAATTGTTTTTTAAACCCTTCAATGTTGGAGGTGACAAAGCACATTACATTGTGAAATGCGTTGGGCCCCATCCAGCATCGAATTGATTTCAACAATGAACCCATCACTGCCAGAGAGACAAATGTACCTTAGGTAATAATAAGACATTAGGAAGAACTACTAGCTGTATGTATAATGAAATGATTTGTAACAAGTGCTTTTATATATAAAATACTTTTTGAAAATCTGAATGTTAACAATTATTTTTGTACCATGAGAAAAAGGAGCTGAGCCTTGTGATTACATGGGAGCATATCATAATTTTTACCAATTATACAGACTCCTAACCCTTGATTTGTGGTTTCATCTAATATAATGTTAACGGCATGAAACTGTAGCCTTCTGTTTTGTAAGATCCATCCCTTTCTACATGCCGTTGCTATATAAATCACTATGCCTATCCATCGCAATATCACCCTTGTTTGCAAACCACATCATTACCTATGTTCGAAGTGCCTCTGCTTTTTTTCTGAGCTAATGTGAAACAGCTGTGTTTGGAAGCTGATGTGTCAAAATTATTGGTTTTTATATTGACATAGTGCTTAAAAAGCATAATGTGAAGTTTATAAGTCACTTTTTTGCTTTGATAACTTTACTTGTATTTCTACGGGATTAGGTCGCAATTTATATAAAAGTACCAAATTCAGGAGTTATTTTCTATAGAGACTTATCAGTGCTAAAATTCACTTACATGTGTATTTCTTAACTATATGTTTTTAAAAATAGAATACAGAATATGATGGTGCTTCACAAATAAAGGAAATAATATATATATATATATATATATATATATATATATATATATATATATATATATATATATATATATATATATATATATATATATATATATATATATACAAATAAAATGTGTGCATGTGTAGGGCATTTGTCTAAATGAGCTTTTGGGCCATATTTGTAAAAGTTCCTTCACATCACAGCTTCATTAATCACTAAATGCTATTATTTTACATTTGATAACTGCCATATGTGCTGTTATTTTTTCAAATATGAGAATCAGTTCTGCTTCAGAAAAACAGTTAATCCACACTAAATTACAGCTTGTGAATATGAATACGGCCACTAGAATCCAATATAAATCTTTTGATTACCCAATTATTGAGTTTCATATTCTGATCATTGTTGTTCACTAATTCATTTAATGTTAATTCTTCAAAATATAAAAAGGGGGGCCAGATTATTAGGGTCTTTGTAAACAAATATACATGGTAATATGATGTTTAGGAAAAACATGTTGATAACTAAAAGAATATCAGCATTATTTCTGGCATGGATGCCACGTTGTACCTGCTGTTTGGTGAATTTGATATATAAAAATGATTAGAGAAAATATTGCACTGGGAACAACCAGCCAAAGTCAACATAATGTAAAAAATGTGTGGTTTGTTAGTATTTGTAATGCAACTGATAGATGCATGTTGTCTAAGAGAAGCCGTCAACATAGAAATACACCAATCAAGAAGATAAATCTGTGGTAACTGCGTTATTAAGAGAAGCAATGTGCTTAATGGCCTTATACATAGAAATACATTTATTACTTTACCTAAAAAGCTACAACTGAAGAAAAGGGAGTTGTCATAAAAAGCATACAAGCAAGGTGTCTTGACGCCCATAGTCACAGAACCAACAACACTCCCCCCTCATTGTGAGAATACATTTAAATAACTAGAGTGAACTGTCGGTTTTCTAATATGGACCAAAGTACAAGATAAAGAATGAATGTCAATATATAAGTTACTGTATACTTCACCAAATATTCATGAATGAAAAATAAAATCTATTTCCTATGTTATATTTACACAATTAAAATAAAATCTAAAATGAGATGTTAAATGTGTTGTTTACTTTGTTACAAGCTCCAATTATGTATAACAAGCTCACTGATTGTCACTAATTTATTTTCCTAATATTTTAGAGCCAGTATTGGCTAATAAATAGATTTTACTGCTGCTACGTAACATTTTTTTTTTTCAAAAATAAACTTTTTTCTTTTTAAACTGTGAATGTAATTAGTTAGTCTGGTTGGCTTTAAGGTAGACCACTGTTCTTAAATAATCCTATCCAGCAGTAATGCTGGTGCAAGACTGGAGCTCAAACAAAGTGTTTAAACATAGACGTATTTTGCATAAATAAATGAAATAACAAGACATAAAAATGACTCAAATCTGGCAACTGTGGGGCTAGCCCACATGAGTCTAAACAGATGACTTTTGTTCATGTCGTTTGTATTTTTTTTTTTGTACAACGGTTTCACATTAGTCAGAAGTGCTAAAAAATACCATTTATATCCAGTGCTTATAACACTTAGGAAAAACAACATGTGAGTATGTGTTTTTTCTGTAGTACAAGCAAAATCAAGTTTCAATATTAAAAGAACAGTCCTTTTGTTCTTAACTAGCCTGTATAATATGTTTTATTTTTTTCTTCATGGTCATAAAAATGAAAATAACTACTAATTTAAGTGTTTGTCGCAAAGTTGGTATTATAGCAGTCTGCCGTAAGATCAGAGGAAAAATTTAAAAAATAAAAAAAATCTATATATATCTATAAATATATATATAGATATAGAAGCAGAGATATATTTTTAAGCATCTATAAGACTGGTAACTTAAACTTTGGCGCATATGTAAAAGAGTGATGCAAGTGGCAAAACAACCATAAAACAGAAAAATGTATAAAGTAAATATTTCTTTTGCAATTACTTTTTTTTTAAATATACAAAATAATGTGTGATTCAATTAAGAAAGGAAAATAAATACAATATTATTTTTGTGTAGTATGGTAATATATATATATAACTTAGAACACATATTTTCTTATTTTTCTGAATTGTTCCCAAAAGCTCAATTTAATGATCATGTAAATTTCATTCAGTAAATATCTCTTTTTTCAAAAGACAAAAAATTCTACCTAATCAGTTAAACACGTTATATATATATATTAGTCACAAATATGAACTGTGTATATGAATAACATTTTTGACTACTTGCAGCTCCTCTTATACATATGCCCAAAAATAGCTTATTTCATTTTGGAACTTTCTCTTTTGGTTTGATAAACCAACAAAAGACCCTATTTTTTATGATTCTGTGGTTATGGCGTGCCAGCATTTTTTCATATCACTACTTTACTAGTGATCACTACAAAGTAATAAAGTTTGAAGCACTCATTCATGAAACTATCAAACAAAAACTCCTATGGATCTCAGTGGGAGAATACCCACAGTGATAAGCTGAGTTGACACCCCATTTTCGTACCGCCTTCTTACTGTGACAATGTAGTTACATTTTCTGAAATCATGATTTCTGCATATAGTACCCTATTTAAAAGTATCTCATAACAACACATTACTGCTTATAAATTAACATTCTCAAATGATTATGTACAGATGTAGTATACATAATTAATACTGTTTATGTGACAGTGGGAAACATAGGATTCAACAGAGCACATTGCTCAGGTTGGAAATGAAAACTTTAGATTCCCACTTTAAATGTGGACTTTGGGTTGTCTTCCTCCCGTTAACAAAATGCGTAATCTTACAGTAAATGTCATATTTTATGTGACAATGGTATAATTTGAAACTATAGGTAATAACAAGTACTTTATCAACTGAACATTATTTAAAATACATTTTGTTATAGTAATCTTCCATTGAAACGTGTCCGTTTCACCTGACATTCAGTCTTTATGTTCCACATACCAAGTCTGTGTTGTTACCTGTTAGTACGGTATAATGACTGGTATGTATTGCTATGTATTCCATGGAGGTCTGCATGCATTGTTTTCAACTAAAAACAGTGAAATGAATTGAAGCATGTGCAGACACCCAGGAAAAAAATTAGCCATACAATAAGATTTCTGTAATATAAATTCACAGAGGGGAACAATATTTTTGTTAATTCAAGCTAAGCATGTGTATTATATCACTGTCTGTATTGTAACATGTTGTACAATACATGCAGTTAAGGTTCCTTCACAAAAATACAAGTTGCCTACAATAGGAGATACCTTTTAGAGGACTAACTAAACCAAATCTTCATAGATGTTTTTGATAAATTAGTGACACTTAAATGAGACATCTTTAGGATCTCCAAAGCTCTGTACCTCATCTCTGAATAATTCTTGGTGGTCCTCTAAAAGGTATTTCTTCTTACCAACTAGCTTTTCTTCAGGACCTTTGCAGAAATTGGTACATTTTCCTTCCTAGACATACAACACATTTTAACAGCAATATTGTAAGTGCTGTGAGGCTGTTTAGCTGAAACACATAAAAAAAACAGCTAAAACAATGAGTTGTTAAATATGACTTTTCTCTCCATATCCACAACACAGCCAAACCCTGTTGATTAAGTATCATGCATGTGTTTCCCTGTTTTCCTAGGATTAATATTTTATATTCTATGCATTTTCAATTTGTAAATTACATCTAAATAAATGGAAATTAGAAAAACACCCCCCACTATTGCAGATTAGCTTTTTCAAAGACCCACTTTTATCTTGAAGTTAGTTGTAGGTATTGATGAGTTTAAATAAACAAAAAAACCTTCATAGATGAAGTTTTGGAAACGTAATAATTCCTTGACATATTCTTGCTTGGAATATAAATCACAAGTTTCCTTATCTCAATGAAACCTTTTTTTTGTACATCCAATAACAAACATCACCGACTACAACAGATTTGGTGTCCACCAGAACTAGAATGACAATTAGTATTTTAGACTGAAGATCCAGTGGCACCAACGCTGTTCTGTAAACTGTACAGAAGGGACTTTTTAAAGCACTGCACAATGATGTGTTTTAATCTTCTGCAGCACTTCAGGGTTTAAAATGCTTAATATATATGGACCCTTGGCAGTCTGGAATGAACATTTTCAGATTAAGAGTAAATGTGGTAAGACTGAATGCAAGGGTTGTTCAACAAAGGGAGACAGTATTGCATACTACTAGTATAAGCCCAATTTATAAATGGTAATCGCGCAGTTGTGCTTACGTCTCAAAAGATAGTAGCTAATGCTCATGGCAGATACAAAACAGAAAAGCAGTCATACACGCACAATAGTACTGGCAACCACGCTTGGTATCCTTATACGGTCTCCAGATTCCTGAGTTCTTTTGCATTTCTCTGGAAATTTTAAGAAACAGAAATCATTCTCAAAGTGATAATAACAGTTATCACATGGTAACAACTATTACACCTCATGAATGACTCCCACGGTTAAAATGCCGAAGGATTGTCTAAGACTTTTAGTGTCTTTCTTTTAAGACGTCAAATGTTCAGGCTTAAAGGAACACAAAATGTTTGGCACATTAGAAGATGAAGAAAAAAATATCCGGATTCAAAAACTCTCTGTGTTGTTACCTATGTGCAGATTGCGACATGTGTTTGGATTCACAATATGTAGAAATTGGCATCTATTGTCTAAAGTAATTCAGCGTAAAAACACATTCACAACCTGTTGGCTGGTACAGCATACCTGAGTGAGAATGTTTAACCCCCATCTAAAAACAGTAACTTAAAACTCTATTAGCATCCAAAAGGAGGGAAACACACTAAAAATGTAAGACTTGCAAGACAGCTATGGGTTCATTTGAGTTTTCAAGTCCTGATGTCTGATATTTTATATATGTCTTCACCTAAAATTAAAATAAAAAAAAAGTTCAAGAAAAACTAGAGAAAGTCAATCCTGTCTCACACATCAAGAAATATTTAAGACCATTCTGCTGATGGAACTGTGGGAGCCCTGTATGCATGCGGGCCCTATAAGAACTTCTTTTGTTCAAAACTCCAGTAAAGTCAATAGATAGTTTTTGTTTGTTTGTTTATCCTCTTAATTTCCATAACTTTATGTAAATATTCCTCAGTTGGCACCGACAGCCTCGTTGGCTTCGTTTTCACTGCTATAGTCTGATTTGGGGTCATCCTCAAAGTCATCGTACATTTCTATTTCATCCTGTCCATTCATCAGGTCATTTCCAGCAATGCTTGCATTGTCCATCTTCATTCCATAAGATGTCTGTATGACGGGGATGGTGGGCTCGGGGCTGACAGAACTGCTTGAGCAATCTGACGTCATCTGAGGTGATGGTGTGGTAGTTGCCATTGATATAGCCCCTGGATACACGACTCCAGTTGCTGTGCTGATTGGTATCTGAGGCTGCTGCCTAAAATGGGAACACAAAAAAACCTGATATATATATTTTGCTTCTGACTTGACAAATAGAGGTCGCTTTCGAAAACTCGTCATAATAATTATGAATATGTTTGTCCAATAAAAACTATATACGGATAACTAGATTATTGGACACTCACGGCTACCTCACTCTTCATATATAGAGTGGTATTTCCCTAGAAAGTGACGCAGAAGCACCAAATTTACATTTAAAACAGTATCTATTGAAAAATACAAACATTGCATTGATAAAAATGAATGATCAGACATTTAGTAATTTTTAGGATCCACCTTTAACATTACAGACAATGTTTAAACATAGTTTGGGTACTAACGATCACAGTCAAAAAACACAAGAAACTGATTAGTCTCCTTGCTTTGCATCATAACAGAGCAATGAAACAGGTTTTATTAGGGGTGGTGCAAATAGCTTTCTTTCCAGTTTATTTTAGAAATGTTTTTCTTTTTTAATTTAAAATTAAATAGCTTGCTACAAACTCTCTAAAAGAACTCCAAGCGTTTCTGTTGTTTTTAAATTGATTTCTAAACCGAACACGGTCATTCAAATATAAGGCAAATCAACGTGCTTGCTCAATAAGCTGATGCAAATGTATATTTTATTACACATTCCCTTTAAGTTTTCTTAGTAATCACAGGTTTCAATGTATAATCTTCAGCTGTTCTCAGTTTCACAGAATAATGATGTCATACAGTGTATAATGTGCAAGTTAAACAAGGCCACTGTTTGCATAATTTCCAAGAACTGCCGAATATAATATTTAATGTAGAAATGTAACTGTGCAGTTTCTCTTTTATTATAAAAAAATGTTCAATGCTCAAAAACTGTTGTTTTGTCATATATATCAAACTCTTGTGAACATAAAAAAGCAGAACATTTGCATGCCATAATACAATATAAATTGCTAATTGGCTTTATAAGAGGTTACATTGTAACCTAGCCAAATGCCATTAGTAAATCTCTAGTGAGATCAAATATATGTAATGTAATCTGCCCCTCACGTCTATCAGAATTGTGTATCAAGTGAAACCAGTCTGGGGAAAAATGGTGCATTGTGTGCACTGAAAGAACAAGTCTCTATTGATTTTAATGTGGCATCCTCCTCTATACTATAATAAATATGAACACTGTATTACAATGTACTGAGGTATTATAAATATACATATATATTCTATCTATCTATCTATCTATCTATCTATCTATCTATCTATCTATCTATCTATCTATCATACACATTAACTTGTAGTATAAAATAAAGCAATGATCACATCACCATGAGATCCCTGCAAAAACCCATTGGCAGCATATCCTGACTTTACATTAAACTTTAGCAAATTTGATCCTTTGTGTCTTTCTAACAGACAATAAAAAATGCATGTAATGTCAAAATCCCTATTTCTAGTTTTCTAGCAAAATATGTGTTTAGGTAGATGTGTCTTTCTTTGCATCTTTTTAAGAAAATGTTCCTTAAAAAAGGAAAAAATTGAGTCATAAAAATGCAGAATTTTGAAATAGTGCAAGTCATATGATCAACAGTATATAATATTTTTTTATACCCTGAATTCTCCCTATCACTTAGTCATTGAAGCATTTATCAAATGGACTTAAGTCAATTTTATTGTTTTATCAAGGATCATTAACAAACCAACTGTTATTAATCTGAAATGGGAAATTGATTTATTTGGCAGAGCCTATACATTTACCATAGATACACTGTCAAGCTGAACATATAACCCCAAATAATGAGGTATAATAAAGTTAGCTGGTTGTAATTGTTCCATGCTTTTGGTGATTTGGTGATGTCTTCTAGCCCAAAAGCATAAACATTCTCATAGATGAATTTAAGAACAAACTCAGCCTCCTTTTCCTTAAGTGTCAAAAATTGCAGATTCAAAATTCTTGTATTTTATCTATGAGTAACTTTTATTCTGCAAAAATATACAACCAAGTTTCCCTTTCCAGGACAATTGATCACAGGCAACTACCTAGATAGCAATTCAGAAAATCATCTAAACTAAAACAATATTGTATATGACCTGTTTTAAGTTAGAGGACTTCTTTAAAAAAAAGGAGCTGTGGTTTTAAAAGATAGTAGTATCCCACACTGATCGATCTTACCCTACAGTGAAGAATTGCCTCATCTCCTGCCTTCTAGACCTCATGAGTTGTTTGTATTCTCCAATGCGCAGCTTCTTGCCATCAACAATGCAGGTGCGTTTCGGCCGTGGTTTGTATTTGTAGTTGGGGTATTTCTCTAGGTGGATCTTGCTAAGTCGAGCTTGCTCTTCATAGTATGGTTGTTTTTCCTGGTTGGACATTGATTTCCAACGAGAACCTGAAATCATAATAAATATGTTTATGTAAAATAAAGATAACATTTAAAGTCTACCATAGAATGGATGAAAAGACAATGGCAAGCTAAATGGAGTTGATCAACCCTCTAAAACTATATGGTATCAGTATTCTTGATATACTCAAGAACTCATCTTTAATTCCATTTGGATTATTTTTAAAGTTCTTTCTGGATATGGCCTATAGAGCTGGACAAATTATTCAAGGATATAGCAACATCACATCGTTTACACATAGTAGAAAAAGAACAATTTAGCCACAAGTGCTGTTAATTTTGGTTTGCTCATCTTTGCTAAGTATTTATATTTTGTCCATTAGTTATATAGAATAAAAGCAAACCTGTTAGCAGCAAGAATCAGTCAGTTGCTTTATGCCTAGATTAGATCTTTCTAAAGGATACAGAAGAACTGCTAAGCTGTTTTTCCTCCATCTTAAGGGACATAATATGTTTTTATTAACAAATAACTATTTTATTCAATGTTGCTTTGTTTTAATTCTGAATGTTTTTATATCCAAGGCCAGAAAAACAGATTTCTCACTGTTATGTGCAGTAAGTGACTATTCAAGTGAAATGATGTTAATAACTGATAAGATGTATTAAATGTTATTGAATAAACTCGCGCTTCTCTCAGTTCAGTAAGTATGCACGATACGTTGACATCTTTATTGAAACATTGATCTTATTCAATCCTGTATATCCATTTTACACAATACAGAAGGTTGCAGTAAACAAATCAAGCTGAACAGACTGCCAGCTATTTAAACTAATTATGCATATAAAGGTCACTCTATATTATAAGCATCTTTTCAGTGTCTTTTTCAAATGTTTTGTCTTTAAATGCCTATGTGACTTGATTGGTCAAAGCAACAGTTACTGTACGACATCAATGACCACTGATGTGAATACATAGAACATTTGGTGACATGTTTAATACAATACCACATACTTATTGGATTTGTGTGAAAATTCAATATCTAGTATGTCTCAGAGCTCCAAAATGTGTATCGTTCCTACTTGACGGTATTATTTACTCTTAAACTTGAGTATTGTTGCGTTTTGAGGCAAAATTGTGAATCATTTTAATGTTATGAGTTGTAATGGAGTCCAATCACAAAGTTCTCAAGGGAAACGTATTCACTACCACAAAACACAATAGAAGGCAACGACATTACTGATATTATACACATGAGTGTTATCTACTAACGACTGTATGGCAGACTGATTTGTGCAGGACGTTCAGGTAGATTAGTTATCTTTGTGTAGGATCCCAACAAACATGTAGGATTCAGCTCGTCTGGTCATCATGAAGGATGCTCTGCAGCATGGTCTCCAAAATAAAGCTAAATGTAACTGAACTGTGGATTAAAGTTTTAGGATGTGTCAACAGTAATGAAAGGACATATGCATATTTTGTATGTATGTTAATTATAAAGTAGTATTTTTAATACTAAAATTCAGTGTTGTGTTACAAAAAAGGTTTGGGTCACCGCCCCAATATATATTTTAATATTTTTACTGATTTATAATACTGTATTTGGAATTTGGTTATTTATCCAGTGTTTTGTTAAAAAAAAAAAAAGATTGCTTCTTTAGCCAGAAGTTAACAATATCAAACTGATGTATCCCTAATCAGAATGTAATATTAACTTATATTAGGAATGTATCATGAAGCAATATTAGTTGTCAGACACAGTTTAGGACATTAAATTACACTGATGAGGAATCAACAAGAGATCGGTGCCATTTTATTAACCTACATAATTTAGGAGACACCCTGGTTCTAATCAAATATTCCATGTAATTTTATACTAGAAGTCTTTGGAGTCAGGGCATGTGAAAGTCAAGCCAAAACTGACACTTGTTCGTCCTTCCATCAGCCACATATTTTTCTTAAAGACGGCACAAAGAGTTAACTCTGAAATTTGCCCAATCTGGAGAACCCCAATAATGTGGAGGTGCAAGATCAATTCCCAGGAGAGCTTCAAAGTAAAGCCGCATTTTTCTAAGGTACTTGAGGATGCAGCTTGCATTTCAAACAAGTCCCACCAATGACATCTTTCCTTTCCTTCTCAAATTTTTACAGCTGTAAGACTGGTGAGTAAAGGGAGACGGCTATAGTAAGAACAAACGTGTAATAAATGCTGATCATGACCTGAACTGCCATAAGAGTTTATAGGCTTGATGATTAAGCTTATTAGGCCATGTCACACATACTTGGCATGGAAACTAGCAGTTGCACAAAATGGAGGAATGATATTTTAAGCATTAAAATGCCTAAATTTTGCATGTGTAACACTCAATTAAAATAGCTTTGACATATTTTGGCAAACATACTAATCCTTTCATTATACACATATTACTCTACCCTGTCTAACTATATTAAATGTTATGAATTTCACATCATGAGTTATATTAAAAAAATACTTTAGCAGTTATACACACTATGTCAAGCACACTCCCAGCTGTAATGGCTTGTAACTTTGGGATGGTTTACAGAACAAAATGAAAAGCATTTGCTTATCTGGTTATTATTTGTAATGAATTTCCTAAACACTTAAAGACGGGAAATTGTATTAGCCAGATGGAGAAGAGAAATAGGTTATATTATCATTCAAAATACCTCAATACAGTGTCAGTTATGTGTTTTCACAGGCTATTTATTACGTTTTTATTAGACTACATTCAGAAGTTAATTGGCACCCTGCATATGGCCAGATTTTTTGCTATACAAGTGTTTCTATTGAGGTTAATATTGTAGTAGTAGTGGCTGAAAGAGATGCCATTTGTAAATTATGTAGAACATTTGTAAGCTCTGGTTCCTTGAAATGAATCAGTAAAGAAGAATGCCATATAAAGAAGAAATGGTCCCTATGGGAAAAATATAATAAACGAGAAATTCAATGAGTATTTTGATGATTGCTCTTACATCGTTAGAAAGAAAGTCTTTCTTAATTATGGAACCTCATGTAGGTGGGCTCCTACGCCTCCCAGGACGTCTTCTCTCCCCGCTGGATGTAACATTTTATGTATGTAATGTTTATTTATTTATTTTTTCCTATGGTATTTTTATATTGTATTTTATGTTATGTAACAAATGACTGAACACCTATACGCAATAATTTTATTTGCACAGATTGTATATTGGGATGTATTTATTTCTATGTAAAGAAAATAAAAAACTTATATAAAAAAAAAAAGGTTGAACTTGATGAAGAAAAAAAAAAAAAAAAAGAATGCCATATAAGACAACTAAAGAGATTTACATGACATAAGAAAGTATGACCAAAATGAAAGCCAAGAAAAATGCCAAGAAGCAGCTTGTTCTTATGCTTTTTAATGTTGTTTGATTATTGTTAGTTCTCATATTAACCAAAAGACAGAGAGAAATAGATAATGTCTGAGAAATTCAAGCACACAGGACAACCAATAAAGAGGGTAGAGAGGAAGGTTGACCAAGAAATGTAGAGAGAGAGAGAGAAAAGCTGACTGAGATACGACTGTAAGGAAATTGTAGGTCTCCATAAGGCAGGTTGATTATCTTTTCTAATATTATAAAGCATCCTTGTGCTTATAGTAAGTATATATTGTGCTCACCCTTTCTATACCACTGATTGACAGGTGATCATTACGCCCTCAATGTCAGTAACACTGAAAATGCAGGCTTACTGAACGACTCACTAACAATTATGGCAACGCTCAACTGAGTGCCACATGTATGTTGCTATTAGCATAAATTAATTTATGCCGTGAATAGAAATATTATTTTTTTTTTGCCTATCTGAGCTGCATCTCAATGACAATAAAGATATTAATAAGACTCTGTATATTCATTACTTCTTCCGTTGTTATCTTTGAGAGGTGTCATTCTATAATTACTGTTCTTTTGTAATCATTGTGGCTATTCAAATATTAATGAAAAATAAATTATATACTGTACACAGAGTGAATTGGGTTCATTACAGATAATCACTATTTAATTGCTATTCCCATATCTTGCACTCAGGTGTTTCATGCCTAGCCAGGTGTAATTTTAATGAGCAGGTTTTGAAATGATTTTAAGAACATTATAAGGGAAAAATAATATATTCCTAATATTAGTATTGATTACAGGATTTTAGGGAAATGTTGCAGTGTTTATGTACTGACAGGATGAATGATGACGGTTGGATAATTTTATGCTTTTTTATGTGTTTTATTGAGCCAGTTTAGTGGTCACTATCCAGAATCCTTAGCTGAGCCAACTAGAGGTTTAGATGCTCATTGAGCGGACACAGGACATACTAACAACATCCTTATTTAATTATTATTGACACTGCTACTAACAAGTTTTCCCTGTCTGCCCTTAATGGTTGGACCTCAACCTGGGAAGGTGACCATAAAAAGCACTAGCAGTCTTATTTTTTGATTTAACATGTTTGACTGAGGTCAGTAAAAAATAAACAGTTTATTATAGTAGACTGGGGCCTTTCCATGCTCCCCCAATCTGTTCTCTGGAGTGGGAAGTTATGTCCACATTTTGCATTCAATCCCAAAACTTGGAATATCACTCCCTCTTTTCCCACAAAATACCTCCCTTTATCGAAAAAAAAGAAAAATAATTTTGAAGTACACATGTTTTGATTGCAAGAGATGTGTGATATAAGTGTAAGGTTTCAAAACAATATATTTTTCTAAACTATTTTTGTTCATAGGGATGGGCTTCCCCGCAACTTCAACCATTTTCAATGTACATATCTATATTTACCCCTAATTCAAACAACAGGGGGTGTTTACTAAAGGATTGTGGGAGCCTGAGTTAATGCACAACCCAGATTCTCAGCTTAATGTACATTTTATTAAACCTCCTCCTCCCATGTTAGGCCTTCCTCATCTCGAGTTGTAGTGAATGGAGTAAGCTATGGACATGGTAGGGGCGTGTAACCTGGAAAACTCAAGTTCTCCAAATTTACTAAACCCTCACCCTGCTTTTTATTACCCACAATGCTGATATTCACCGTTGCATTTTTCAACTTTGAGTTAGCGGTATATTTTATACTTAAAAAAAATAATATAGCCAATATGTATCTATTAATATACAACATACACTGCTAGATGTTATATATAGCAGTTTATGTTGTATATAAATAGGTGAATATTAGTTTTATTATTTTATTTAAATATAAAATACACTGCACTACAGGGGTTGAAACCAGAGATGCTTCAGACCCTATGGGTCCTCTTATTATAACCAGAGGAGTCCTTATGGACCCCATGACACCTAACATAAACTACTATACAATGGGGGTCCGTACGATATAGAGGGTTAATGATTGGTGACATGGCAGTCCATAAGGGCCCCTATGGTTACAGATTAGAGAGGACCCCCATGGGTATAGATTAGATTATGGGAGTTGGTGGGACCTCATGATAACGGGTTAATGTTAGATGCCATGGGGGTCTGTAGGGATGCCCGAGCTCATTGGGGGTAAAGTGCTAATGTATTTTAAGAGTTTAGTAAAAAAAAACTCTCTTCCAAGAGAAAGTTAAAGAAGAGACGGACATATTAAAAATCACTGGTAATTTCTGACTTGGGTGCACATGCCCAAACTGATTGTAGCAATTGACTGGAATCTAAAAGCACCACTCTGCTTATCAAATGTTATTCACTTCAGATACTATTCACAACCTACTTCAAATAATTAGCAATCACTTTTTACAGACTAATTTTCATAAAATGCAATTTCACAAAAACGCTTAAAAACAATAGAAACAATAATATTAAAAAATATACATTTTTTATAATTTGAGAGGAAATGGGAATACATCTACAGCAGAACAACAGCTTAACTACTACTAAAATTAGAACTACAGTTACTAATAAATGACAAATTATATCAGTAGTACCTTATATATTTAAGTGCAGCATGCTATGTTGTTCTATTGCACTTACCTAGAATTTTGCTAATGTTAGAGTTATGCATGTCCGGAAAAGCCTGGAGAATTTTTCTGCGTTCGTCTTTTGCCCAGACCATGAATGCATTCATTGGTCGCTTGATATGTGGTTCACTGCTACTTCTGCCACGTGCATCCCTGTAGACTCGAGCTTCGACCACTGTGGTACCTCCTGTTGGCCAACAATAATACTGTTGTAGTTTAGCTGTAGAGCCATTCACTGCTTTACTTCCTGGAGTATTAGAGCAGCAAGAAACAAATGCATGCAATGTCTTAAAAAGAACTACTTCATAAAAGGAAGGACTGGTTGCTCCCCAACTAGGTTTGAGTCTCTTTGCAAAAGAATAAAAACATATATAATTAAACACAACATTTTAGATTAACCAATTTAAATTCTAATTCTTTCTCATTAAATTGTGGAATATACGCAGAATCAATTTTTCATCAAATTTTAAAAGGATTTAATATGGCTATTTCCAGTGTTTTTTTTAATTTGATGTCCTATATAATTATATAACCAAGTTTTTTGTTTTTTTTTAAATTAAAGAGTTAATTTTTGGAAAAACAAGATACCAGAAATAGAGTTAGTATATGTGACTACACCATGTATATATAAGCATAAGAGCATTTAATAGTGTCTTGTAGTTTTAGTCCCAATTGTTATTTCAGACTTTTATGATGTCTATGTGAGACATTCTCAATACGTCAAGTAACCATTACAACAAACAAGATTATATTTTTGTCTCTCATTTTTCATGTTTTCTTCTATATTTTGGAATTAATAATTTAATATCTCATCCTCTCAGTGAATACTGAACAAAGTGGAATAATAGAGCACACTGATACACTAAGAGCCCATCTTTAGTGTGGCAGTACAGGGGGAAAAAGAATAAAATTCTATCCTAGAGTCATTCTGTAATCAAGACATTTAAACCTTTTCAGATTTTTGTATGCAAGTCTTTGTAGAGCATTACATGGCATAGAACATTTTATATTGTGCTTCAATAAACTTATAGTACCAAAATAATTTTATATAATTCAGCTTTTTTAAATACAAGAAAATCTATTCAAACTCTTCTGTATGCCTATAGTTGTACTAATAACGGAAGGATAAATGTATGACTAATCTGATACTTTTTGCTGTCGTACTCACAGCACGTTAATTTCATTTAAAATGCATTGACCATAGCAGATAAATTGATCACACTTTACACTGTTTTGACAGTTATTTTATTGTGCAGTGAATTGTAGTATGGCTTCAGTCTGACAGTATCCATCAACTTAGGGCAATATGCTGACATCTGGGCCAGATGAAGACATACATTACCCAAGAAAGGAAACATTTGTTCAAAGATGGTACAATTTACTCTGCACATTCAATCAGTTAATTTATAATGCCCTGACTGCTATTACTTTACATCTCACATTGATTTAACTATTATATATATATATATATATATATATATATATTTATATATATATATATATATATATATATATATATATATATATATATTCATGTACATACATACTAAAGGAGGGAATCTGCAGAATATGCTACAAAATTAAAGCTATTATAGAATTATATATTTTGCTGGGACAAAAGAACCACATTTTGGGTCTGCCTATTATATCTAGCTTTGCTTAATACATTCTCAGGATATCTTTCTGCTTTTCTGTTGCTTAACTGATATTACTGTAAATATCCCTGCGCCACCATCTTCTCTGTAAAGTGGTACATTTGCACTTTACCCCTAATTCTTTTACTAAATAGCCTCAAATCACTTATTGTTCTAGTATTGTTAATGAATATTATTCACTGTGTCACAGATTGACTTAATGGTCAAATTACTGGGATAAACTCATAAACACTATTTATTCAATAACAACAACAAAATGGAACGCGTGCTTATTTTATACTATTTCATGAATATTGGTCACAGAAATAGGAAAACGTGAAAAATAAACAAGAAGAACTGGTGTTGTTGAAATTAAACTAATATCTGGTCGTCAAAAATATCTATATATGATATGACATAACACAACATGGAAATATTGAGAAAATGTGGTACTTAATTTCATATATTGGCTTAATATAGAAAGAAATTATATTTAGTACCTCTATATTTTGCCATTTTATTATATTGTTTGTTAATTATGTTAAATATGTAAACCATGGAATACATGGTTCCATCAAGATATATTTCATTATTGTATCTTTATTACACTAAAGTTATAAAAAAAATAGTTCTGCAATATTTAATTAAAATATAGTATAGATAGCAATGCCCTTGAAGACTCAATCCTCCTAAAACTATGCTTCTTCCACATAGTTTGGTAGAGTATCCATAATTTGTATGACAGTATAAATTTCTTCTCTGGAGTTAGTCAAGTAAGGGCGACTGTAACTGGTAGGAAATCACAGGAAATGTTTGTCTGAATTTTAATAGTAGATAGGCAATGATGGGTATTTAGGCTTTGTTAAACCAGAACCAAAATGGCAGAATAAATTCTGCATGGATATGAGTGGTATTTTAATGTAAAGATATATATTTTTTGGTACCTACAAAAAAAAAAATGAAATTGAGTTTGTATTTGTTTAACAGAACCAATCTAACAGTAATATTCATGAGTACTTAATTGAGCAATATCAATATGTCTGCTTTATTTGCACTTTTACAAACCGCATTAAGATTACATTACTTTTTGTGTTCAGCATCATGCTACATTTTGTACTTGTCTTGTTCTTTCGGAGCAAGCCTCATGGAGGCAGTTTAGGCCAACGTAGAAGTGAAATACTGCAGGAGTTATATACACTGCCATATGTGAATGAACAAAGGGACCATACTGAAGCCTTTTGTGGTATTTTCTAATGTTTTTCATCTGAGCTTTAAAAGACCTAATGACTTTGTGGTGAGCTGATGCATGCGGCTCGTGGCTTTGCAAAATGAAGGTAATTCTACCCAGTTGTAGTCTAGCTTATATTTTCCAAAGTCTCTCTCTCTATACAGTGTTAGTATAATCGTGTAGGTTTACTTTTTAGTAAATTGCATATACTTCAGTTATTTTTTTCTATCTTGGTGAAGCTGTATATATCGCTAGCACAACATTGTTTTTTTTTTTTTTTCAACTGAAAAGTTTGCATGTTCTATTTTTATATTGACTTGGAAAATATTCTAACTGGCGTTAAAAATAGTTTTGCTTTTTCCAAGGACAGAGAATTTGAAGACTTGTTGTGGTTTTACCCATCAGAATAGTCACATCTTTGTCTTAGCCTAGCATTTTCCTTTCATTCTCTACTTGCTTTTTTATTTCAACTGGCCATAGCAACTATAAATATTTAGATGTATAAGAATTGACAATCAGGATCATTCTTTTCTAGTCAGTAAAAAATGCAAAATCATTCATTTAGAAGATGATTATGGAGCATAAAGTGAGCAAAACATCAAGAAGAACACATTTTATATGGTTTATATCACTATAGGGTATGCTGTGTAATGTATTCCTTTCAAGTATATCTCCTGATTTTTTTAGAAAGTGAGTTCTTGAACACAGTAGTGTATATAACTTTGTCTTGGCATATTGTTGGAGAGTGTGCCACCAAAAAACGACGTAACACTGCAACATATGTTGGTGTCTCAGGCTATGAAAAAATTAGTACTGGGCTTTTTTGTGAAATTGTCAACAAGGGTACCGAATCCTGAATTCCATGCCATCTGGATATGTTTGCTATTTTTTGAATTTGGTTTGCTCAAACCCTGGTTTTATTTGGTGATGGATGGATTATTGGACTTAAACACATTTGCAGGAAGACTAAACTTTATCTTATGCCTTACAAATTGACTCAAGTCCAGACGCCTTCCACCAATCCTTTATGTTCCTTCAAGCTCACATATCCTGAACGGATTGTTTTAATGGTTGTTTTATCAAGAATTTATGATTATTGTTTGAGAGATCCAAAAATGTTACTTTGTTTCTATGAGTTCTTGGTACAAAAGTTACAACAAAAATTAAAATTGTTATAACTGAACAAAAATATCATATATTACCATTATGATGTTAACCATATATCTATGAAATTAAAAGGGAACATTAATAGTGTTGAACACAACGACTATGAGGTAAGTAGGCAGATGCATTTTTCAAAATAGAAAAATGTAAAAAGGAACATTATATTTCCTTTTTTAGCTTTCTGGGATCCTAAGAAGTGATAAATAGCTTGGAATTGTGTCCTAAAGTAGGCTTATTTAGCAATGGACAATTTTTTGTCTTTGACATATATCACAAAATAGAACAGAAGAGCTGCTAAATATCATGCTAAATACACTGTACAGTCCAAAGTGGAAAAGAGGACTTATTTGAAACCTTATTACAAATATGCCTGTCTATTGTTTTGATGTGTTGACTCACTTTATATTGCAATTCATCTCTCTATAGAAATGCTATCCCAAACACAAGTCCACACCCACAATGGAAAAATTAATTAATGGGACTAAATGGTGTTTCTTTTGGACAGACAGAGTCTTATAACAAGGGCTGACTCATGAAGTAAAAAATTCTTCATTCCAATGAAAATAACAATTTAGTGGAACACCACTACATTTGCAGAACAGTATAATTCAGGTAGGAATAACAATATAGATTCTGCAAAATGCTAAATTAAATAAAAGAGAAGTTTGAACAAAAAGTTTAACTACAACCAGTTTGGCGTATTTTAGAGAGCTTTCTGATACCACTTCCAGTAGCAAAATAACGTTATTCTGAAGTACAGGCTCTGCTGTAGAACCTTGTTACTGTTTGTTAAAAAAGGGTAAAATTATATTGACCAAAGTGAAAATTAAAAAAAACTGGTGCAGTAATTCTCACATTTTCTCTATAGAAAGGAGGCAAAACTAATACTACAACTTAGAATATGGTAGATTATCAGCAAAATAACTATTGAAGCCTCATTCAATTGAGCTTTTGGGAGATCCAGGCTTCGGAAATGTAGCCCGCAAGTTATTTTGCTATTCAGTTGGCATCTTTTTGCGGGCTCCAATCGGGTAACGGGCTCTGGCCTCCGATTCACTTTGAGGATTTACATCGCAAGTTAATGCCCCTCCAAGCCTTTAATCTTTCACGGCCACAAGAGTAGCGAACACTAAAATTGCAATTCGCTTTTCTATTGCTCAGATTCCCCCTCGCTAAGCAAGCCTACAAATGGCAAAAGTCGAACCACAAGTCACAGGTACCAAGGAGGACTCACAAAGGGCTTAACAACATGTCCGGTGCACTTTGAATGCACATATACACACACTACTGTACTTTTATTAAAAGTGAAATGTATGTTATGTCTTAGAATTAATAGCACAACATTCTCAAGCTCGCAAATCGGCCCTAAAAAATACTTTATTTCTTGTTTAATTTCCGTGCTACATCGATCCCGGCAATTAATGTGTTAATACATATAATGGAACTCGCATGTAATAGAATATGCTATTTACGGCTTTATCAATATTGCATAATATCTGGAATGTGGGGCCGATCGTAACTTGTAATTCAAGCCCGTAGGACTTTAAGCCGTAATGATGACAATCTCTGTTTCCATTGGCTGTTTCTATCTTGGGAGTTACGGCCTTGGTTAATTGATCTGTTCAAGCTCACAAATGCTATATACGATGGCATGGTATCCGAATTTCGCTATCGGCCCATAACTTGTGGTCTTCCCGAATTGAATAGCACCGTAACTCGAGCGGGCCCGGTGGAGACACCCGCAGACATACGGACTACATTCCATAAGTTACGGCCTATGAATTGAATGAGGCTCTATATTATCAACATTGGTGTCTTCAACCGTCCAAAATGTTTGGAGTATACAAAAATTGTTTTGAAACACGTCATTTTATTTGGAATAGCAGCAAAGGCAAACTTAGGTTTTAATTAAACTTAATATATGGTAAAGGTGTTATTTTTATGTTTCCACTCATCCCGGCAAGGACCTTTCTTTAGAACATTAGTGGTATTGGAATTTGATCCAGCCTTTACTGCTATTGATGTGAATGGCACTTAATGTAAGTTTGATTTCAGATGTCTTTACAGATTGTTATTAAATCTCTTTAAGGTCTAGTTAAAGGAGTCTGACATTCCACATAAAAATAGAGATGTCAAGTAGTTCAAATCGGTGATTTTCACTGCAAGGTCACTATCCTATGCAGATTTGCTAAAATATACAGAGCAGGTATGAATGGGGGCCATCCTTTAAACTACTTTTTCCATTAGCCATTTATTTTTAGAAACAAAAAGTATTAAAATTTTGTTTTTGTAAAACTATAAATCTATCAATTAACAAAACAGGACTTTTTTGGTAACTGAACAGGTAATAAGGACATATTGAGAATTAGACTCAGTAGAATTGTGTTATATAGAAAATAAAATATTTCCTTGCATTTCTAGAGATCTGTAAAGAAGCAGTGAACATAAAAACATAAGCCAATTTAACAAAACCATTAAATATTCATAGTAACATTGTGATAAAACAGATTGACGATACATTTTCCACATCATTTGTAATAAGTTAACAAATAGTCTGCTTAATGGGTTGTTTCTCTCAGAGTTGTTCTGTTATATTAAATCTATATTCAAATACCAATTAATTTCTCTTTACATTTCAGAAAATTACAATCTATGCTAAGTTTATTATTGGTTGACTTATATGTTCATTCTTTGTCTCTCCTTTGGGAGATAATACGTAATTTAGTCAATGTCTCCCCATCTCATGAAGTGAAACTACAGGAGTTTTGAAATTACATCTTAAAGAGTATGTAAACTGTTCTCTTTATTATAGGAGTTACGTTCAGCTGTCACTCTGTTCCCACCACTGCACTTTGTGACAAAAGAAGCACGCGTTTTGCCTTATTTAATCCTCCCAGCTGGGGAGATCAACAAAAAAGCCACATTGAGGTTGAATATTTGAGACACCTAATCAAGGAAAGCAGAATACTCCAACTTACTCACACTGCCCAAACTCAAAATCCTCTATTGTTTCCAAAATGATATGTCTCCTGCATTTTGTAAGATAGAATTCTGAGGTCTGGGTGTTTAAGTACACACAGAAAACTGAAGTTATAATGTGTAACATTTCATAAAATGCTTCTCTTTTGCCATTTCTAGTTGATGTATCCACTATGGTAACTCACCCTCAGCATCTTCAGGTCTTGTAAGGTCAATAACACCAGGGCCTAGTTTCCCATCCTCATTGGGTTTTCCTGTCATCTGGGGACCCATGTTTTCAAAGTGTGTTCTCTCCTAAGAAATTTAAAAGAAAAAAGAATTATGATAATTGCTAAAGAAAGAAACATATTTTGAAGCTTAATTTGAACATAAGGTGAGAATTTTTATGAGTCATTCAAGAATTTATACCTTGGGGTGTCAATATTGTCAAAGGATGCATTCAGTTATGCCGCCAATAACATACATATATATACATATATATGCAGAAAAATGGAAACAAAAATTCAAAAACATAAAATGAAATATAAACTAAAATATTAGATGTTTATTAGAATATATTGATACTGGCCAGTAGAGTAAAATATGAATGTATATTTCTAACGCATTTCGCTCTGCCAAAAGGAATTTAATACAAGCCAGTATTTGCAAACCCCAGGAATACAAATGTTATGTAAGAAGACTTTGAATACCAAGCATTTGAGCTGATTAAATACACTGTAGATAACTAAGCTCATAATGATGCTGCATAATTGATGATTTGAATTAGAGTCCAATGGGAATTACAAAAACCAAATGAAAATTAAAACAAATATGCAAGCCTAGTTGATTAAGATATAAAAAACAGAACTGCACATCTTATACTTTCAAACCCAGTATTTTAACATAGCTGAAAAAAACAAACAGAGCACTCTTAAATCTTTAAGTGAATTACAATATCTTGCCTCGTATACTCCTCAGGTATTACTGTATGCAGACTAGATTTGTCTTGTCAACTATCATTAAATATATACCTTGCAATTTAAGTTTTACTACATTGTAATACCTTTTAGCCAGGTCAATGTAGTGTTGCCTAATAAACAATAATATATACATGGGATTTGTAACAATGCAGATATATCCTCCAGAATTGAGGGTCTTGATTTTGAAATCTAGAAGACATGAGTTATATAACGGAGACAGAACATGCAAGGGTGACTGGGTGAATTACAGCCCAGCCATGTAACTGATTCAGACAGTGAAAGTGTACCCTGGTGGAAGTACTACAATGACCAGCCACAACAATGAATGTCTTCAAGTTTTTGAATAGGAAGATGTATTTAGCTGCATGTATAACCTATATCCATTTCTGTATCGTTACCTTGTTGTGGTGAAGGGGCTTGTGTTCTTCGATAAAGCTTTGAGCTATACCATGTAAGGTCACCCAACATGGGCAGGTCCTAGCAGAGAGGTCAGACAAATTGCTGTCCACTAGAGAAGAAACTGGCAACCCACTCCAGAGATAACCTTATGGATAAACTCAACCAGAGACATGGCGGTAGATGTGCCTGGCATGCTGTGGTCCTTAGGGTCACAAAGAGTTGGACGCAAGTGAATGACTAAATAGTATGTATCTCCTGTAAATAGGTTGAGCTATTCCGTATCTCCTGTGGCGTAGGACGAGCATTTACCCCAATTCCCCTTTTATTTTTCATTTACCTGAACAGAGATGTTGGCCCACAGACAAACATCAATCTAACTGTAGTAACTTTGATGTCCACATGTTCAATATTTTTCTCCCCTGTTGACAGGCATATATGTAGCAACACAACACCAGTCATAAAAAATGCAATATTCTTTAAAAAAAATATTATAACAATAAATTGTTCTTTCTGTTAATGTGTTTCAGAAAAAAAACCATGTAGACAGCTCTATAATGCTTCCCAAGGCAATCTCCGCTGTTACCTGTATCAATAGCTAAGTATTCAATTGTTATCATTAATTTAGTGTTCTCGTTTTAAAAGAATACACGTTCTCCCTCATGTCTTGTTGTCTTCCCCTCAGACAAAACACAGCATTGTGTTGTGCTTGTGAATGAATGAGCCTCGGTTGTTCATTACTACAAAACAATATTAAATGTCATGTCAGCTTGGATTTGCAGACATGAAATACTAGCTTTTAGCTCCATGAACACTTTCTGCATGTTATACTTAATGCATTATGCAGAAGCAAAGTGCTGATTGCTGTTCCTTCCATTGTTCACTGACCTAGTTCTGTTCTGTGCATGTTAGACATCAAAAGGGAACATTAGGATTTTCTCTTATGAGAGATGTTTAAGAGACACTTTTTAAGGAGAAAACATATAATTATTTTATAGCTGTTGTGATAATAGATCCCCGGGCTTTGCAAGAATGCACTTGCTTTAAAACTGTTTTCAGTCCAAATTCCGGATAAAGTATAAATCTGAAGAAATCTTTAATTTCATCATTTTTACAATATATCTAAGAATCCTATCTATACATATATTTGTATCATATTTATGAGATTACAGCAATAAAATAACATTTATGCATCAGACATAAGTTTACAGTTAATGTGTTCTCAATTACTTGATACATAAAAGTGACAGAATTAGTATCACTTAGGAGTTTATTGGGCTACATAATGCTTAGACTAGAAACGACTTGTTTCCCCCCGAAATTACTGAATGGGCATGGCAAAGATGTAATTTTTTCATATCAGAGTAAGTTTTGATGGTCAATTAAATCTGTTGTGCCACTAGTCAAAGCCTTAAAGGGCCAGATCTCTGAATCACATGGTGTAACACTTCCCCAGCAATATGTTATGACATTGGCCAAATATTACTACAATATATTTTTTAACTTGCAGCATCTATAAACAGTGATATAAGCCGGTGAATGTAGAAAACAATACAATAATGATTTTATCACAACTTACCATACATTTATATTACTACTGTATCAATGTATTAACAACTATAAATCATCAATCATGTAAAACTGCAATAAATATAATAATGAAGAGGTGTGTGAACATCACAGATGTCATTTGAATAAATTGAGATTGTTAGTTAATCTATCCCAAAGTGTCTTAAAATTAAATAAGTAATAATACCAAACATATCACTGAAAGTATCCTAACTATGCGTTGTCAATGGTTGTGTTCCTCCCCTACAAGCTGAACCTTCTGGATATGTGAGAGGTGATTTGTTTGTGACATAGTGCTGTCCTAAAGTAACTATTGTTGTTCTTGTCCAGTCATTCAGTCATGTCCGACTCTCAGTGACCCTATGGACCACGGCACACCTATCATTATGTCTCTGGATGTGCTTATCAATAAAGTTATCTTGGTAAATATACTGGAGTGGGGTACTAGCTCTTTCTCCAGTGGATCACAATTTGTCTGACCTCTCTGCTATGACCTGCCCATCTTGGGTGACCCTACATGGTATAGCTCACAACTTCATTGATATATATAAGCCCTTTCACCAAGGCAAGGTAGCGATCCAGAAGGGGAAAGTAACTATACTAGCAAATGGATGCATTATTTAATGAATGGACACTCACTGTAACGTTTTTCTTATTACCGCTGCAGTTTGTTAAACACAATGTGCCCTGCACACTTATTAGTAGCATGTTCTCAACAATATGCCATTTATTTAACCTGTTCAGTTGGTCGTTAATATGATTGTTTTCTGAGGACTACCAAAATAACTAAAGCACATTACTTTCCTGCTAAGTCATTTATTTAGTTAGCAATTATGGAAAGCATTGCTACAGTTAAAGCTTCACCCATTTGAGCTCTTCTTAAATATTACTCTTGTAATGTTGACCATTACACAATCATTTCTTAAGCCCCAAAGACATATTCCAAAATTGAAAAAAAAAAAAATCTCAATGCGGGCTTCAGTCAGATATGCTTTTATAAATGTGAAAAAATACTAGCTCCTTAGTGAGAATGACATGGGGCAGACATGAGGTAGTGTTTATGCTCTGCTTATATTTCCTGTCTATCATGTTGCATGCTCTTTTTAGGTGTTCAGTTTCAGTTCCATATTTTGGATGGGAGGGGCAGGCATGGAGATTTCTTACCCTGTCAAACTATCGCCTCAGCTATTTTGAAGCACCCAAAAAAGTGTCAGTGGTAAAAAAAAAAATCAAAAAAAAAAAAATCACAGACTGGCAAGAAGTATGAAACTTCAGAGGCTGTGGTACGAATGACCATGATGTAGCTGGGAGTCGTAGAGTGAGTATATAGGTAGGCAGAAGCATTTCATTAGAATTTTCCATCAAGATGTGTTATGTTGCATGTTTTTTAACATTTAAAAAAACACTATAATAAGAATAATATTATCCATGAATCATATGGGATTGTTTAATGGAGGGGATAAGGAAAAATGTACATACTATTAGATTACATAGATACAGGTATGGCACCGATTATCTGGCATGCTCCGTTCCAAACCGATTTTGCTGGACCAGTGGTCCAGCAAATCGGGTTAATCTGTTAAAGGCACCTGAGTGCTACAGGAGCGCCCATCCCTTAACCATGAGCGCTCCTGGCGCAACACCAGGGCAGGAGTAGAGTCGTGAGGCTGTGCGAGCCTGTGTGGGGATGCTCTGGTACTCCATCCGGTCTGGGGGAGTAAGTATGCCAAATAAAAGGAGTTTCTGGATGAAACGGTTCAAGAAAATTGGTCCCCTACCGGTACCTGAATGTATGGGACTACCGCTTTATTAAGTGGAATACATTAGTGGATCTTCATTTAATGGCTCCCATAAGAAAACAACGGAGGCCTCTATTCCATAACTCCCGTAAAAGGAAGGCTGACCAACACATACAGGAGTTTTGAAAAGCTAATTACCAGAGCAAAAAATACACTCAGGGGGATTTATCCAGTGCTCAATTCTTACAAGGGCCATGGAATGGAGGTCAAAAAGAGTAAAAGGACTTCAATAATGCCAGGCGTACACATAAGACTTCCCAGAGAATGTATTAAATTAGAGCCTTTTCGTTCTGGGGGCTTCAGTATCTAATTGTTCAAGTGAGGAAGTTGAATTCCTTGCCAATAAATGTCTCCCCATTTTTTGCTGCTCATTCACTACACTCCAGTAGAAATATATTACTAACACTTGAAGGATACGCACCACCTATTCCCTTCTTTGTTTGTGGCATTACTGTATGCATACAGAAAAAGAAGCATCAAAAAGTTATTTAAAATAGGGAGCCTCTGCGGTTTTGATTGTTGGTTCTTTAAGCGTTATGAAATGAAGATGTACAACAGCAATTCTGCATGTTAAATAAAGTTATTTCAATGATCTACTCCCCCTCCCTGAAAGCTGATGAATGCTTAATTTTACAGGCCAAAAGACTCTGCTATCCATCAAATCCGCATATTATCACAGTCAATGACAGAGCTGCCCTGTTGATGACAGATAGACTGTTATACGATTATCCCTTTTTTTCCAGAGTCACTGAGCCAGCCATTTAAGCCTTAGGGCATAATTTGTAACTTTGCAATAAATTAGCAGTAGTCACTTGACTTGTACAGCTGATGATATCGATTCTCTTTCCAAAGAACAAATATATAAAAAAAAACAAGTTGTACAAGTTGCTAGACATGAAAAAAGGATAACTCTCCCCACTTATTGTGTAACTACAGCAAATGCTAAAATCAACCTGAAATAGATTTAGAACACTGTAAATACACACAGTGCTATAATGGATTTTTCTCTGCAAGATAAAAGCTGAATTGTTGATGGGCACTGTATATATTCATAAAATTTTATATACTATGCTTTATACACTTATTGGCTATTCCATAATAATGGGTAAGCTAACACTAAAATTGCTCTTAAATTTATATGCGTTATTTATATGTTACCACATAACAATGCTTTTTGTTGTAAAAAAAAAAATATTCTGTTTATTAATGTAACTTTACAACCACTACATCCAGGATCCGAGCTAAATTAATGGCATTTTTATTATTTTATAGTGTCATTAAATTTTTACTGATCACTCCATCAAATAAGAGCCATAAAGACCCATAATGTAAACCGGGACACTTAGATCAGGGGAGCAATGCATTTCGTGTAGTTTAAAGTAAACTGCTTGCAATAAAGGATATTTATGCTTTTTCTAAACATGGGAGAATACTTGGGACAAGTTTAGCAAAACAGTTTGCAGTTGTGCAGTGAATTGTGTACTTAACGCAGAGTGTTCCCATTTTTTACTCTAAATAAATGTTTTTATGTGTTTACATCTTTTTTCTTCTCTTTTAGCTAACCAACCAGCAATAGGAATAGTTGCTATTATAGTCTATTCTGATGCTGTGAAAAGCTAGAAATTCACAAGCAAGGGCTATTTAAAAGCAGTGTGACTGTATTGGTCCTATAAAGTGTATATCTCACCACCATAATAAGACAAGGGCATATTAAAGAGCATTACAAGCCATCTACATATTGTTATGCCTCTTTTTTCACTAGATAATTAAATATTTTGAACAGAGATTCCCAATAATTATTAAAGGGATTATCCTTAAACTGTCAAGCTCATTTAATAATTGGTCCATTAAAACTATATTAAATTTCCACTGTAAAGCCTTAACAACGTGAACTAAATGTTTTATTTAGGCACTGATCATTAATAAAATTCATATTAAATTATATATAAAAACAACATTCAACATTAAACTTACTTTCAACATTTAGATTAAGCTCCTAATTGTTATCCAGTCATTATAAGGCTTATGGGGTGAGCTTCAAAGAAGCAAGTGCTACATTTTCCAACACAACTGTACCAACAAATTGGCTGGAGACTTGTATCATAGACTTTTCTCTTGGTAGCAAACTCTTGTTGTTGGGAAATCATATCAACAATTGTTTATTCTCTTATAAAATCTAATTGTTCTTCAAACCCTTTATAAACTCCATGCTCACCTTAATGGTCTTATCAGAGTGGAGACAAACACTCATCTGGGCACAGATACTGAATATTGCTATTATAAATGATCAAATATGAATTTTATTAATGATCATTGCATAATTAAAATAACTTGCTAGGACATTAGAGTGGTCCTTTAAAAAGAGATTCTTAAAAAAAAAAAAAAAGCTATTGTATTTTTCATAAACATCTCCCTTTAAAGAGTTTTAACAGCCAATGTGGAAGTTTATTTAAATTGCAAGCTCCCCCTACTGTTTTATATATGTACCCATTGCAAAATGGATATTTAAGTTTCAGATTTCCCTCACAGCATCAGTTTACCAGTGCAGCTAAACCTGGAGACTCTGATACAATTTATAGCTTTCAAGAGCTCAGCAGAATGCCTGGACACCTTAATCCTGTGTGTGAATTACGTTTGTTTAAGTTTGATCTCATTACTTTTATAGTTATGGGATTTAGTCCATTTTAACTGGAGTGGAGCAAAGTAATAATGACAATTTTTTGTAAATATATATATATATATATATACATATATATATATATATATATATATATATATATATATATATATATATATATGAATGAAGCTCTAAGCTATACCATGTAGAGTCACCCAAGAACAGGTCATAGAAGAAATGCCAGACAAATTGATGTCCACTGGAGAAGGATCTGGCAACCTACTCCAGTTTCTTTGTCAAGAAAACCATAACCAGAAACACATATTGTTACCGAGAGTCAGACACGACAGAAGGACTGAACAACATGTACATATATATGTATATATATATATATATGTAATGTTGCATTTAAATATTAGGATGGGAGAGAAAAAAAGGAACATTTCTGCTGTCAATGTTTTTTTAATGAGTTTATGGTGAGCCCAGCTTAAACTAACAAATAGAAAAGTAAAAAAATGCAAAGTTATGTTTAAGAACAAAAGCATACTTTATAGATACATTTTGTACATAACACAGCGCTCACAAAATAAGCTTTCTTAATATTATAAAAAAAATCAGAATAATACAGACTAGTTTTGGGCCCACACTAATACTAATGTCTTTCTGTCCAATTGTTTATTGCTGGTATAATAAAATATCAGAGCATTTTATTTTTGTAAAAACTTGGAGCAATATAATTGACTATTTTTGAAAATATTCCTTTTCTAAAAGCAGCTATGGAAAAAACACTGGCCAAAGCAAACACGTACACATAAGTGTGAAATGGGAGTCCCTGAAAACTGAAGTCGTAATACTTCTGTTTAATTTCACGTTTCTTCACAGCTCCACTCATGCTAAAATTAATCATTAAATTACAGATTCACTAATAAACAAATGATCTGAACAACATGAAGACTATTTTTTGCCTCTCTCTGACAAACTAGCCAACCATATAATGACAAAATAGAAAAGATTGTGTCACGGGGCAATAATTTATAGCAAATTTTGCCATTAGGACCACAGTTAATCACTATCATTTTCTCATTGTGGTTTAACAGTGTTTTCATTTTTTTTTTTTTTTTTTTTAATAGTCATAGGGATGGAACAGAAAAAATAGTCTTAAAAAAAAAATAAAGGCTGATTGTTCTCTATTAAACACAATTTTCTTTTCCATGCCAGAAACGTAAGTTATTTTTTGTCAAACCATATGCTTAGAGATGACTGATTGCATCCATCTATTGAAAAACAATATGAAATGTAATAATACACTGGCACTCCTCCCTACCGGATTACCAAGACTGATCAGACTGTGCCCATGCCTCAAATTATTTCAACATGCTGCCTTTTTTTCCACATCTTAAAATAACCCAGTGTTGAAATGGAAAATGGTATAGTTGGATCATTGTTTAAGGTTTTCCTCTATTTTTGAGTTTAGCTAACAAATCTATTTAGTTAAAGTATGCATGGGTGGGCGGTGATAGCAGCATGTATTTCACTTTGTCAAATTCTGAAGGCATCGTTCCAGAAGCCAGGTAGCAGCTCCAAATCATAGCACTGAACCCCTATTGGGACACATGAGGGTTACAATCATTTAAACAAACTGTAAATCAGAGTGGGCCATTAGTGACAAAGGCAGAATGATGAGAACATTTTATGGCACGCTCACATGGGCTAGAAATAATAATTAATTGAATGCAATTCTCCTGGTACGCCAATTTACATTCCTTCAGAACTCTGCGAGTGTTGATAAATAGAGATCACTTTAAATGCTGGTTACTAATGTTATCATAAAGCAATGTACAGTACATATATTAGATTTAAAATGTTTATTCTCTGAATGCATGTATATTGTTAGAAATGTGTATTTAAAATATTATACACTGTTGCAGAAAAACATAAGGGTAAAAACACTGAAGCCACAAAATTAGGCATATACTTTTATATATTTTTGCTGTTGGATACTATTTCCAATTGCAGGCTCGGACCTTTCATACTAGATATGTAAGGTAAAAGTGGATCTGTAAAGTTGGATATATAAGCTTAAAGTAGGTTTTGCCACAGTTCAGTATGCAGGGCTAATTTAGATATGTCTGGTTTGGTACACAGGCTTGAAGTGGACCTGCCATAATGCAAAGGCTTATAGTGAACTTGTCACGTATGGTACATAGGCATGAGGTGGCCCAGTCACATGTAAGATTATTGGTGCTGCTTCCAGAACATTAAATATCAGCTCTACATTGTACTGGCCATTTTTTCTAAACTAAATAATTCTCAAGATGTACAGTCCTTTCTTGGGGTGACATATAAAGCTAACTTGTAGCAAGTTATTATTCTACTTAGTGACATAGTTGGCCAACAAAGTTTCTGTAATAAACAGAAATGATCTACTTCTAACTCCTGAACTTTCAGTTCATACAGTAAGGTCCCCACCCCAACACTGATGAGAAATACATGGCATTATTTAGAACACGGTGCTACAGAGAAAAGACTGCACATAATAGGAATTATTTGGCTAGTGCAGTGTATGGCAATACTCCTTAAAATAACTAATCATGTTCAACATGGTTGGCCCATTTTTTTTTATGATTGAGTAAATTATGAATTTGACAGATTCCGTGGTCTCCTCTATATCTTAGAATTTCTGCTTAAGGGATTCCTCATGCTGGGAAAGATTCAACCATTTTAACTGTTAAGATTATTTTCGTATATTAAATATCTCAATGGATTCTGAACATTTACTAATAATGGAGGAGTTTAATCTTCGTTTAGGGACAATTTAAAGCATCAAAGGAATAATTAGTATTTGACATTGACATCTGACAAATCTCTTTTTTTTTTGTTAAAGAACCTTAAAGGGGCACTGTAGAGACTTAAAAAATGCTTGTGTATGAAGTATGCCAAGCAATGTAACTGTGTCTTTAACTGTATATATATATATATTTATATATATCATACTTTTTAATGTGAATGCTCATGTTTTGGCATCTCCATTTTGTGATTCAATTCATTGTATCCCCCCCACCCCATGTCACACATGGAGCCTGGTATGTAAATTGAGTGGGACTTCATAAACCTGGTATAGAGTGTCCTGGATATTTGTTTTAATCTAGAGATAAGCACAGACAGTCTGAATAGAGATGCATTGTTTGATCTTCTTTGCAAGTAATATGTTTTCTTATCTCTGCTTTGTTTCATAGGGCAAAACAGACTCCCAGGACACTTTGTACCAGGCTTATGAAGCACTCATCCAATTTATTTACCAGACTCCATATGTGATATGTGGGAAGGGAGGAGGAATACATGGAATTTGATCACAAAATAGAAAAGACTTGAGCATTCACATTACATAGGTAGTATGCTTTTTAAAAAAAATGAGTCGCTACAGTGGTAATTCAAATACATTTTGTGAAATGCCATGGAACCTAATACTTCCCTACCACCCAAATGGTATTGTCTGCAGTTGCATAGAGTGGTTCACAAGACCTGAAAATTGTGATAATGATTTTGATTATGTTTGGGGAACCATGATTGGATTGCATGTAAATGCTAATAATCAGTTCCTTCAATCCGTACCCACATTTTGTGATTTGTTTGGAATATTTCTGTTGTTAATGCTTTAATTCAGAATCAATATGATAAAAACAAGCAATGGATTCATTTATTCCCTGTACACATTTCTAAACAACCACTTACATTGGCCCACTGTTAAAACTGCCATCTGTTTTTGATAGGGTTAACCAATTAGTATGTTATATATAAGCATGCAAGCCATCAGTAGTTAGCACTGTGATGCATTTCCAGCGTTGTGGTAAAATGGCTGCTCTTATGTGGTTTCCAGTTTTACATTGAAGGATTGATGTATGCTGACTTTTCTTGGCTACTGCTTTGTTTTAGTAGGGTAAAATCACTGAAAGAATAATCTGACAACAATGAAGAGAAGAACGTTAAATTGCTTGGTGCACTTGTATACTTTTCTGCCAAATATAACTAATGTGGTAGTTATTAGGAACCATCTGCAAAATAAATATGTCACCAAGTAAATTAGTCCACATATCCCCTAGCTGTTTTGGTCACAAAAATGTGTAGTTTCTTCAAATGCTCTAATAGTGGTGTAAATGTATAGGGGACTATATCAATAAACAGATAGGCAAATGCTTTGGGGGCTACACTCATGTGGGTCATGTATGGTAAAATGATGCGTCTTTCCAATTCCCCCTCCTCAAAGATCTTGCATGCATTGTTTTCATGTGCTTCTAGTCATCGACTGCACTGACTTATTTATAGAACTTTATTATTGCAGCATCATGTTTTTCAGTAAGATACAAGCGGTGATGTCACTTGATCACTGCTGTAAAAATTATCACACCCATTGCATATTAATATGAATATAATTCATTATACATGTGGAAAGGAAACACAGTAAGGTTGTTTGTGAATTATTTCCGTTCCGTTTGTGCAAAGACAAAGCCCAATGTACGGCTGACTAAATTTAAACTGCATCTGTGACTCTTTTTAATTGGAAGATTACTTTCCTACAAGTAAACATCATAAATAACTTCCTTAGCTTAAAGCACAGTAATGAAATACAAATCTATCCATCAGTTGTGACAACTAACAAAAATAGAAACCAAGTGCTGTGTTTCTGAGACTAGTAACTTAACTAGTTATATGTGAACAGTTGATATTTATCTCAGGTTATTTTATTTGTGTATCATGCATTTATCACAGTCCATTGAATCTGTCCGATGAAATAATTTCATGAAATAAATCAGGATTATAATCCATTGAAGTTCTCAAAACAACTTTTGGAATAAAAATAGATGGCACTTAATCTCTCTGTCAATTTAAAACTCCTTTGCCCGTGTATACGTCATCATTTCACTTATAAATGTTCTGAGCACCTCACTAACAAAAGGTGGTTTTCTCATGCTTAGGAGATTTGCATTTTGGGATGGTCTGTCTTTGTGGGTGGAGGTAGGTTGATATGCTACCAGATGCAGTGGTGTTACAACATGATGACGTTAGCCTTGGCATTTACCAAGGAGACACAGAAGTAGCAATCACTGTGACAATGTCTTCCAGATAAAGCCCAATATTGGGTGAAACGCGTATAAATACTGCTCCAGTGTTTTTAACTACTGTATCTCTTTGGTAATGCCAACATCAACATCATTATGTTATAAAATCACCTAATCTAGAAGCACACAGAGAACTGAGAGCTACAACTACAAACTGAAGGATTATCCAAGGACTTAAGTAATTTTGTTTTACACAAAATATTGTTTTTTCATTGGAGAAGCTTCATGACCAATACTTGGTTCTGCAACACTGAGAGATAGATAGTAATAGATAGATATATAGATAGATATAGCTCCCTACACACATACAAATAGTAGTGCACATTTATACTTTTTCAGATCTCCAATACTCAGCATTTATTTTTACAGGGAATAGAGTGCAGAAAATAGCATACAAGTCATTTTAGCTCAATACACCAAAATACTACTTTCTCAAAAATATATGCATGGTAGGAAAAAGTACCCCACATGTTAAATACAACACTATTCTCTATGTATTCCCTAGAACCTAGACAGCTACTTTACATCTGTAATGGAACAATACATAAGTATAAATATTATTTATGTCATTTATTTTTCTTTTCAATTTCTTGACATTCTCTGGGTAGACAGCTTGTGGTTGTCTTATTTAAGAAAATAAAAAAAACAATATTTAGTCAATGCATCTGCAGGAAGGAATGTGAGGGAATTCTCCAGTTGCAGACATCAGATACAAGAGAACGCCACGAGCTTGCAATTACTCATGTCTGAAAAGGGAACATAATCAGTTTTTGGTTGGTACACAATCAGTCTGTGGCAAACTTTAAGAGATGTCCAAATGCTTAACTTGGCGGGCTGAAACACTGACAAAAAAGTAGCAGCAAATTGCTCGCGGAGTGCTATGCCAAGTAGATGTCTTGCATCAGGATTTCTTGTACTGAAGCTGGTAAACAAAAGTGTTGGATTTTTTTGTGTGTGTACAAATTAGTTATGGCGAGGAGAAAGGTGTCTATTCATACTGCATTATAAATACAGCAAGGAAACTCAAACATTTGTTGACTAGATTTACATTCTCCAGACTGAGAAAATGAGTGGCTTTCCTCATAATTTCTTAGATTTCTTCTGCTTTTGGGTAATAATATGCAACACAATGTTTGTTTTGTAAATTGGAGCATGTAGATGCAAAGGGATTAAGGTGCAAAGTGGATTGGGATAAAATGGAGATATACTACCTGATTAATTTGCATTTCACTACCCAGAATCCTTACCTGCAGTGGAATCCTTTTATACAGAGTAAGCTTAAAATCACATCATTTTGTTGCTGTTTTATTTGCAGTTCTGCTATTGGCAAGTATGTAGTAACTCAAAAGAGAGGGTAATTTTTAACAAGAATAGAATAAAAAAAATGAAGTAACTCAGATTACGCTGAGACTTTATTTCCTCATATAGGATACGGCTAGTCAGCACATTCTGCTTAAATCATCACTGTGAGTCTTCCTAGTCTTTAAGATTCATGTTGCTATTGCAGTGAGCTAAGCTTACTCACATTGTACTTGAGATGAATTGATCTGATTGATTGCAACGAGCACTTAGCCTCATTTTTTAGTGTGGTTCTTCCTCAAAGATAAATCAGTATTTAATATCCCTCCAACAGCCCCGCTAGATAATAAGAAACCTTTTTTCTTAATACCAGACAAGTTGCTTTTAAAAACAATTCTCTTTCTTTACAGATGGATTCCCATCAGGTTTGATACAAATTGCATTGCACTAAATTGGTTTGTCAAGTAGGTCATATTAAACATTTTTTTTTTTACATTTTGGTATTTTTCAAACAGCATGCTTTGTTTTTGCTTAGTGATATATAACTATATATATATATATATATATATATATATATATATATATATATATTGAATAAGTAATTCAAAATGAATAATAAAATACTTATACTTATTCAATTAAAATTTGTTTTTAAAATTATATATTTTTTCTTTACAGTTATCTATAGATAGTATTTAAACATAGAAAAATCATTGCATATTGTGGTGAAAAATGCTAGCAGTAGCTTGATAACTTACTTTTCAGAATTATTTAATTGTTGCATGGTTCCCCAGCTTCCACCTCTCCAAGCAAATACTCTAACACTTGATTGTTTCAGACGGTCACAGATGAGACGGAAAAGACAGTGGTGTCATGGGGGGAAAAAACACCCCACAATGTTTCTATGGTTGCCTTGATTGGCAGGCTACTGTCTAAATGATTGGGGTGGAAATAAGGAATCAATCGGGAGTGAAAAGCAGGGAGTCCATGACACAGGGAAAGACAACTGAAAAGTAAGTTATCAAGGTTCATAGATTTTTTATTTCTAATAAATGCAAAAATCTTTCGTTTTTTTTGTGAGTTTTAAATCTTTTTGTTGCTTTAGGTAAAGCACTGCGTACATTTGATTTTAAGGTCAATAACAGGGCCCTCCATTCTTTTGCGTTAGGAAGTTACATGTTTATACTGGAATAGAGCATTAGATAAAATTAGAGTATAAGTTATAGTATGTGGGACAAAACATATTGGGAAACAGCAATTTCATTCACAACTGTATGGTAGTCATATAATAAATACCATAAACAATATTAGCTCCATCGCAGCTAAATACACGTAAGTCAATATCACCTTCAAGTAGTATGACTAGGAGTTATATTCAGGACCATATTTCCCATTATATTGAGTAGACAGCTATCTATGAGCTATCTATGCATCTCCGGGTGGGAACAGCAAAGCTCTACTCCTATTGGCTGAATGATGCTGCTCATCAAGAAGCTTCCACTGTTCTCTACAAAGTATCATGGCAGCTGTGGTCTTGATTTCAAATCAGGAATATCAAGTACAGACATAAAACACAACTATCAGAATTCCATACAGCTGTCTCTAAGGTTAGTCATCCAGTTTCTGATGGGGAGGGTCACTGGTTTTACATTTTCTAAGCAACAGCTGAGAACAACTGAGTTCAGAATTGTGCAGGTGACTTGTAATATTTGGAAGAGGGAAATTCACAAGACATAGCCCTCCATTCAGTTGAGTAAATTTTAGTTGCAAGAGCCCGTAATGGAGCCCGTAAAATAATTTGCTATTCAATTAGCTAGCCGCAAACAGTATGAGGGTTACCGGCTGAAAATCCCTGCAGTTGTCAAAATCGTAACTCCGACCCAGCTAATCCTTTGATCTTTCAAGCCCGTTTCAATTGCAAATCGCTATTCAATTGTTTTCTCACCCGTAAATGGCAGATGTAGTAGATTCTACGAGTACTGGATAGGATTTGCAACGGGGTTGTACACCTGTTCGTAGCACAGTAAATGCAAATCAATACTGCACTTTAAAAGACGGGGAAAGCGATGGAAGACATTAGAATTAATTGCACAACAGTCTCAAGCTAGCAAATCTGCAATCAAATTGAATGTTTAATTTCCCTGTCATATCAGTCACGGGAATCAATGAGTTAATACATATCAGGCCACCCACATGGACTAGAACAGCATCGTCAATCATTTTTATTATTTTATACATTGCCGGATTGCGAGTCTGATCGCATATCGGACGTCTAAAGCTAATTGATTGAAGGTTATCCTCCATGTTTTACTGACATCATGATGACGATCTCATTTACTATGGGATGTTTCTTAATCAATACTTACGGCCTTGTTTAATTGATCATGGTTTACAGTTTAGGCTTTCGGCCAGGTACCTGCGGGCTTGTTCAATTGAATCGCTCTGTAACTGTTGCAAATTTCAAGCCTTTATGGTCGGTATGAAGGCAAATGCGGGCTTGCAGGCCCTAGATTGCACTTTAACCCCATCTTTTGCACTATGAGCAACAGAGCTGGTATTTAAATACAGAACTGAACAGCAAAATCTACTTATGGTTAAATTGCCAAAATGTGTATTATTACTTAGCCTGCTACAATGCAAACAAGATATATTTACAGTGACTCTGTATGTGTCCTTTTTCTAAATCATATTTACTTTTGTTTTTGTTGCTAAAGGGACACTGTAGTGGTAAAATAAGGCCATTTGATAGTGTATTATAGAAGGTAACCACACTATGAATTCATTACTTTATATTTCTTATTTGTATGCATAGCACTGGGCCAAAGCATATGCACACAAACAACCCACATCATTACATTATTTTTCTGCTTTGTGTAAACCTAGAATACATTGGTTAAATAAATAAAAAAGTAATCTACAACTGATAACTTATTAGGCAATAATAAAATATATTGATATTATAGCTGTAGAGTGTTACCATAGCCCATATTATCTAAATAATCTTCTCTTTGTAATATATGACACTATTCTATCCACAGTACAGTAATTGGTGATATGAGCTTTTTAAACTAATCAAGACATTAGTACTTTAGTTCTCCAACACTGCAGCCAGCAGAGGGCAGCTCTAACCTCAGTATTCACATCTCATTCAATGAAGTCCCCCTTGCACATTCTTAAGATGAATCACCTTACACCATGTACTATGTTTGATCTCCTTTAATAGGCAGTGTCCAGTTGTCACAGACGGTCATTATATGAAGTCATGAGCCATTGTAAATAGTGGCCAAAATAGATAGCATAAAGCCTTAAACAAAATATATCAATTTAAACATAATCGAAAACATAGACTTTGACTGCAGATACAAATCAATAGTCCTATTTAACCTGTTCTTCTTAAAGTATTCTCTGGATTATTTTATGTATATATCAGCTGGTCTTCAATTATTTTTGCGGAGTTGTCTCATTCACTTTTGCTGGGAGATTATTCCACTTTTATACAGATTATATACTGCACTTTCTGTAAAATAGCATTTTAAGAACATGTCCAAATATTTTACTCTTCAACTTCAAGACATGTCATTTTGTTCTAATATTCCTATTTTTAACTCTTGCACCCTGCTAAATCCTTTGATATATTTAAAGATTTCTATCAGATCAGCCCTTCTCTTGTATTATAAGCTGTAAGTATTTGGGTCATTAAGTTTTTCCTTATAAGTTTGTGGCTCTCAACTGCCAGTCTTTAAGACCTTATCTGCTGGGCCTCGGAGAGCCCAACACTTTAAGCACACAAGAACCATCAGCCATTGTTATAGATAATGTATAGAGGAACTTATATGCAGTTAAAATGAGATCTACTCAAATGAAAATGTAGGGTGCCACATGTAATATCACCCTGTTATGTATCTCTAAAGTGGTGTTTGATGGCACTTGGAATTAAATAGCCTGTCATCAGATCAAAAAGGTTGAGAACCACTGTTTTAGACCATTTATCATTTCCATTGCCATTTTCTTAATTATTCTATGTTATTATTAGCATTTTAGAATTACAGTCTCCAGTACCGAATATAGTACACTAGGTGAGGTCTGGATAAGGATATATATTGTCAATATACATTAAAGATCTGAGCTATTATTTTCTATATGCTCTTTTGAATAATCTATCTCGAAAATGGTCAAAATATTTTACAAAGTAAAAAAAAAAGAAGAAAAGAAAGCCAAAACAATTTTTCCTTTTTATATGCCACATTCCTGTTTATTCTAAGTCTTCTCCCACCTCAGGAAGTTGATCTGGTGAAACCAAAACGGTAAATTCCACAGCAACATAATTTCATATAAAAGGTAATAAATTAGAGGCTTTGTTATTTTTCTTGATATTCTAAAAATATATTGCATCATTTCAAGCGTAATTCTTCTAAATAGTATTTTTTTTAAATAAGACCAGACAGATCCTTTAACGCCACTGGTGCAATTTATTTGGCAATAATCTATATAAATCTATGGTTTATGTTCTTTAGTAAGCAAAATCTCTGTATTACTGTGTTATGCTCTGCCACCTTGTTGTCAAGTTGGGGAGATCTCAACACACCTTATTGAAGGGACTCAGAGAATAATACAGGGATTGGGCAGGGTTTTTCACCTTACAGCTATGGAACTCCTGGCATGACTGAGGCAATCAGGCTTAAAAAAATACAGACGAAGCTAGACTTAAGTTACTTGGAGCCATGGCTAAGGAGCTGCTGCTCAGGGAAAGAAAGAAGCTACAGTTCACAGTGTGTGTGCTCCGCTCTGTGCTACTGAATCACCTGCTTCTTAAATCTTTAGTGTTTGGGGAATTCTCGTCTCAATCTCGCCGCTTCCGTCTGCACTATAAACCATTAGCCTGGCCGTATTCTTTTATGTAAATCCGATTCCAAATAGGGTGTCTGCTTTTTATAAATACATTTATGAACTTAGTAATCATTCTTGATTTTTCTTCTATTTTTGATACATACAATATTCCTTTAAAAGTATGTTTTATTATTATATCGGGAGTTCCGCCATACAAAATGCTTAGACTTGGAGGACGCACCTTTCAAAAACTTCCCTATCAAAATATACTATTAGTCCATTAATAAAAGATAATACATATTGCAATACTACTGCAAATCACTACTGTGTGTGTTTGGGGTTGCAAGCTTTTATAATGTTAATATTCAAGACTTTTGCTATATTTATATTTACTTTTTTTCATATAAAGCAGCTGATGTTTAAGTACTGTACTTTGTCTTAATTGAAGTAAATATAATACAACTGTAAATTATACAGGAAGTCTGTGTGGTCAGTAGAATATATACATGTACATCAAAACATTTTATTTAAAAATGTGAAAAAAAGGTTTTTTACATTACAAAAGGAAAATGACAATACATTTAGAGTTGGTTTAAAGGTGTGAAATGAAGCACACAATTATTCTGCTAGTGAAACACCTACAGATACAGCCTTGATAAACATCAAGTCAAACTTAAGAAGTAGATATGAAATATAAGCATCCCTTGTAATAGGTATGAGCTAGCATTTAGTATACCACATGACAGTGCCAGGTTTAATTTTTTGTCTATGTGAAAGGGTTAATATTTTGGCAAGCATATACCAATTGGATTTATGGTCTGAATAGTGAAATGATATAAAATATCACTATAGATGCCCCATATTATGATATAGGAATGGGCAGGCTCACCAGCACCTGATCCTTTATTCTCTGCTGGAGCTCACCCCTTACACTGTAGTTAGCTTATAATGTGCTTCATGGTATTTTATTTCCTATATGTTAGTTTGAACTAAACGTGCTGAAAAATGAACACAGCCTTTACATTTTACATGCAATTTTTTTCTTTTCTCAGTTGATTCTACCGCTACTTTTTCAGGAGGATGTGTCTTTGCAAATCAAAAAGCTTTGCATTATGTCTAATGAAAGAACTGGCAGTTATAGATGCCACATTTCCATGTTGTAAAAAGAAACCTTCTACATATTCAAAGTCTCCTTCCACATCGGGATGATGTTCAGCAGTAACCAAAATGGCAACATAATGCACATAAAATGTAATAAATTATAGACTTTTTTTGTTATTCTAAAAACCTTTCCTTGATTGTGAAGTATATTTTGATGTATATAAACAATTGTATACAAGAAAAGGTAGATCTGTGATGTGTTCATGATAAAATATATATATAAATTACTTTTTGTTATCCCAAAACATACAACAAACATAATTCAATAATTAAACATGCTCTTACATATGCAATGTCTATGGGGCAGATGATCCAACATGGTAGGGTAAATGATTATCCCAGAAATGATATTGAGAAGCATCTGTTGTTTTTGACCCAGAAATATCCATTACAGCTGAATGGCAGCTGGGATGGAGGTTTCTGGTGAGACTTTGGAAATACATATGGCTGACAGTGACATGCCAAAACACAAGAATATGTTGTAGAATAGATATGGTTGTGACTCACTGTGTGTACACTTCTAATGCAAATCCTTCCTGTGATGGCATCTATCAGCATCTGAAATATAGCAAATAATGTAGGGGGGTCTTTAGAAAACATATATAGAAATATAGATTAACTTGTCAAAAGGGGAACTGAGACTGAACAACAGGTGACGCTGACATGAATTCATGCAATAGCTACATTCAACTTGGCTACAGCAAAGCACATCAAGAGCAAAGCTACTGCCCCCAAGTACAATTACTATATCATTTCATACTTTACTTGCAAGACACGGTAATACTTTCTCTGGATCACATTCTATTTAATTCTACTTTGCTTTATTTAGCAGCAATCATGTTAAGCTCTCATTAACAAGCTGTGTATTATGAAACAGTAAATGTATATTTACTCTGGTTGATTTAACGCTGCATTGTAACATAACAGCAGGAAAAGTCTATTGTTTCTTTACATTAGTAGAAGATTTTGCAGGTTTACATATAGAAATGCGATTGCAACATAAGATCTCAATCACCTGCCTTACGACCGTGCCTGTCACAGTTCAAGAATGCTTCGTACAATAGAGCCTGCAGGATACATAAGATGTGCTGATTCGGGTGATTATTCATAACACGCCCTGAGGAACAGTTTGTGCAAAACACACCTTTGGCTCATTGTTGGAAAGGAACCTCGGAATTCGTGTCCAAACATATCCTGTCATGCAACAATGACTTTCTGAATCTATTGTATAAATAAAATAGGCAACCAGCCACAATAATGCCAAGTGTTTATCCCCTATCTGAATCCCATTTTATTTAATAAAGAGGGCAGTGTGACACCAGTAAATCCAATGGACAATTTATGAATATATATATATATATATATATATATAGTAAATAAAAAGTACATCTGTGTTCACACTTGAATGTCTAAAGCAAGTTAGAAAACCTGCTTCCAGCCCAGAGTTCCGAGAAAAACAGTTATTACACTGCATTCTGGGAAGTTGAGCTGGGACACTCAAATATGGCCACAAATGCCTCGCTCTTCATTCCGTAGCCATCATCAAACATGGCTTCCTTTAAGCTTATGCATGCTGTATTACACAGCTTTAATGCAAAGCCAAGGTTGGAATAAACACAGGCTGAGTATCCAATCCATGTACAGCTGTTTCAAGCTTACTGGCTATCATCAGCATGGAGCGGGATCTCAGCCTGTGTTGTGGAAATTATGAGTAGGCAGTTCACCACAACAATCATATATAATATGGTGGGCAAAAGAGCGATAGAAGCCCTCCACCGTACAGTAGTACAGTAAATAAAAAGTACATCTGTGTTCACATTTGAATGTCTAAAGCAAGTTAGAAAACCTGCTTCCAGCCCAGAGTTCCGAGAAAAACAGTTATTACACTGCATTCTGGGAAGTTGAGCTGGAAGCAGGTTTTCTAACTTGCTTTAGACATTCAAATGTGAACACAGATGTACTTTTTATTTACTGTACTACTGTACGGTGGAGGGCTTCTATCGCTCTTTTGCCCACCATATTATATATGATTGTTGTGGTGAACTACCTACTCATAATTTCCACAACACAGGCTGAGATCCCGCTCCATGCTGATGATAGCCAGTAAGCTTGAAACAGCTGTACATGGATTGGATACTCAGCCTGTGTTTATTCCAACCTTGGCTTTGCATTAAAGCTGTGTAATACAGCATGCATAAGCTTAAAGGAAGCCATGTTTGATGATGGCTACGGAATGAAGAGCGAGGCATTTGTGGCCATATTTGAGTGTCCCAGCTCAACTTCCCAGAATGCAGTGTAATAACTGTTTTTCTCGGAACTCTGGGCTGGAAGCAGGTTTCCTAACTTGCTTTAGACATTCAAATGTGAACACAGATGTACTTTTTATTTACTATATATATATATATATATATATATATATATATATATATATACACACACATTTGCATGTCCCGGCTCAGCTTCCCAGAATGCAGTGTAATAACTGTTTTTCTCAGAATTCTGAGCTGGAAGCAGGTTTTTTAACTTGCTTTAAACATTCAAGTGTGGACACAGATGTACTATTTATTTACTTACTGTGGAGGACTTCTATTGATCTTTTGCCCACCATTTATCTAATGCTTGTTGTGGTGAACTACCTACTCATAAGATCCACAACACAGGCTGAGATCCCGCTCCATGCTTATGATAGCCAGTAAGCTAGAAACAGCTGTACATGGATAGGATTCTCCGCTTGTGTAAAATCTAGTCCTGGCTTTGCATTAAAGCGATGTAATACAGCATGCATAAGCTTAAAGCAAGCCATGTTTGAAAATGGCTATGGATTGAAAGAGCAAGGCATCTGTGGCCACATTTGCATGTCCCAGCTCTGCTTCCCAGAATGCAGTGTAATAACTGTTATTCTGGGAATTCTGAGCTGGAAGCAGGTTTTTTAACTTGCTTTACACATTCAAATGTGAACACAGATGTAGTATTTATTTACTACCGTATATATATATATATATATATATATATATATATATATATAGTAAATAGATAGTACATTTGCATTCACATTGAATGTCTAAAATAAGTTAAAAAACTTGTTTCCTGCTCAGAATTCCAAGAAATACAGTTATTACACTGCATTCTGGGAACCTGGGCAGGGACATGCAAATGTGCCCACAAAGGCTTTGCTCTTGTGATCAAGTACTATTCTAAACATTGCTTTCTTTAAGCATATGCAGTAAAAGGAGCTTCTTAAATTAAGACATTGGTTCCTTCACGCAAAGCCTAGGATGGATTATTCACAAGCCAGGAAACCTACCGACAGACAGCTGTTTCAAGGTTACAGCCTATTATGAGATTGGGGCCGGTTCCAAGCTTTTGTAGTAGATTTTGTGAGGAGGTAGTGCTAGCTTGTGTAGTAGATTTTGTGAGGAGGTAGTGCTAGCTTGTGTAGTAGATTTTGTGAGGAGGTAGTGCTAGCTTGTTTAGTAGATTTTGTGAGGAGGTAGTGCTAGCTTGTGTAGTAGATTTTGGGAGATATTCACTGCTGGTTTTTATTATTAAACTATTAAAGGACTACTGTAGTCATATATTTAAAATATTTCCCTTGAAGAGCTACATTTGAGAAAAGGATACTGTTAAACAGAATGTAAAAAAATAATCTCTAATATATTACATTTAATATACGATTATGCTGCAGTATGATCTACAACTGTGTTTCTGATAATCAACTTCCTGACGTGGGAGGAAACTGAATGCACAGGAGGTTTCGATAAGCACACCAGGAATGTGACAGCTACAATTCCAAGTGCTTTCAGCCAAACTATTCGAAGGCTCGCAGGAGAGAAAATTAAACCATGTAGTAAAGAAAATGCATATAAAAGCTTAAAATGTAAACACGTTGTTTATTTATTGTTTTTGGCTTTCAAAAAATATTTGGCCATTTTCAAGTTTAGTTATGTAAAATAAAATGGCCACAGCGGTCCTTTAAAACAACAGTATTTCCCGAGCTACGCTACTTAAAATTGTTTAATATGAAAGTATAATGAGTTAAACATTGCGACAGGCTTTGGTTCTAATTAAAGAGAGTAAACTTAACTGCAAAAACAGCAGTAGTGCAAAATCATTAGCACCAGTCCTGAGCATGCATCACCATTTAGACTGTAGAGGTGTAAGCAAGATGTGCAATGTGTTTACAAGGATAAAATAGCTGCAAGGCTTACTACAAGAACCAATGTCTTTATTGTCAAGGGTTTCTGTGCTTGATATTGGGTTTGTCCTTATTGTAATGTTTCCTGATACAAATAAACTGATCATGCCTCATAGTAGTCGTGGCTAATTAATAAGTGTGTCTGGTTACTAAAGATGCAACAACAAGACTAGTTGTTAAATCAGCAAACCAAATTAAAAATAAAATAAAAATAGAACTAAAAGTGTACTAAAAAATATAAATGTTTTAAGGTGATGTGAATTAATCCCAAAGATGACCCTCAAGGAAGCAGTGTCAGCAAGATTGCACTGCCTGTTCCAGTTCTCCTTTACATTGAGAATGCCATCATATCTCAGTAACAGGTCATCATTTACTGTAATATAGACCTGACCAGGGTGGATGGGCTTTTTAGGTCTACCTTCCATGGTCCAGCTTTAATGTGTATATAAACACATATTTGCCACTGTACACCAATAGAGTATTTTTAGAAAAAACAAGCATGGTTTGGAGAGCCATAAGAATATAAAGTGAAGGATCCATTATATGCTTAAGTTTTAAAGCAAGCATGAAGTAAAGGCCCCGTATAGCTGGATGACGTGGTCTTAATCAACCAGCAGTGTCTGCGTTTTTTATAGTGTTATAATTAGTGCTACTCACTGAAGGGAATGTGCGGTCCCTTCATGATGTCAACATATTGCAAAATGACCAAGAAAATTTGTCCTAATTATCTTCATATAAACAGAGCAAACTACAAAAATATTTTAATTTATATGCCCAAGATATATTTGATGTTAACTGAGATATGTTGTGGAATCGGACATTACAACAGCATGGAACCAAAATCTATTGTCAACGTGGTCCATAAAAGAAAGCGGACGACCTATAAGCTACTTGGCTTCATTTTGGTGTGGGTCTTATATGATACTAGAACCTGCATCTTCCAGGAACACCGAGGAACATTTGCCTAGAGCCTCAGAATACAGAAACATGAGTAACAATGGTTGCACTTGCCAACAGGTTTATGTTAAAGGACACTTTTAGCACTGTTTGTTTCCTATCCAGTAGTCACTTGAAGTGGATAGATGATAGTTTAACTCCAGTATTTTGAAGTATCAGTCTCCCTTTAATGAAATTCCTTAAGGATACCAAAGTCTTGGAAGTTCAGAGGCTAGGCAGAAGCTTGCAAGGCATCGCAAAATTAGTTTTTGGAATGGAATTAAACACTAATTTAGAACAACTACAAATATAAACGGAAGTGCAATTAATTAATATAAATAATATACTTTTAGACTTATATGTTACACAACCATCATTTAAAAAACAATTGCATTAAGAAAACAAATGTTACTTTTACACTGGTGCTAAAACAATTAAAATTATGTGCAATGCTGTGTAATGTTATAAAAATATGGGCATAACTGTCCATGTAGGTGTCACTTTTGGAATAATATGTGTCTGATATACACTGATGCAACAGTTCTTAATACACAGCCAATAAATACATTTTTAACTAATCTATAAAAAGTTATTCTGGCCACACTCCAGTTCAGGTGTCATTATATATTACAATGGCAACTGGAAATCAACTGGAAGGTTCATTTTTTGGATTCTCAAATTTAGATGGTCATCTGATTTACATGAAAACAATACTTTTTATTGTTCAATTTGTTGATTGGAATACTAGTAATTTAGAAATTCAAGTCACAACAAATATATTTCCAATAGCTCTTTAGTCCAGTAGTAAATTAGGTGCCCAACTTATATTATCTTCTGCATGTAATATCACAACTTAGCTCTTTTATTCATTTAATTGTGGGTTATATCATGAATATAAAGTTACGGTCTCAAGTGTGACCCTTTTCTCTTATTTTTTATTCTTATTTCTCAGTATCTTTAGAAATAAATAAAAAAGTTAAAGAAGCTTTTCTTTTTATTAAAGATTGTCTTAACAAAAACAAAACAACGACACTTGCAACACACTTGTTGAGTTCACCAACTTAATTGGATATGATCAGCTCCAAATGTTTACAGTCGTGTCATCTCACAAGATCATGAAGAGGACTAAAGATCTATTTTATAGATATCACTATGTTTGATATTAGAGTAACAAAATTATGAGTTTTTGCAGTTTTGGGATTATATTAAACTCATTCTGACTTTATTAGAATTATGTAGGATTATTCATACTGTTAAAATGTTAAACAACTGGAGCTGATTATATGTCTTTAAGTTGTATATTATAAAAGCCACCTGAAAATAAATGACTATTTTTATAATCATTTATTTATTAAGGACAAACAAATTCTACATCACTTAAATGCAAGTTACATTTAGTCCATGTACACATATTTTATGCATATTACAGTATGTGATTAATTACAGTCCTAATTACCTTGTCGCCTCTACAGTTGTTCAGTCCCATGTTGTTCATGGCCATTTTCCCATCTAATCCATGCGGCTGATGCTGCTGCTCCCTTTGAATTTGTTCTCTCATCTTACGAGCCTCTTGAATCGCTTTCATTACGGTGTCCTGGTCCCCAAATAGGGAAGGTGAGTTAAGACTAGAAAGAATATCTATAAAGACAAAAAATATACAACAGAATTTACTATGACATATACAACATACATTTAATGTTTAGGTCCATTAACGCAACTGGAATGTGAAACATTAGAATATGTGGTAATTGGTAGATAGTGATATCTGGTCAAATGTTTAATCTACATTCAAAATGGTGGTTTTAGTAGAAGACTTCTATCCCGAGAATCATTTTATTTTATAAATGTTATTTTATATAGTACAACTGTAACGTATAGTAATGAGACAGATCTACGGCATGTTTTTGCTTTAGTTTTACGATTTCATCCTGATTCTACTTAATCTTTTCCACATAAATAGGTCTCCAAAGTACAAGAAACACATGGGAGGTTCACGTTAATTTTAACATTACAACCATGCTGAAAATCTGCTTTGTATGCACTATGCTTCGGCTAACAATTTAGGAAAAGGCTGTCAACATAATGGGACATAATATTTAGTACCTTCATACCACATACTGACAGTAAAAGGAGCTTCTTTAATTAAGACATAGAATTGGTTCTGCAATATAGTTATATTTTGGATACCAAACAAAACTATTTTTATTGTACAATACTGCATGTTTGTCTTATATGTCTTAAAGATAGATAGATAGATAGAAAGAAAAAGTGGAGGCTTCCTACTCTGGTGCTTCACAATGAAAAACAAGGATAATATGTATGTCGTTATTTAATTTTGCATTCTCTGTAGAAAAAGAATCATTATTTGAGAGTTTGAAGAAAATTGCTAGAATTTAAAAACCTCAAACCACCAACACTGGCAGGGTCTGGTGCTACTTTATCTCACACACAGTGTCTGGCAAGTACCATATTCGCTTTGAACATGCCAGTAACCAAGCCCCACACTGACAGGACCCACAAGGTCGAAACAGCTGTCTGTGGGCAGGTTTACTTTCCAACCAAAGAAATGCCTTACAATCTTTGTAATACAAAAGACCCATGCACCAAGACTTGTAAAATGGAATGGAAGCTAAGAGTAAGACTTGAGTGGGTGTACTTGGTTGAAAGTCTTTACCTAAATGTTCTTGCAGAGACAATTAAATGGTACAAATACATTTTCAGATCTGTATATGATAGTTGTGTATTTTCTGGTTGCTGAACATATTAACAATTAGACATTACCTAAAGATGATCCTCTTCCCAAGGCGCCACTAATGGGACTGGGAATTCCGCTTTTGTTTGATAGGCTCACAGGGCTGGTTTTACTGCCTGAGAAAAGGTTTTGTGTTGGTGATGTAGGGGACTTCACGGGCTCAGCTGTCTTCGGTCGGGCTGACAAATTCAGTGGCTGCGCTGCTTCATCCTAGAGGATTTTAACATAAATAATGATTAAAACAAGACAAATGGGGCACATTATCACTTAAGAAGCTGCAGTTATTTTACACCTCCGAGACAATGCCACATTCTTTGGCAATAGTAACAAAAGAAGCTAATTATCTTGATCTTTGAAGAAACCACCGAAGGAAACATCATTAATCTTCCTGTGTTATGCTTGTATTTACATCAACAGAGTCGTTGCAACCTTCTTTTTTGCCAAATTAAAATCTGAATTAGCTTACATTATAGCTTCATTTCCTAATGTGTTTTCTGAGTTCTAAATTAACCCAGGGCATTTGCAAAGAATTATTTACATTTTCAGCAAACACTGTAGTGTTTTAGTTGCCTCTTTATTTTAATTATTCTGAAACAATATAAGCAGTGTTTCAACTAATATAGGAGCACTTGCAAATTGAGCTAGGTGAGGAAACAGCAGAATGTGACAATCTCCCTTGTTTTTCTTTATTTTATACATTTAGAGGAAAATATTCACTGCACTATATTATACAACAGTACAGAATGAATTTGATCTACTTAGGTTTAAAACTACAAAAAAATCTTCATAGTGGAGTTATCATGTTTTAGATTATTAGTTCTTTTTAAAATAGTCAGGAAATAGCAATTGTGTAATTATGTATTATCATACGTATTAAGTCTTTTTTCTTGTTGGCATGGTATGCTAATTTGTGCTTTAAAATATTACATTTACTGTATTCCTAGTTTTTAATGATCTTTAAAAAGAACCAATACTATTAAATATGACAGGACCAAACTAATTTTTCTTAAAGGTATATGGAATTTTCCCTGTTTTTCCCTCTCTCTAATCTAACACATGCTGCTTGTATTACATTGAGTCATTCTATACACATACAAATTTATTTAATATTTAAAAAAAAATGTTTTCCACACCCCCAGAGCTGCTTACTTAGGCAACTGGTACTTGCCAATAGAAACACTGCATTTGGGTATGGTTCTTAACCCTAAACTAACCTTCAATTTAACAGCAGCACAATGCAGAGATTGCGGAGTTGCATCGCTCAAGAGAAGAGAAAGAGGGAACAAGACTACAAAGCCCATGATGCTTTGCAGTAGAGATTGTTAAATCTATATATTGATTGGCCAAAACAAATTATGAATTGTTAATTTAGGTTGGGTTTTTCATGAGCATTCCTTCTCAAAATTCAACTGACAGAAAACTGAAGAAAGTTTGCAACTCGAAGGTATTTTTATTAATGGTTATTTTGGGATTTTTTTCATGCAAAAAATGTTTGCAGACACTACTGATTCTACTCTATCAGTTGCATTCATAATCCATGACATTTAAACATGTCTTTAATTTGATGCCTGAAATTAAATACAGAGTGGAATTTTGTTGTCCAAGCACATTACTGCTGCATTATATTTTTATACTTCTATTAGATTTTTGGTCTTGGTTTCAGCAGAATTAGGGAAGTAACTGTTGTTAGTCACTGTTTTTTTATAAGACACAATTACACCAAAGCTATTTTTATAATGAGTATTTTATAAGAAATGGTGTGCAAGCCCAAATAATCCTTAAAGGGTCCTTTTCATTTTTCAATCCATTTAAAAACTGTCCCAAATACAAATGAAAAAAAAAAAAAAAACAGCAAAACTAAAACTAAAATAATCACAATTATATGAAACATAATGCTTCTCATACTGGACTGGAAGAGGAAGTTGAAAGCCATTGCTGTAGAAGGGACCACATTGTATGATAACATAGAATAAACCAACTGGGAAACAAAGAAATAGGCCAAGTGCATGTATACTGCCAGGGGACTTAGGAATTTAATAATCAAGAAATCAAGATTTCAGAAATGACTGACTGCTTGGAGCTAAATATTTAAATATTTGTCATTTTTAGAGCAAACTTATTTTAACATTAAGTAACATAAACACATTCAAATTTGCACACAAAAATATTGGCTTAAGATTATTTTCATCTTGATTTGAAAAAGTAAAATTTTGATAAATGATGAATGATAACATAAGTTATGGAAACTATCAAATGATAGCATATTTTAATTTCTGTAGGGAAACCCCAAACAGTTTGTAAATGCCCACTCAGTAATCAAGATTTTCTAGCCAACAATGAATAGCGCTGGTGTTACTTCAAGCAAAAATGTTCTTCAACTTACACAAGGAAAATGTTAGTCAGCCAGCTAAGGTTTAGTTTGGGGTAGATCCATTTGGCTCTGCTACGTTTCACATTAGATGTTCTATGCAATATATACTTAACACTGAATCACTAATGTTTGGTGTAACTATACTATGGCAACATTGCTTAAACCTTGTGCCTACGCGTTTGGATGTTTTATATTAATGCACATAAGAAATGAATAGTCTTTAATGAAAAACACTTGCAGCCAATAAATATATGGTAAAGGAATGGTGATAAATTCCTTCTCATAAAAATAATTGAGACCTACTGTATACATTTGATTTATGCATTTGCAACGGTATAAAAATCTTACAGAGGTATATACTTGTATTGAATTGCACTGATAAAAGTAACCGAAGAAACCAATGTCACTCAGATCTGAAAATGTAAAATAAATAATAACAGGAGATGGTTCGAAAAAAAGTAAAACTATAGAGTTATTTCTATTCACATATTTATTTCTATTTCATATTTTTGTGTTGTACTTCTGTATATGATTGAATTGAGACCGGTCATAAGACTTACGGTGTTTAAGGATGGACAGGAAGTCTCTCTGTAGATGTTTCCTCCTAGAGGGGACACGGCCTGTCCACAATTACTAAGGTGCTCACCCACAAAAGGGTACATTAATCTAATGTGGCACAAATGTTGGAGTTAAAGATCCACAGTAGATTTCCATGATCTATAGATTATAACATATTTTATCAGCTGAATATTGGTTATATTTTTTTTAATGTACACAGGGAGTGAATAAGTGAGGTTGAAAGCTAATTTGCTATTCAATTGGCATCTTTTGGCAGCCTCCCAAAGGCTGCAAAGTTATGGCCTTGAAAAAAATGTCTGCGTTACACCTGTCAAGGCTTGGAGCAATACCGATTTAAGCTTCAAGTTTTGTGGGCTTGAAAAAAGTTACAGGTTTAACGCCGCCAAGCCCGTAAATGAGAGAGGTGAGGGAGAAGGGGCAAAGCGACACAGAGGATGAAGAAGGGGAAAAGACAAAGGGGAGAGGGTGGGAAAGAGACACAGGGGAGGGAGAGGGTGGAAAAGAGACACAGGGGAGGGAAAGGGGGGCAAAGAGACACAGGAGAGGGGGGCAAAGAGACACAGGGGAGGGAGAGGGAGGCAAAGAGACACAGGGGAGGGAGATGGGGGCAAAGAGACACAGGGGAGGGAGAGGGAGGCAAAGAGACACAGAGGAGGGAGAGGGGGGCAAAGAGACACAGGGGAGGGAGACAAAGAGACACAGGGGAGGGAGAGGGGGGCAAAGAGACACAGGGGAGGGAGAGAGGGGGAAGAAACACAAGTGTGGGGAGAGGCCCGCGATGAGCGCCTTCAGGCAGCCATGAGTGCCGAAGTTACAGGCTTGCGCATGCCGCAGCAAAGCCAAATGTGCTCATCGCGAAGCCCGCCAAGTTAGAGGGGGGGGAGAGGCTCGCAATGAGCGCCAAAAGTCAAAGGCACTCATCGCAAGGGCGGCCATGAGTGCCAAAGTTACAGGCTTGCGCATGAGTACATTGCATGCCTTGGGCTGCAATGAGCGGCAGCGCAGTAGGCGCTCATGGCGAGGCCCGCAAGTTAGACGGGGGGAGAGCCTCGCATTGTGTGGCAAACAGAATTGCCAGGCTTCAAATTTTATTGCCGTCATTTTTGACGGGCAAGTTTCTAGTAATATACATTATACTTTATTGAGCTACAGTATAATCTGATATTGTCCTGTAAAGTAGAAACAACATACAAATAACATAGAGATGACCATTTTAATTGTACTGATTGAAAACCACTTCTGTGATTTCTTTTATTTAATACGACCTGATTTCCTTCATTTAGGAATAAAATTATTATTCAGTTCCACCAGAACATAATATTAACGCCGGTTCTCCTGCCAGACAGGGATATGTTGACTGCTGTTTTGCTTGACAAGCTGTACATGCAGTCATTTCATTACTTAGTAAATATAGTGCTGTGCATATATTATTTCTGCAGGATGCCCAATGTTTTTGTTTACTTTTTTGGCATATCTTAAGTACAATGAAATGTGGATTAACAGATGGCTGTCTGTTTTTAAATACGAGACGTATTTTCTTTGAGAGCTACAATACGTTTTGCTTATACTAATTTGGCACTGTGTATTATCCAAGAAACACATTTTGTTAATATATAGCTCCATCCAAAAGATAACTTTTAAGGACCACAGAAAAAACTATTTACCGATGTTGAATCTTAAAGATAAAAGTTTTATTTTTATCATTTTTAAATAAATATCTGTGTGCTACATTAGCTTAAATGACTGTGTGCACTAAATAATTACTGGTGGCTTTTCCAATGAGCTGTGTTTGTTACTGAATGAATATCAATACAGCAGTATTAATTGCCCGCAATGATCATCTCCAAGGTGTTCTCATTTTAAAATACTTTAATAATGTGATTTTTGATCATGTTTACACTTCTAACTTAAACGTGGATGCCCATCTATTTGACCTCTCCATCTTTTTTACACATTGTTTGGTAAGAACCAAATCATTCTCGAACCCAACAAAGCTCCTACAAATTTGACTTCTATCCTCAGGAAAGATTATGGCACAACCAGCCGATAGCTGGCAAACATGGAGAACATTGTCACCACACATAATGCAATGAGCAACATTAAACCCATGATCATAGTTTGTATTCTTTACTTATAAATATAACCTTTTCGATTATTACAGGGATTTTGAAATAGTAGAGTAATATAAATCATATTTCCTTAATCTTGAAATTATTCTATGGAGTGTATACACTTTTAGATATATAGTAACTGAATAATTAACCTTCAGACTTTTAGTCCCTCCCCCCAACAACTGGCAACCAATGTGGTTGTATTTTGTTTGTTTGTTCAATTAAACTAATGAATGCAATTGCCTGCTGATAAATAATATAAACTATTTAAACCATTTCCTTAAAGGCATATTTAAGTTTCATGGATTATGAGTACATCTGAGGAGAATCAGTAGTGCATGAAAACATTTTTGCATGAAAAATGCACAAATAAACTTTAAAAAACCTGCAAATTTCTTTAGATTTTATGGTAGTTGATTTTGACAAGGAATACCCCTAAGAAATCCTAGCTAAATTAGCATAAAATTAATTATTGGTTTTGGCCAATCATGGGCAGCTCTAACATTGTTGACATCTCTGGGAAGTCAGTTTCTGCAAATCAGCACGGGATGTGTAGTCCCCACCACAAGGAAGCAACGAGGATCTCAAACATTGCTTCTGTGGATTTCTGCATTGCACTGTTGTTGACTTGCAGGTTAGTATAGAGTTAAAAACCATACTTGAATGCAGTATTTCTATTGGCTAGTACCAGGTGCCTATGTAGGTGTGGAAACCATTGTTTTAAATACAATAGAACTGTATGTGTATAGAACAACTCAATGTAATGTGTGTTTCTGATATAAGCAGCATGTGATAGATTAGAAAAAGTATACAAAGTATATATATACAAAATATGTTCTAAGTGATAACATTTAGCAGAAGATTGAGATCTTGTCGTTCCCCAAGCCTACACACTTAAATATCAAGTTCCATCAAAGTAATGTATATAATATTGACACTATTGCTTTTAATCACTCAATACACCATATCACACATAGAAAGTATATCTCAAAGAGCTGTCTAATATATTGTCCACATATCTTTCTGCGGTTTTCCCACAAAACAGAAGCAGATTCAGCGGAAAATGATTGGGTCTGCCACAAGGACTTGATATATTTTTCTTTTGCTTGATGGTTGGTTAAGATACATAGTTTCTAATCTGTAGTTGTTGCTAGGAAATAAAGCCTTCCTATATTTGTATTTTGGGTATATTCTGGGTCTCGCTTCAATCATAAAACACAAAGGTCCTTAGCCAAACATAAAAACATTAAGAAGCATTACACGTGTTTCTTGGATAAAGCAATACATGTGCCTGATAGCCTTCCTTCTGTTCATGGAGTCAATTTTACATTTTAAACAACAGATCATAGTGCATGAATGTGCTTACTGTGCCAGGACGTCTTCCCACACTGGTTATTAAGTTTGGGAGCACAACTGTAAAAACAGATTTTATGTTCTTTTACTCTATTAAAATTATTTACTTTTTTTTTATCCACTGTAGAGCGGAACATGTCTCTGGATCCTTAGTAAAACTTTGCCTTGGATGGATTCCACTTTTGTATATTTCGTGGGGTGTACCTCACTGAATTCTGTGTCTTTTCATCCAGATCCCTAAAGAAAGGCAGAAAGTACTACACGTGGCTATGAAAGCCCTTACGCTCCGGGTCTGTGCGAGTGGTGAGGTATCCACCACGTATAAAGTGTTTGAAACACGTCTCATAACCGTATCAATCATCATTTTCCATGGCAACTGTGTTTCTTTAATAAAACATTTTATTTGATTTATTTTAGTAATATTTTAATGCTGTATCTATTCTAACAAAATACAGATGTTATGTATTTATGTTGCAATTGCCATTTTCCTGTATGTAGCAACAAGCAATATATACAGATATATTATACTGTAGCAACAGACGTACCCTGCTAAATATGTCATTCAGGATATGCATGAGATACAGTGAAGTTTCCCATTTACACGCACTGTGTCTTGTACTGTTGGTGAGTGTGCAATATAGGCTTTGTTTAGGCTGGCACATTGTAATTAATGCACATGGACCATTTAGTATTAAAAATTAAAATAATATGGAAGTTTCCCTGTTTTTACCTTTTTCTAATCTACCCCAAGCTGCTTATATCAGAAACACACATTACATTGAGTCATTCTATACCCACACAGGTTTATTATATTAAAAAAAATGGTTTCCACACCCCCAGAGCTGCTTACAAAGGCACCTTGTACTGACCAATAGGAACACTGCATTCAAGTACATTTTTTAACCCTATACTAACCGTCAAGCCAACTGCAGCACAGTGCAGAAATTTGCATAGCAATGCCAGTGCTTCTTCGAGGAGGTTAAAAAGCTGCACATCCCATGATGCTTTGCTGCACAAACTGGCTTTCCAATAATTGTTGCAATGGTGTAGCTGCCTGTGATTGGCCAAAATGAATTATGAACTTTATGCTAAGAAATTTGAAAACTTTAGGGTAAATTTATTATTGTTTATTTGGGGATTTTTTAATGCAAAAACATGTTTTTATGTACTATTGATTCTTTTTTATCAGATGCATTCCTAATCCATTAAACTTTTATATACCTTTTAAATAGATTCTGGAACATGAGAAAAATATCTCTCATCTGATGCAAGTCTGTGCAAAACAGGCATAAAATAACCCAAAAGCTGCTTATGTTTTCATTTTTAAATGGTCATAAATTTTAAATAACTGTTTTGGAAGAATTACACTTGAAAATAGGCAAAATGTTTTTAAAATAATTCAGCCTCTTATTTTATATTTTTAGTTTCCAGTTATCTACTTGCTGAGGTGGGAAGAGGCCTTGAATGTAGAGAGGAAGTGTCTATGTGGATAGTTGGAATGTGGCAGTTACAACTGTCAGCGCTGTAATTACGACAAATGCAAAGCTCATTAGTTTACAAACAGACGTCTTGTGATATGCATCTGCTAATGGTTTTTTATTATAATATGTTGCCAATATACAGGTGTGAAGCGATTAATAATTATTGAAAAAAAAACTAATTATTTTCAAAGGAAACATTATTAGAGAGTTGTTATTAACATTATTTAAAATATAAACCAATATGCTGTAGTGTATTTTAACCTTTGTAAAAATATACTTTGCATCCTGTGTTATGAAAAAGGTAAACCTTCAAAAATGGGCTTTGATTGTGTCAGGAAAATAATCTATAAACTCGCAAACTATCTAAAGGGTACAATGAGAGGGCCTGCTTTAGAGCTCTTACCTTGACCTGTGCAATGGGACTGGTCCCTCTCTTTTCACTTTTCATGCCAGTAGGTGACAGTGCTCCTGCAGTGTTCTGTGGCTGGGGTGTGGATGGCATCTTGGCTCCAGGTGAGACTTGCATGCTGGCTAGCTGTGCAGCGTAGAGTTGCTGTTATACACACAAGAACATAAAAGATTTTAGATTGATGAAGACATTCATGTATTGGGCAATTACTTTGAAAACTGATGTTATAGTTGCTTTCCGATATAACAATTGTCATATCTATTTTTGCACTTTGTGGTTTGAGTCCTTCCTGTTTGTAACTAGCTACGATTAATTGCTAATGGCAACAACATAAAAAATGATAAATGGGGCTTGTTTAGTCTGCACATAGCACAATTTCATTGTTGAAATATTACAAATGTAGTACAGGAAGTGGCGGGACGCACTGGTGGACAATTTAGGCATTTTCTTTGTTTTTTATGAATGTTTTAACTAGACTATTTAAGTAATGGCAGCCTTATCAATGTAACTGTCATATACAATGGACACTTACAAAGCACCCAGAGTGAAATATCCCGCTTTTTTCCTGTTATCATCATGAGAGCTGCTATATTACACCTAAAACCACAGCACAGAGGAGGGTCTTTACATTACCATTGTCTCATGCTGCTCAGACACACAGCTTGCCTCTGAATGTCTGTTAGCAGCATAAGACACTATTTTGTGAAGCCCATTCCTTGTGGCCATAGCCTTAGGTGACAGCTGAACAATATATTGCAGCTCTCGTTAAGAGAAAACAGGAAGAAAGGGGGAAGGTCCATAAAGATTAGAAGCTGTAACCCTGGCTAGTGGCAGAGCTACTGCTGGTGCAGCAGGTGCAAAGCACCAGGGCCCAAACAGAATAGGGGCCTTCTGCTATTGGAAATAAAGGAGAAATCACAATTTATTAGATGATAATGGCACATTATTACTCTACAGACAGGTAATCTGATCGCCATAGGGGTGATCTGAGCATTTACATTTATTTTTGGCTTTTTGAATGACCCAAAAGATAGATAGTGATGTTGCAAGGGGGCCACAAATAATTTGGCACCGGGGCCCTCCATTCACTAGCTCTGAAACTGACCCTGGGAATATAAAAATGTTATTTTTTTATCATAATTATGAAAAGTAGGATAAAACAAATTAATTAATTTAGTTAAAATATTTAAATAAAACCAAACAAAAATTGCATAAAGAGTCACTTTAAAAATAATTGATGATATATGTGAGACGTGATTTTAGCTGAGCACAACAACACACATCTGCAAATCATCAATAATATCTGGGTTCAGTGTTGATTAAATATCATTACCCTGGATTCACTAAGCTTTACAGGGGCTGCTATGCTATTTATCTTCCATTAGGAAAATGTCGATGCAGGCCCTCCAAGCGCCTGTAGTAGCTTAGTGAATATATCCTATTATGCACTAATACATTACGCAAGGAGGTTTGAGGAATAAAAGTAGTGCATTCATGGAACAGTATAGCAGTTGAGGTGTTAGTGATTTCAAGAGTACTATACTGATTATGTACAGAATGAACTGAATGCACAATCATCACCCCTTTCAACAAAGCACCAATAGGAAAGGTATCCTGAAACTTCTGTAAGTCATCTGCTAATATCTGCTAGTCATCAAAAGCCATCATTTATTACAGTCAAAAGTAACAACGCAACATCAGTGTTTACAGGGTAGACATGTGATTACCTCAATATAAAAGGAAGCAAAGGATCAATTATGGGCAATGTGGAAATTTCAATAGTTCTTTATCTGCTGTCAGTATCTGTGCCTCACAGTGCGCAGTTTGCTAATGGCTGTCAGTATCTGCGCCTCACTTTGCGCAGTTTGGTAATGGCTGTCAGTATCTGCGCCTCACAGTGCACAGTTTGGTAATGGCTGTCAGTATCTGTGCCTCACAGTGCGCAGTTTGCTAATGGCTGTCAGTATCTGTGCCTCACAGTGCGCAGTTTGCTAATGGCTGTCAGTATCTGTGCCTCACAGTGCGCAGTTTGGTAATGGCTGCCAGTATCTGCGCGTCACAGTGCGCAGTTTGGTAATGGCTGTCAGTATCTGCGCCTCACTTTGCGCAGTTTGGTAATGGCTGTCAGTATCTGCGCCTCACAGTGCACAGTTTGGTAATGGCTGTCAGTATCTGTGCCTCACAGTGCGCAGTTTGGTAATGGCTGTCAGTATCTGTGCCTCACAGTGCGCAGTTTGCTAATGGCTGTCAGTATCTGTGCCTCACAGTGCGCAGTTTGCTAATGGCTGTCAGTATCTGTGCCTCACAGTGCGCAGTTTGGTAATGGCTGCCAGTATCTGCGCGTCACAGTGCGCAGTTTGGTAATGGCTGTCAGTATCTGCGCCTCACTTTGCGCAGTTTCGTAATGGCTGTCAGTATCTGCGCCTCACAGTGCACAGTTTGGTAATGGCTGTCAGTATCTGTGCCTCACAGTGCGCAGTTTGCTAATGGCTGTCAGTATCTGTGCCTCACAGTGCGCAGTTTGCTAATGGCTGTCAGTATCTGTGCCTCACAGTGCGCAGTTTGGTAATGGCTGCCAGTATCTGCGCGTCACAGTGCGCAGTTTGGTAATGGCTGCCAGTATCTGTGCCTCACAGTGCGCAGTTTGGTAATGGCTGCCAGTATCTGCGCATCACAGTGCGCAGTTTGGTAATGGCTGCCAGTATCTGCGCCTCACAGTGCGCAGTTCGGTAATGGCTGTCAGTATCTGCGCCTCATATTGCGCAGTTTGGTAATGGCTGCCTCTTGATTACCATGACGTGTAATATAAATGCTGTCATTTAGTCTGCTAACTACTTTGCTGGAAGCCTCCAAATTATTTGCGTCAGTTTACATGTCTATTACGGGGCAATCATGAACCAAGCGCTGATCACAATTTAGTTTTTACATATTCCTAAAACGGATGACATAATATCTATACAATAATCATTATCATAAATAAACACTGATAATAACATTACAAATATGAAAAACTAGTCATTATTAGTAGTTGTAGTCGTGGTGTCATACTGTTGTTATTATAAATAACAAAAATACATTAAAAAATATTATTGTATTATGGTCATTATTATCTTTGAACGAGATAACACTGATGTTATCTACTAATTATGAATCAGAAGTAAATAAAAGTGCAGTAAATCTCTCAATTTCTATGACTTCTATTTATGAAATGCAATACCATCTTGTAACTGGAGTCATTAATGCTAGTTTCTTAACTCCACAAACTCACACACTGGTGTACGTCTTCTGCCGTAAGACAATAATTGCTGTCTAATGTATGAAAACACAAGAAACATGTCTCACTTTGACTCATTTATTGGGCTTATACTGAATTTTATACATAATCTCTTGTTCCAAAACCATGCGTTTTTATAAATTAAATGTAAATTGCACTACAAATGCATCCACTTGGGGGAATTAACATGGCTGAGATTTGCATCCCTATATTTACTAAGCAAACTCTGATATCACAACCTTTCTCACCTTATCTCAGCCATGTTGGATGCTTTGTAAATTCCTCCATATATCAGAAACGAGAAATATCAATTCAATAATTAGAAATTAGGCAAACACCGGACTACTGTGTTAAAACTTTTTTTTTTTTTTTACTATCTTTCTGATGCATAAATGAACAAAAAAACAGCAATCAAACACAGTCCTTTCTCTACACCTAATTAAATGAAAGCTTAATAAAGAATAATTTGCAAGAACCAGATGTGCTTATGTCATTATTGTTGCTTTTTTTGGAACATTCTTCTGGTATAACAGGCCTCTTAAGAAATGAAATATACACAATACGGCACGTCGAGAGACTCTGTGGCTAGACGAGTACATGCCTAAGCTTCAAGTCAAAGGCTGAGCGAGTAATGAAAATTGACAATATAGTGTTTATTGAGATGTCTATCCACCTGTTACAACTCTTAGCAAACAGTGAGATGATGTCATCATATAAGAGGAGAAGAATACAATATACATGGGTACAATCACTTAACGTCGATGGCTCCTTGGAGCTATTGCTGAAGTGGGACAAGTCTATAAAGAGAGTCGTTTTATTTTTGCTGTGCAGCTGTCATAATATGCAACACTTATCCGATGCAATACGGGACGGAAATGTGACTATATCCAGGGTCTGTAATTCAGCCGAAAATTGCTACAAGCAAAGGAAGCAGGCACCCATAAAAAAAAACTGGTGCAACTCCAAAATTGTGGACTTTGTCTGTATCACTCAATGGCTTTGGAAAAATAACCAAGTGTACTTGGTGATAGGGGCAGAGGTGTGTGCACTAAAAAAGTGATGTGATGAGGGGAACCCTCCATTAAAATACGACTCCGCAGTCAATGTGAGTCATCATTCAGGTTTTGGCTCCAATAATGACAAAATTATCTCACTGAGGTCATTAATTAAACATACATGCTTATTTCCTGCTGTTTAATGATAAATATTTTTGAGCTGAATTTACTAGGAGAGCTTATAGCTTTACATAGTATTTTGGGTACAGATTTATTGTCTGGACTCTTTAGGAAAATCTAGGTTTTTGGTTTATCCGATAAAAAAATGTACTATGATAACCCTAATTTGTCATCTCAATTCTTCAAATCTCGCAGCATTTGTTAAAAACTCCATGGCTTATGATATATAATTATTTACATATTTCTAATATCAAATCTTTGGCAAAGGGATAATAGTAGTTCTTGGGGGGTCCTCCTACCTGGAAGGCTCTCTAACAGCAGCCCTAAATCTGGCAAAAGCCACTATCATAGATAGAAGGAAAATGAAGTACTGTATTTACGTGATTCTAATTGCGCCTTTTTCAAAGAAAATAGGGTCCGTAATTAAAGGTGCACATTAGAATTGATGGCGCACTAAAATCGGCGGCAAAGACGCAAAACGGCTCTCAGATGAGCAGACAGCGCAGGGGGCCTGTTATAGGTGGAAGTGTCTCCTCAAAGATGCTGAGAGACTGAGACTGAGAGCCCAGCACAGTGGCGCACAGGGCCTGGCACCCAGAGAGCCCCAGTACAATGGCGCACAGGGCCTAGCACCCAGAGAGCCCACGTACAGTGGCACACAGAGCCTAGCACCCAGAGAGCCCCAGTACAGTGGCACACAGAGCCTGGCACCCAGAGAGCCCAAGTACAGTGGCACACAGAGCCTGGCACCCAGAGAGCGCATTACATTCGCCAGCAATAACTCTTTTTGATTCATGGGTTCCAAATTATGAGTGCGCATTAGATGCGTTGGCGCACTAGATTTGTGTAAATACGGTAATTGTAAAATCAATATACAAATCTACAGGTTCTTGGGAGAGTTAACCCTAAATTACCAAAATATTTTGGGTCCTCTTATATGCTATAACATCAGGAAAATTAATTAAAATCCTCTTTTCCTATGCCCACTTGGGGATCTGCATAAGTGACCCATAAATATCAATATAATATTATAATAGCAAGGGAATTATACCCAAAACTAAAACCTAACGAGCGTTTCGCTAGTGATGTAGCTTTGTCAAAGGCAATCAGTATAGTGTAGCCCACATTTGAAAAGAGAAGGTTGGAATTGGCCAATGAATATAACCTTTTTTCCTATGTCTGAAAGTCAAAACACACATTTCATTGGCGGATTTGAATTTCAAATAAATACACACTTATAAGAGATTTTACACTATATATATAAATATATTTAAACATCCAAAATCAAACTTTCCAACACAATACATTTATGCTCTGATCTTTTTTTTTTTCCGAGTCCTTTGGTATTAATGTCCTAAAACTATAGCTTTGAGGAAAAAAAAATTCTCTTAAGTTAAAAAAAAGTCTATTGAGACCTAGTTAAGAAACCTTATTTGCCACTCTTCTAAATAAAATATGCAAATCTGTAATACTTTATTTATAGAGCTGAAGGTTCAGCTATTCAGACAATGAGTAATTGGGTATCAGAAGAAAGAAATCCTAAGAGGTGATTCTGAGGGCAATTGAAAATTTGCATTACAGTTGTTAATTTGGTTGTTCTACATTGGCAGTATGTTACAAGCAGGCATTGTTATTAAAAGAAAACAAAATGCAAAAAGGTTCCCTGCAAGATACACATGATGCACAATAACAATGGTTTTAATACAGGAAGGGATATGGTGACAAAAAGCATGGATGTCATACATTTTATAAAATTAATTTAAAATATCCCGGAAAATAAGTGATCTGAATTCAGGAAAATCTATATATACGTATACCACACAGAAAAACAGAAAAACACAGAAATGGGTTCTCGGATACTTTAATGATTAAATAGGACACGGCTAGGTTTTAATTAAAATATATTTTAAATAGTATTTAGAACCTTTTGTCAGTTAAGCAGTTCCTTCCCATTTTATATTATCTTCTCCATAGAGACAGAGATGGGTAAATGATTAATATCTCTATGTTCTCTATGATAGCCTTTGACTATGTGGATCACAAAGAATGTGTCAAGTTCTTAAAGAGATGCGAGTACCAGATCATCTCATCCGCCTCCTGAAGAATCTGTATGAGGACCAAGAAGCCACGGTCAGAGCCGAACATGGAAGAACAGAATGGATCAAGATTGGGAGAGGAGTGCAATAAGGTTGTACATTGTGACTTTATTTATTCAACGTATGTACATAATACATCATGTCTAAGGCTGGACTGGATGAGTCCAAATCTGGAATTAATATTGCTGGGAGAAATATCAACAACCTCAGATGGGCAGATACTACTCTGATGGCGGAAAGTTAGGAGGAACTAAACCGCTTATAGATGAGGGTGAAAGAAGAGAGTGCACGAGTTGGCCTGCTGGTCAACATTAAAAAAAAGAAGATCATGGCAAACAGCTTGACAGTTTACTTGGAAGCCTTGCCGGTCTTGCCATGTAATCGCCCTGCTCATGCTCTGAGAAATAAGTATGACTATCATGTCAACTTCCATGCACGAGCCTGCCAAAATGAAGATTCCCTCTGAAAATGGCTTTAAGCCCAAGCTTATATGGTTGCCAATATTGTGAGTTTGTTGCTTACTTCATAAATATGTTAGGTTTTTGCTAAGATATAGTAGTCATTTAATGATTCAACTTTTCATAAACAAAATCTCAAATGACTATTAGTAGCCTTTTTTTTTCCTTTTGTTATTTTTTTCTGCAGTCTTTTAAATAAACTGTACTTCTCCAAATTGTGTGCTCCAGCAAATACGCTGTTACTGTGGTACAAATGGGGTTTTTCCCATAGACACTTTACATAAAGGGGATTTCACATCACTGTGTCTACCAGCCAGTAAAAGATTGTGAACATACCCAAGAATCAAAGGTAACTATAAATGAAATTGGCAGTTTGCGTTGCTTAGCCATGTGATGGACCTTGAGGCAAATCAGAGCTTCTGCCTGGAGTTTCTGCCAAAGAACCAGATGCTGTTACTTAAAAATATCTTTTGCATCTGTGTGTGTCCTGAGCGCCAACCCTCAGAGGAGAGTACGATGAACTGATCTACTAACTGTTTCATGGGAGTCTGCCTTCACATCAAAGCAAATCAAACAGAGTGGTTTGTTCAAGGGGTTAAGAGTGTTTCCCTTCATTAAAACTACTCTATTTGGCCTTTAGTCAATAAAATGAGGCACTCTACTCCCAGTTGCTCTAGGAAACCATGCTGTATTCATTTAAAGGGACACTGTCAGGACCATAGTATTTAATGGCAGACAAAAATCCCATGGCCCATTGCGTCTTCCCATCTCTCTGTCTAAAAACTCAATCTTCATATGATCCCTGGAATACTCATATTGTAAAGTTGTATTTCTGTATTTAAAGGTTTTCGACACACCCTAAGCGGCTTGAACAATTAAGTGAAATAAACCTATAACATTTAACAAAACTAAGTGTATGATCCCTTTAAAGGGGCACGGTATGCATAAATGTTTTCTGTGTTTTAAATAAAATGTTTCCATGTGTAGTAAATTAGCATGGTATCCTGAATCAGACTGATGTCTCTACAGTAAGTGAGCAGTCTAAATTAGCATGGTGTCCTTAATCACAATGATGTCTCTACAGTAAGTGAGCAGTCTAAATTAGCATGGTGTCCTGAATCAGACTGATGTCTCTACAGCACGTGAGCAGTCTAAATTAGCATGGTGTCCTGAATCAGACTGATGTCTCTACAGCACGTGCGCAGTCTAAATTAGCATGGTGTCCTGAATCAGACTGATGTCTCTACAGCACGTGAGCAGTCTAAATTAGCATGGTGTCCTGAATCACAATGATGTCTCTACAGTAAGTGAGCAGTCTAAATTAGCATGGTATCCTAAAAGACAATGATGTCTCTATAGTGAATGAGCAGTCTAAATTAGCATTGTATCCAGAATCACAATGATGTCTCTACAGCATGTGAGCAGTCTAAATTAGCATGGTATCATAAATGACAATGTCTCTACAGCACATGAGCAGTCTAAATTAGCATGGTACCGTAAATGACAATGATGTCTCTACAGCACGTGAGCAGTTCAACCATCTCCAAGCTGGGAGTTGCCACTAGTCATCCCCACTTAGTGCGTATTTTTTAAATTGGTTGGACATAATTGCAAAACCTTCTCAAATTATGGGAGGTGGAGCTGTGAATCGGTGCTAGAGGGTAAAACAATAAAAGTTTGTAAAAATGAATTGTCTACTAAAGGGTGATAAAACGTAGAACTTGCACAGATATGTCAATTGAATGCCTCACAGGATGACATAAGAACGGAGTGGTTTCTCCAAGACTTCACCCCATAAGTACATCTGGCCTTTGTTTTTAAATGCATGATGGGTATACTGATGAAGTTTGGAGAACATTAACATAACCTATGCATGCTTATGTCATCTTATTCAATATCTCACTGTTCAATATATTGATTACCTACCCTCTTCTCAACTACGAGTCAGGTCATGATTTAGGTTTAACACTATGAATACAGGTGAGGTAATTAGAGGATTTTTGGTCTGTTGGATATTAATTGACTCACCATGTGATGACACGGTGTTAAACCTAAATCATGACCAGTCTGTGGGTGCTTGAGGAGAGGGTTGTGAATCACTGCCTTAATATACAGGTCCCATGTGAAAGTGGGATGTATTCCTTTAATATCTTTTATATCTTTTATAATTTTTATATGTTTGCCCTTCATTGGCCATTGTAAAGCATAACAAATAAACACATTAATTAGAACAGATAAAAATTTAATGCGTTCATATATTGGTGTTTGCAGAGCAAATGTTTCATAGTACATTGTGTTTTCAGCTCACATTTTTGCTTTTTAATGGACCATTTTCATTTTCCATTCCTGGAATAAGTACGCCAGTCCACAGCTGTGAGGGTGAAGAAGGGACTTAAAAATGCTCTGTGTGTGTCAGGCTTTCTCGTCTGCTCATAAAGACGGCAGTCTGCTGGACAGATGTGAAATAAGTCAGTGGTAAAGATCCTGACCTCTTCTGGGGAACATTTTATTATTCCGGAAAGAGACATAATTGCAGAGCATTAACAATTAGTAGCTCTGTCTCTACTTCTTTACACGTTTTAATTTCTTGTCATCATCTTAACAAAAACAGGTCTATATATATATATATATATATATATATATATATTTATTTGAATACCAAATAATTTCAAGTAGAACACAAACTGCTCACCTCGTGTATTCTGGAGTTATCAAGAAAGGCAGAGAAATGGTCCAACATTACAATGAAATAAATAACTATTTAAATTTTTCAATATTACAATTCAGTGATCTCTACTATTCATTTGTGAGTTATTGCTTAATGCAATCGTTTTGATGATTTATGTACATTTTTTGGCAATCATAAATTGAATAGTAATTCCAAATAAAAAATGACAGTGCAGAACTTAAATATGACTCCCATTCATGAAAATGTTCTGTTTAATCATTTTTGTCAAAACTGAAGAGGCATATGTAAGTGAGCTGGTTTATGAATGCATCTGGTAGAGAAGAATTAGTAGTGTATGAAAACATTTTCCTTGAAAATATCCCAAAATAAAGATGAATTAGCCAACATTGAAGTTAGCAAAATTTCTTACCTTTTTTGCATTTGATTGTGTACACCCCTAGAAAATTCCACCTAAATTAGCCTAACGTTCAAATTCAGAATCAGGCAAATACATTGTATCATGCTTCACCTCAGTGGCTTCTGGCATGTGCTCAGTACAAGAACTGCAACAGTTACTTCCTGTGCTCTGTACCAGAAAAGTCAAAATATGTATCTTGTTGTATTTCCTGTGGGTACACTGCTCTATTTCCTGTGTGTACCCTGATCATGTAAGAATACTGTGGGTGTGAACAACTGGATTTGACTTTTGTGCAAATAACTTTGTAAGTAAACTGAACTTTTCTATATAACACATCTTTTCATACACTACTAATTTACCTCTATCAGATGCATCCATAATCCAGCTCACTTACATATCCCTTTCACACTCTACAAGCACTGTGTGATAGTGCAGAAGTGTATAACAATGTTGCTAAACTATGTTCCCTTGATCCCAGTTGTTCTGTTTTGTATAACTGGAAGAATTATATTTTCTATGACAAAACATTATTGTGTCTTTAAAGGCATATTTACATTTCCTGGATAAGGAATCATCTGATAGAGGACAATTAGTAGTATATGCAAACATATTTTGCCTGAAAAAAAAAATCAAAAAGTCACCCTGATGTTTGCTAAATCTCTTGGGTTTGCAAGCAGTTGACTTTCAGAGTTAACACCCCTAGACATCTGTGCTAAAAGTAGCATAACATTCATTTGTATCAATCTGTAAAGACAGTTTGTGCACCAAAGAATTATGGGGTGTGTAGTCCTGTTTTCACCCGGGAACAGGAAGTAAGTAGGAGTCAGACACTGCTGTGTGGATCACTGCATCGTGCTGCTATTGGCTTAATAAAGGGTTAAAATCCATACCTAAATGCAGTGTTTCTATTGGGAGGTTCATTGTGCCTATGTAAGCAGTTCTGGGGTGTGGAAAACAAGTTATATGTTTAAATAAAATAAATCTGTGTGTGTATAATATAAGCTGCAGGTGTTATATTAGAGAAAGGTAAGAACAGGAAAACTTAGATATACATTTAAGGCACAAGGAATCTGATGTAGAATATGGTTTGATCCTGTAGTTGGGCCTGTTATGTGCCAGCATGGTATGCCTACAATTGAATTCCTTAGCCTCCCTCTTCATCTTCTTCTTCCCACCTATCCTGCCCTTCTTGTACTATCCCCAAGTTCCTTTCACTCTCCTATTTTCCCATTAGCTACTTGGTTGGATGACTCACATTCTTTCTTTTTCAGAATCTTTCAGGAACAAAGATAGTCTCATGTTGTAGATAGATAGATGGATAGATAGATAGATAGATGGATAGATAGATAGATAGATAGATGGATGGATAGATAGATGAATAGATAGATGAATAGATGGACGGATGGATGGATAGATAGAATTGTTTGTATAACCCAGTAACTCAAATGGAGAGTAGGTTTTAATTAATCTGTACATAGAATGAAAGCAAATAGAAAATAGCGCAACATATGTATGTGTGGTAGAGAGAAAAGTGTGAGAGAGAAATGGATAGAGAGGCTAAGGGAGAGAGAAAAATGGGTGTATAGGTAAAGATATAATCAAGCACATTCATATGCACATACACACAAACAATTATACAGTGTATATATATATATATATATATATATATATATATATTTAATATTTATATATATAAATGCACTGTGTGTATGTATATATATATATATATATATATATATATATATATATATATATATATGTACCAGGAAATCAAAGGAACCTAAGAGTATAAAGTATTAATGTGGATCACATGAATTGTAAATTCACTTTCAATATTTAAAATAACTGCTGCTGCACAATCATCTCTGCCATAAAAATCCTGTGTATAAATAATGTTTAATTTGAAAGAGAATAAGCTATGCCACCAACAAACACAAAAGCTTGTGATATTCAAATGCCACTTCCTTTCATTCTTCTGATGTGACTCTGTACACGGCCATACCCAGTAATGCCCTGGGACTGCCCCATAATACTCTAGGGAGAAGAAAAAGACATATTTCTGCCATGTCAGTAGAGAACAAAGGCACAGGCCAAGGGCTGACCAAAGGAACAAAGCATGCAGTGAGAGAGCACCTTCCATGGCAAATAACCCAAGCCTCTTCTCCTTGGCTGCTGTGTTTCACCTCATTTCACTCATTTTTTAACAGACTGAGTGCTGCTCTGCGGAGAATATGATGCTAAACCACTTTTCCTGTAGAGTTTTCAAACCGGGCCTCTGAGAAAGGATTTGATACAATTCAGTGACTGAGGTAATACCTTTGTCCATTTGAGCATTAAATGACCCATTGAAATACAGCTTAGTTAGAAAATATTTCAGTAAACAGTACTTTCCAGTTTTTTTTTCTCTTCTTTTCTACTCCCTGTAGATTACAGAATGGCTTTGAAAATGCACGTCCATCATTTTGAAGTACATCTGTGGCCAGACCTTTAATCAGTGTTAATTAAATGGGGCCCCATAGAATACTAGAACTGACGCAAGAGCAACAAACTATCCATCTTTAATTATTATATGAGTCAATGCATTATGAGTGCATTTATGTCACCAGAGCTCTGAAAACCTGTATGCACATTGTAAGGTGAGAAGAGAAAGGCAGCCTCTTTACTATTATACTTAAATTAATACATGTAAGTGAATGAATATAAATAAGGTTCATTATTCATATTTTATGGATGGAAAACAAAATATTTCAATATAATGACATTCGTGATGGAAATTTACATAGTGTAGGACACTTAAATAACACTATATAACTAAAATGTTATTAAATATTTAGAGGACTGAAATGTGATACATATATTAAACAAATGTATAATGTAGTGTAGGTCTGGGAGAAAAGAATCGGAGGTACTGATTCTGATCCAGGTGCGCCTACTGACTACCCATGGTGTAAATGTTACTTAATCCTCATCTGAGGGTATATATGTATAGATAAATAGATGGATGGATGGATGAATGAATGAATGAATGGATGGATGGATGGATAGATAGATATCCCCTTCTGGTTCGAACCTTGTCATGAAGGGGTTTGTGTACTTCAATGCAGCTGTGAGCTTTACTATGTTGGGTCACCCAAGATGGGTAGGTCATAGCAGACAGGTTAGACAAACTGCAGTTCACTGGAGAAGGAACTGGCAACCCACTCCAGTATCTTTGCCATGAAATCCCTATGGATAAGAACAACCAGACAAAAGATGTGCCTGGCGTGCTGCGGTCCATAGGGCCACGGAGAGTTGGACACGACTAAACAACAACATACATATATTCATATTACTATTGTAATATATTTTTTTCTTATTGTGCAAATGTACTAAACATGTATATCTGAAACGTTATACTGTATTGATGTTTGTGTTCACATTCTTACTATTTAATTTACATTAAAATTCTCCCCAATAGTCTAAGCAAATACACTCAGTTTTATGAGCATCCCATTCTGTGCATCCATGTATTTTAGGAGAATTGATAAGTTGTTTAATACTTTTAATACTGTAGTGAATTAACTTAAGCCTTTTTATGATTTACAGATCAGAAAGGGTAAACTTACAAGGAAGCTATTAAATACTTGATAATTAGCCTTGTCTGTGTGAACACAACTTATTGTAAATAGCCTATCTTGACTTTGTTTTATCCCAGGATTCCACGCGAGGAAGCAGTCGAGCGATAATTTAGTATTATTGCTGCTCCAGTGCACTAATCGCTTAAAGAGTAGCAAAGACTCTATGCTCGCTGCCACAAGGCTCCTACAGCCTCCTGGCTTGAGGCAAGCTCCCCGACCCAGCAGCATCCAGATGTCAAGAGCACTATCCAGGTCCTGATGCAGCACGCAGCTCCGTTCCAGTATGGTTTAACATCTGTTTCATCTGCTGGCATGCAACCTGCTGGATACAGCGAGTCTGCAGAAGAGACTCACGGCTGTGGAGAATCGCTCTGAAGTTCCACTGTAAACAGCCACATTTGGATGCTATCAATTATTGCTGTCATTTTGTCCTGTTCAGTGAATTACCTGCGTCCAAACAGCTCCTTAACAGTCATTAGGTTTATTGGCTAAGTGAAGGGTTTGTTCTTCACAGAGCAGTGCATCTTTCTTCATCAATGTGAAATGATTACTGCATGGTCTCAAACAACGGTGCTGGATAGAGACAAATGATCGCTAAGAAGAGGCAGGGTCTGGTCATGTTGCTGGCACAGGAAATAAAGAATTATTGATGTGGCACGACTTCTTGTAGACAGTTACTTTGCCAGTATATATAATAAAAAGCTTGTCGACGTATCTATGTTTGGATGTTTCAAGCCAAAGTATTACTTTGCATATGTTTAATCCTATGTACAGTAACAGATGTTCCCCACGCCTATAACTGGTGCTGTGAATCTTATTGCAAATTGCCATATACTTGCTATTTGTAATCATTTAGCAAAAAAGGAAAATAGCTTTTTATGTCAGATAAGAGTGATCTGCACGTCATACACAATAATTATCCTATCTACCTAGAACAATGGATATTCATTTAATTTATTTATAAAGCACCAATATTTTATGCAGGGCTACATGCAAGGAAAATACACTGAACACATGATGATAGTACAGTAACATGTGTTGGCAAAAATGGGAATAAGTTCTAGATAAAAGCCAACTATTTCTGTTGGATGGTTGTTCTTGCAGCAACGAGGCACAGCTTCCTTATATTTACATCTTCTGATATAATAATCCCACCATCTAAATAACTAAGAAAAAGGAACAAACATAAATATCTATATACCCCTCGTACTTTAAATATTGGTACAATCTCTTTCTAAACTAAAATAACCAACAGGGATTTTTTTGTTGAAAACAGTAGACCACCAGTTTATGACTACTTGGCAGTATATCATTATTTATTTGACAAGTTAATTATCATTTAGTTGAATAGTACTAATTACTAATGACCAGCATGCCCTGAATAGTACAGTATATTTTCTGAATGTCGGAGTATCAAATATTGCTATTTATTGCAAACTCAAGGTTAAATACATAAATACGTCATTAGCAAGACAAAATGGCTCATTAGAACATACATTCTATATATATATATATATATATATATATATATATATATATATATATATATATACACACACACACACAGTGTATACATATAAATATATATCTATATATACATACTTTATATATATTCCCCCCCCCCCCCCCCCCCGATAAACAGCTTCATTAAATTAGAGCCCCGTAAGTGCAACGTGAGACCAACAATGGTTGCTGGCGTGAAATTTGGTCGAGTTACAGAGCTATTAAAGTAGACCGGGCTGCGAGTTTCGAGCTTAAGACGCAAACCGTAAACAAGTTGTCGGCCATCAGCTTTGCGGATTTGTTGATGGTCAATTAAGCAAACCCGTAGTTACGAGTTGAGATGGAGCCAATGGAAACAGAGATCGTCATTATTACGTGAAAAATTGAGGTTGGATTTCAAAGTCATACGGGCTTCAATTAAGAGTTACGATCAGACCTACATTTCACTCATAATGCAATATTAAAAAACCCGCAAATATGATATTCTATTACATGCGCGTTCCATCATATGTATTAACACATTGATTGCTCGGATCAATATAACACAAAAAATATATATGGGCCAATTTGCGGGCTTGAGAATGTTGTACTATTATTTCTATGACCTAAAATCACTTTTATTTTAAGTACAGTAGTGTGATTTTATTTACAGTTGAAGTGCTACGTATTGGACTTTACCCCCCTTGCAAGTCCTCCCCAGCACTCGTTGGCCTTTGGGCTACATTTGTGTGTTACGGGCTTGCTCGCGAGTGACTTTGTTGCAACTTAATAGCATGTAGCGGTTACGGGCTTGACGGATCAAAGGATTTGCAGCCACGAAGTTCAACGTTGCTCATCCTGTAGGCTTTTATCGCAGCAAACCCGTAGATCAGCAGCGGCCTACTTTACGGGGCTAATTTAATAGCCGTAGGTCCTACTTTCTACAATACAAGCTACGGTTTTACACGTAGCCCGAATTTTATGGGGCTGAAAGTAATTTGAAAAGTGTAAATGAAGATTTTGTTGAGTCTGTATAAATTTACTCTCCCTAGAAGTGGAGCTGGTGATTTGCTGCAATTTCTACACATTTTACAAGATTAATAGAAGAATTTGCTAAGATTTAGAAAAGCGGGACAATTTGCTTAGGCATTAAAAGTAAGTTTTTCATACTTCTTGTTTTCCCTGCAAAACAAAAAAGTGTCTATAAACAATGCTATTTTAAATCCATGAGTGAAAGTTTTTAGAGCATTACATTACTATAAAAATGACCTAAAATTGTCATAATTCAGGCAACATCAGAATTTGTTTTAGAACAACTTTTATAATAACAGGACCATTACACTAAACATTGTAGGCAACAAAACTAAATATACAACAAAAATGACATAAAATCCAGTTGAATTGTATAAAACCACTAGGAGCTTTCTGTCGTAGACTATATGTCTTTTTCGTTGCTGGAAAATCTAAAATAGCTCACAAAATCCCTGCGGAGTGGAGCATTATCCCCATATGTGTAGGCCGACGCATGTTCAATCATGTACAAGGCCCATTAATGCAGGAATACTAGAAGCCAGAAACAGTTGGCCAGCCACTCTACATGATACCAACTGCTCTAAATTGTTTTTTTTACACATCCTATGAAAACCACCTAGTGAAGACAGTATGAGAGAATTTAGGTAAACTACTACCAATTATAATAAGTAGCAAAGGCGACACAATTGCCCTCTCACTGTGATCCAATGGAAAGTAAACGAGACAGACTGTACCACCAACCTAATGATAATCATTTCAAGGAAGGGTAGAGGCCAGGGGGTAACATTTAAAGTTTCTTTTTCTGTCATCATCCTGCCAGAGTCTCACTGGGGGTGTCCAAATAAATCATTGTGCTGCAATAATGGGCGGAAAAAGACCACGAATAGAGCTTGTTTTAGATTCTGTCACTGTGATGATTTTTCTAGATTTAATCTGCTGATTTTCTTGTTCTTCCAGTAAATAAAATGTAAACCATTCCATAACAGAATAATGTACATTGTGTATTACTGTATCTCTACCCCATCGCCATTCAATGAAAGGTACTGACACAACTTAAGTTATTACAAACACTTACCGAAGACAGGACATGGTAAAGACTTAAATAATAAAGCATGTGTAATATAACTGTAGCAAATGTATCTTTTGACAGTAACCAAAAAATACAGGTTTCCTGGTGTGCTTCACAGTATTGCACTCACTTGTAATATAACATCCTTATGTACTTTGAGACAGTGTATTTTGCTGTGCTTCTTTTCAGGGGTGTACAGCAGGTGCAAGGCACTGGGCCCACTACAGGGCTAGGACCCTGTTACTAGCAGCAACATGGGGGGGATTAATTTTGTAAGGGGAGAGAGGAAGACAACTAGTTTTATTTGTTAGCTTTCCTATGATCCTTATAGGCACCTAATATATATATATATATAGAGAGAGAGAGAGAAGGAAAGAGAGAGGAGAGCTAGAGAGGGGAGAGAGAGTGGGGAAAGAGGGAGAAAGAGAGAATTAGAGAGAGGGGGGAAAGGGGGAGATAGATACAGAGAATGAGAGAGGGGAGAGAGAGACATTATTTTACACTGGACCCTCTGTTCTCGAGCTCTGCTACTTTTGCCATAACATTATATACAAGTGTGGCAAAAAATCACCTGCCACAATATGAAAAAAGATGCATCATTTTACCATATCATTTTAATACAAAAAAGGTATGCATGCATCTTATATTTCTGATGCGGAGAAGAAGACTGTAAATGAGACGGTAGAACGTCAAAATCCTAAATGGTTTTCTTTTTCTTTAGTGTTTGCCAAAAATATGATGCTTTCCGCTGAATAATAAACATTAAAACTGGGGTATGTCTGTTATCTGGAAGCTGGCACCATAAAAATATCATATATCGCTTCCAGTCTGCATATTTTCCCTATTTGAAAAATTCTATGCCATACACCCCCCACTCTTAGGCGGATGCTAGTATAATGAGAAACATTTTATTATATTATAGTTACCTCGAGCTCTGAAGCCTTTGAGTGCTTGATAAAATCATTTTCCTAGGCTAATGAAGACAGAAACTATGCTGTAACAATATTACATTTGTTTTCTCTTGTGATCTCACAAAGTGAGCAATCTGTCAAGAACAGGTTATGTGAAATAACATCTTGCAGAGGAATTTCCGCTGACAGTCATTCTCTCTCATTGCTGACCCAGACATCTACCTGCTGCTATACAAATTGCTCTGTCTCAACTAAAAACTCAACTAGCTGTTTCAAAGCCTTTCAGTGCTAATGGTGCCTGCTCTGTATTTCAGTGCTGTATATATTATTTTATGTGTATTACAGTTATTTTTTAAATATTTTTTTTTTAAATCATGTCCAGTCAAATACTCTAAACCAATGGATATGAAATTCTGAGAACCGCAAAGCTTGTTCCCTTCTAACCTCATACAAGAGTGTAGAAGATTTAGAAGAAATGTGGAAGTAGTAGAGAGGTGAAACAGCCTCAAAGCAGAAGTATAAGGATAACTTCAAGAGATGAGAGACTTTAGGGTACATTTATCATATGGGGTTAAACGAAGGAGGAAAAGTTGAGATACAAAATATCTCCATTACACATCAATGGAACCTATTTACTAAGATAAAATGAATTCTAATTGATAAGGAGCTACTTTATAAAACATAGAAGATGGAACACCTTTTGTCCCTACTTGATAAGAATACCCCCTTGAGTCTGGATAGGAAAAAAAGTATTACTTACACGTTTTTTTTTAAGTTATAAAACTATTACTCATTTTTATATTAAAGGAACATGACCTCTAATTGAACAGTTGTATAAAAATACGAAGACATAAATCACATAATTTTAACCTAATGTTATCATAATGTACACAACAAATAGCAAATTTCCAAGAAGGAAAAGAAGAACCAATCTTTGGCAAGTGTCTAAATATGTACTACTTGATAAATTGGCCGATTAAAAACCATTGCAATATAATATATTCACTTGAGAAGGACATTTACACTGCATGATTATTCTAACTCATGGACCTAAATTTACCATATGGTGTTACTGTACCTGACATCAAAATTAACACAAACCTTGGTTTATTCTACAGGTCAAATGTTATACAATAAGATGTCTAAAACAACACTGCTTGACAAATCAGCCCCATAAAATATCTCTTGAGAAGTCATTTTTATCCTATGGAGCCTTTAAGTTAAGGGATTAAGAAAATTATCACCTCATACATCAACCCCACAAATTTGGGAGCTGGCCACTGGATAAACCCTCATCTTACTCTATTGTAGTCTGGCTATACTACAGGTTAAATTGATGGGAGGCGGATTGTACTAAGCTTTGATCAATACGTGTTCATGACAGCTCTCTACACATCAAGTCACAGAAAGATATGGAAAGTATTATATTGGTTCCAAATATGCCATGATTTAAAACTATAGGTAATAACAAGTACTTTATCAATTAAATATTAGCTTGTGTCACATGCACAAAAAAAGACTATGAGCCCGATTCAATTGAGCTTTCACATGTTACTGTAGCCCGTAAGTGAGGTTGCAAGTTAATTTGCTATTCAATTGGCGTCTTCTTTCGGGCTTCGATTGGGTTACGAGTTACGGCCTTGAAAAAATTGCGATGGTAAACCCGTAACTTACAGCCTCCCGAAGCCTTTGATCTTTATGATTGCTAAAATTACAAATCGCTATTCAATTGCTCAATTTCCCCAAAAACGTAAATGGCAAAAGAAGGAAAAAATTCGATGAGTGCTACAGAGGACCCGCAAGGGGGTTAAACACCTATTCGTAGCACTGTAAATGCAAATAAAAAATCACTACTGCGCTGTAAATAACGGGGAAAGCGATGAAAGACATTAGAATTAATTGCACAACAGTCTCAAACCCGCAAATTGACAGGAAATTACATTTATTTTTATGTTTCATTTCGGGGCTAAATCGATCTCGGGTATCAATGAGTTAATACAAATCAGGCCATCCACATGGACTAGAACAGTATTGGCATTCATTTTCATAATTCTTTATTTTGTGGGTTTGCGAGTCTGATCGCATATCGGACCCCCAAACCTAATTGATTGACATGTAACCTCCATGTTCTACTGCCGTAATAATGACAGTCTCATTTTCTATTGGCTGATTCGAAATGGGAGTTTACGGGCTTGCTTAATTGATCATGTTCCCACCCTGAATTGCTACGAACCAGTGCATGGTTTACGGAGTCGGCTTTGGGAAAGTAAGTTGTGGGCTTGAGCAACTGAATAGCATCGTAATGGAACGGGAGCCCGCAACACACCCGCAGACATACGGCCTACAACGAACGAGTTGCTTGCAATTGAATTGGGCCCTATGTTTCCTGGGTCTGAGCATGCCTAGTCTTTTTTCTGTGCATGCATCTGCACTCAAGACAATGGACCAAATGTGTCTATTAATGACAATGATCTCAAATTAACAGAAAGTTTTAATCTGTTTGTGGATGAATTAGAAAGCTCAAAATGGCAGACTACGTTAGTTTACTGTAGGACTTACAGCGTTCTGTACTTCAGACAGGACTCTCAAGGCTGTTTGTTTTTATGTTCTGTTTTTTTTTTGTATTGTTTTTTATGAAAAGACAAAGAACAATATTTTCTGTAACTTATTACAGTACAGGGTTATTACTATTATATTATTACAGTAATACACTGTATTATTATTACCACATTTGAGCCATTACAGTATTGTTATTATTATTATTAATCTCCGTTCCATACAAATCCGACCTAAAGACGTTCTCAGGAACATATCTGGTCCTTTCTTATATTAAGTTGTAGCAGGAACACAGTAGGTGCTTTTTTGGATTTCTGCTCTTTACTGGCTTCATTACGGCACGCCGCCTTTTGGGCGCACGCAACGTGCGCGACGTCATGTGAGCGCTGACAAAGAATGTTACATTTAATAACACATTAAACACTGTATCAGATGTACAAAGTTGTGAAGGTTAGACAAGTATTGAAGGAAATCTTTTTTTTAAAGAAATCTGACCCATCATATAACACGGAACTGGAAAGGTTCTCCAAGAGTTCTTCAAGCTTTACACCTTAGTACATATGGCCCATTATCACACATGTTAATACAAATGATTCCTCATATACCATGATATTTCTCAATAGTTTGAGAAACCACAGCTTTAGTGCTATAATAAAAGTATTATATATAAAGAAACAACTAGAAATTCTTTGGAGCATTATTAACCAACATAAAAGGATCCAATCCAATATAAGGATAACGCTTTTCTATTCTAGCATTGTTTGTGGCAGTGACAGCGAAGTGGTTAAAAGACAGATATTGCCATTGCTTTAGTCACTGCAAATTATATTGGGTAAAACCGTTTAAGTGTGTCTAACCATCATTAAGAGTGGCAGCCCTGCCGCTGACTGACTGGGTGAGTGAACACATTACACAGACAGCATTGAGGAAATTAATTTTCTTCAATAAAGTGATTTTTAAGCCTCATATATTTCACAATCTAAACATATGTCACTATTTCATAAACAAAATAAATGGATTAAAATAATACATTACCAATATGCTGACACATGGAGATATTTTAATTAGAAATGCTTAAGCTTGGTGATACTTAACTTGCGGTATTTGTTGAAGAGATGCATGCACCATTTAATAGGAAGGGAGCAGACAGGTATATCAGTCAGCAGAATGGCAATAGCGTTGATTCACTACTGCTCCTGCTACAACAATCAAGCTACATTAACCCCAATAACAAATTGCTTTAAAATTATATGCAGTCAGAAAGTATATACTGCAAAAGGGAGTGCGACAATCCCTAAAACCACTTTTTGTAAGATATGTCAGTGGGAGTGTAATTCCTAAGGCTAATATTTCTTCATAAAAGCCCACGTTTGGACATTGTAGTTATTTAAAGGCCTTATTTACATGGCTGTCCAATTACGTGCCCTGTTTTCACTTGTACATCCTTCATGAGTTACTTGAAGGAGCAGCACTAAAATAGCTGAGGGAAGCAAATGTCAGCTGTGCCCTCGAATTTATGTGAATGAGAGAATGAGGAGAAATGCAATATATTGGTAGCGGTTTCAGATGCTCTTGGGCAGTTTTTAGCAACGCATCCTTTTATCTGGTTGTACTCAGAGCTAAATTAGCAGCAACGTTGAAGGAATGCTGGCAGATGACACTGTAAAACCATAAAATGTGATTAATATAATATTCTTATATACGTATAAAACGGAAAAGTGTTCTTGTGCTTTATAAATGAACGTGACTTTGATTTGACAAAGGAATGAAAATGGATGCCAATGTCGGTAAGGATTCAGTATTGAAATACATAAGCAGGACTGATATTACTTTTCGAGTGATTCCTACAGCATAGGAACCACTACCGGTAATTTGGCAAACAAGGTCATTTACAAAGCACAGAAACACATGTCAATAGTATACAAACTAGGGTATGTTTATGATGTTGATATAATACAAATACTTCTACTCCATCTTATGAACCAAAATATTTACTAAAAATGGGAAGAGAATGGGTAAAGCATTGGAGAACTCTTGGGGAAGCCTTGGTACATAAGCACCACGATAACATAAGGATGGAGAGGCTCTCTTAACACTTCTGGCTTTAGCAAGTCTAGCCCTATGTCGTAATTCGAATATTACTAGCTTAATTTAACAACTAACAAAAAGTTGGGAACATAGAAAAAAAGCAATAATTATAAAAAATAATAACGTCGATTTTTTGTTTTTCATATTTAGATAGAACTGAGGTTAGACATGATTTTCAGTTTGTGGTTGCAATCCTTTAACATCAGTAAATTCTTTGCCATCTGTTCAGATGGTTCAGCTATTAATAGTATTTTTGTCCTCTCTTCCTCTTACCCCTTTGGCACAAAGAGACAGACAGTGCTTCATCTGTGGCCTGGGGTCTGCCCCCAGCAGTACAATGAACGGACATGAGTGTTTCTGTACTGAGATTTCAGAGAGAATAGGCAGAAATAAAGTGTATCTTTAAATAAAAGAATGGCAACTGAGGAGGCTTGTATTCCCTGCCAATAGTCATTAGCGCCACAAGAAATAAACTTTGCAGCTCACAATACATCGGTTATCTGAGCAAAGCTGGTTGCTTTTCACACATTTAATCTATTTTGTAGCCTAAATTGATATTCTATGTTTTAATTAAGGGGTCCAAGGTGGCTGTATTTATAGATCATCATAATATTATAGTTCCACAAGACCAGAACATTACAAAACCTGTTTCTTCTTCTTGTGAAATATCTATAATAAACCCATGGAATTATGAAATGTTTTGTACTTGACCTATGCATAACTAATATCCTGGCCCACTAACTACACATCAAAAGCATCTTGTGAGGTTTGGCCTGAGTACAACAATGTCTTAAATATAGACACCTAGAATCATGTTGACTAACTCAAGGCTTTAGGGCAGGTTACGAGGATGTGAATGCTTGAGGCCAGGTAAGTCTTCATCTTATTTATTGTTACTGTCTTGCTAAAGCAATGATAATTTCAAAATTCATTCTGTCACTCCAGCAACAAGTTGGTTTCATCTTAAAAAAACATTAAAAACGGTCTATGCATTGTAGTAGCCACTTTTCATAAAATCATCAGTCCTGAGATATTAAGCACTGATTGTGTAGTTCCTTTATGACAATGTGCAGCTCAAAGTGATTGATGAAGGTAGGAGAGGGGATCTGACTGCCTGATAACCTTAGTGGGGCATTGTTTGTCCACCACAGAGACAGACAAGCAGACAGCAATCCTAATTAACAGCTAATAAGTACTCAGGAACCACTCACCTGTACAACATTGCAACAGAAACAATGCTGATCAATGAAGGAATGCTTTACTTTGGAATCAAATGGCTAGTATAATATATATCTATTTTCGGGTTCTTTAATAATAACTTATAATAAACAACATAATTTTTAGGTTTAGAGTCCCCATTATGTACTGAAGGTGAAAGAGATGAGGTTATGATTCCCAGGCTTAAACATCAAGGCACATTAACAGTTGAGGTAATCTTGTTTAAGTATATACAGTAAACTCCCCGTTATCCGGCACCCACGGGGACTCCCTATTGCCGCATAAGTGTTCTTGCCGGTTAATCGGGAGACCCCAAAAAACAGGGTTTGAACAACCAGTAAACCCCCCAAAATGCCTTTAAAAAGGCATTAGCACCTAAACTGGGCTATTTAGGCCCAGAAAAAATCATTAGAAAAAAAGTTAGTATTTTTTTTTTTGCAGTCTCGAACTCCCGGATAATGCCGGTTATGCGGTTTAGATGGAGTTTTTTGAAAATCAACAACCCTTAGAACTCCCAAAAACCCTGAAATGCCTTTAAAAAGGCATTATCACCTAAACTGGGCCATTTAGGCACAGAAAGTAGAATTAGGAAAAAAAGTTAGTATTTTTAGAACTCCCGGATAGTGCCGGTAATGCCAGTTTAGCTGGATTTTTTTTTAACATGGGGAATTTATGTCGGTGCCGGTTGCTTGAGAGTGCCGATTGGTTAGGTGCCGGATAACCAGGATTTTACTGTATATGGTAACAAGTGGATTTGTCAGTAGAAATATCTAAAATTATGCCCTGTTGTAATGACGTAACATTATGATTGGAAACCACTATTGTATTGTAATTTAAAAGAACAAAGGTTGATAAGAAGAGTTAACTTAAACAGCAGACTATATTACAGATTTCTTATATCTTACAAAATATTAATCTATGGCAAAAATGCTCAAGGCAGTTGTATAATTTACACATTTCTTAGTCAAGTCTGGTGCATTCTTCTAATCTGTACAATACTCTGAAATATATACACTTGCAAAAATTAGTCCTCAGAACCACACATGGAAGGATGCTGCAGATTTTCAGCCTTATTAAACTGTGATTCGGCCAATTGAATAGGGCTCTATATAAGCTTAGTGAACTTCTATCCAAAAGCAAGGTCTTCACTAACTAAAAACTTCTGTAAAAAAAAAATGCTCTGTGCTTATATAGAGCCCTATTCAATTGGCCAGATCACAATTTAATAAGGCTGTTGAATTCTTAAGTAAAGATAGATTAATTAAAGTTCCCACGTCATGCATGTAGGAGGCACCATGATTCTATTTCCAGTATGGCAGCAAGTAGAACTATACCCTGCCAAAATCAAGACACGTTTGAGAAGTATTTGGAAATTAATCTAGAGAAAAAAGCAGTATATCTAGAAATTTTTGAATCTTTTCAGAAATGTGACTTTTTTGTGTGTCTGCAAGTAAAGTATGCATAACTTATAATAATTGTGCTTAAAGAAAACTGTCTAACATTTCAAACCAATGTTTAGCTTACAGCTGGTTAGTTATTTCCCCAGTAAAGCCTTGGCTGACGTCCCACTTTTTTTGTTCTGGCACATACCTGGAGTTGTAAAGGACTGAGTCCAGAAGCAGCAGCAGCTGCCATTGTTGATGGAATGAACTGCACGGGGTAGTTATCACCTGTCGAGAAGAACAATGCATACAGGTTTAGACATTGAGCGGAGAATAGCAGTGTACAAGTGCAAACATGGCCCTACTGTTGCCTTCGATCTACAACAACTCACTAAGCCCAAACATCTGCAAAAACAAAAGAATTTATTGGGCATAGACTTGTAGCATTAAGTCGGGGCTGTGTGCGTAGCTGGTAGGAAAACTGGCAAAACTGGAACATGGTCTTTTCTCCGTTAAGCCTTTCACCCAGGAGAGCCATGTGGGCATCTGGATGTACACACGCATGGCAGGGATGGCAAATGAGAACCTGTGGAATTCAGTAATCACACCCGGGCTGCACTGTGCACACTGACAGAGACTGAAAAAACAGGGGCATCCATGCCATATGACTGCTGGAGAGGCAGACTATAGCCAAGGTCATGATATAAAATGATACAATGGCTGGGATCAGCTAGTTCAGATTTAAAGGTCATTTCACAACTGTTAAACTGAAATATATTTTTAGCTCTGTACACATAATTTTTAATGACTTGTCATATGCTAAAACAATTAGATATTAAGATATAATATGATTAAAATCAACTGTAGTCATTTTTATATGAATGTTTGTATAAGTAAACTTTAATAATTAATGACAATATATATTTTTTAAAACAAAAACAAAAAAAAGACTAAGCCTTTACATGTTTAACTTTTACACGCAGCTTTGTATTTCCTTCTCTCAGCTCTTTCCCTATTTTTAAGTGTACTTCTTCAAGTCAGTATATATGGCTACACAGGCCCATTAGCAGCATAACTGTTTGATCAATACTTTAAAGACACAAACATACAGTTACTAATGTAAAGTGTGTAAGTATCTGTATTTATTGTACAATTATATGAACTCTGCCATACTACTGAATAAATAACATAATACAAATTAGAGGGATAGCCAGACCCAGACAATGGAGAGATAGATAGGGAAATGAAGGAAAGAAAAATCAGGGTAGGTATATGAGAGAGACAGTCATGGGAAGGAAGGAGATAAAGGTAGTCATGGGAAGGAAGGAGAGAAAGGCAGTCATGGGAAGGAAGGAGAGAGAGAAAGGCAGTCATGGGAAGGAAGGAGAGAAAGGCAGTCATGGGAAGGAAGGAGAGAAAGGCAGGCATGGGAAGGAAGGAGAGAAAGGCAGTCATGGGAAGGAAGGAGAGAGAGAAAGGTAGTCATGGAAAGGAAGGAGAGAGAGAAGGAAGGAGAGACAGGTAGTAATGGGAAGGAAGAAGAGAAAGGCAGTCATGGGAAGGAAGGAGAGAAAGGCAGTCATGGGAAGGAAGGAGAGAAAGGCAGGCATGGGAAGGAAGGAGAGAAAGGCAGTCATGGGAAGGAAGGAGAGAGAGAAAGGTAGTCATGGAAAGGAAGGAGAGAGAGAAGGAAGGAGAGACAGATAGTAATGGGAAGGAAGGAGAGAAAGGCAGTCATGGGAAGGAAGGAGAGAAAGGTAGTCATGGGAAGGAAGGAGAGAAAGGCAGTCATGGGAAGGAAGGAGAGAAAGGCAGGTATGGGAAGGAAGGAGAGAAAGGCAGTCATGGGAAGGAAGGAGAGAAAGGCAGTCATGGGAAGGAAGGAGAGAGAGAGAAGGAAGGAGAGACAGATAGTAATGGGAAGGAAGGAGAGAAAGGCAGTCATGGGAAGGAAAGAGAAAAAGGTAGTCATGGGAAGGAAGGAGAGAAAGGCAGTCATGGGAAGGAAGGAGAGAGAGAAAGGTAGTCATGGGAAGGAAGGAGAGAGAGAAGGGTAGTCATGGGAAGGAAGGGGAGAAAGGTAGTAATGGGAAGGAAGGAGAGAAAGGCAGTTATGGGAAGGAAGGAGAGAGAGAAAGGTAGTCATGGGAAGGAAGGAGAGAGAGAGAGAAAGGTAGCCATGAGAAGGAAGGAGAGACAGATAGTAATGGGAAGGAAGGAGAGAAAGGCAGTCATGGGAAGGAAGGAGAGAGAGAAAGGTAGTCATGGGAAGGAAGGAGAGAGAGAAGGGTAGTCATGGGAAGGAAGGGGAGAAAGGTAGTAATGGGAAGGAAGGAGAGAAAGGCAGTTATGGGAAGGAAGGAGAGAGAGAAAGGTAGTCATGGGAAGGAAGGAGAGAGAGAAAGGTAGCCATGAGAAGGAAGGAGAGACAGATAGTAATGGGAAGGAAGGAGAGAAAGGGAGTCACGGGAAGGAGAGGGAGTTTGAGGAATTGGAATATAATGAAGCCAATACAGGGAAGTTATTAGAAAGGGGGAGCGAGATATGGAGTGAAGAAACAAGGGAGATACATTTGACAAATCACAGTCAAATAATTTGATATTTGAAAGAACCTAAGAAATATATCTCAGCATGTTTTGTTTTTGGACACAAATGTAATATCCAATCTTGTAACACAGGAGAATTTGAAAACTAAAATTGAACATATTGATAGATAAATAGCACAATAACAGTGATTTAATAGAGATTCTGTCTTGCCTGCGTTTTTTTATTTAAAGCAAGGATTAGATTACATCTCTAAACCTCATTTCTACAGGAACAATTTTGACGTTGGTAATAATCAGGCTGTTTTGCATGAACCTTCTCATATTCCAACAAGCTAGATAGGGGATGATGATACAATGTTAAAGAGTATGGATGGATTCAATCAAGGGAAGCATCTGAGAACCAAGCTTGCACTATTAAACCGCGCATTTGCACAATAAATATCAAACCCATTTATGAGTGCAGTCAAAATGTCCTAGATATCAATGCTCTAGCTTTATTTTAGCATCAATTTTAATAAAGTGTGATAACTTGCAATGTGACACATTTTAAATTAGCATGGCTGAGCATAATCTGGAGAATATCGCTTAAAAATTATGTGTGGGTAAACGCAGACTATAAGATTCCTGGAGATTACATTGGTATCTAATTCTATTAACTCAGCAGCCATTCACTTGTGGAAATACAAATTAATAGCAGAAATATACAACATTGTATAATTGTGTGTTGGAGGAAGGAAATGAGAAGAGAGATAGGATACACTTACAAGTATTTCAACAAATACAGAGAGGATGCACATTTCAGAGAACAAGTCATAATCCAAAACTCGGGATGGCGGGTTAAACAAAGGCAGAGCAGTAGAAATGAGTAGGCATATCCTGGACTGGCCCTACCTATGGTCGAAGTGGGCAGACATCCAGGGCAGGGTCACAATCAAGAGCATAATATGTTGTACGGACCTTGCACCTCAGGTCAAAACTGGGCATCCTGTCTTGCAGGAACCATGCATGTGTTTGAAAAACATAGCCAGTATTTCATGTTCTTGTTCCACTTTCCTTATGGTAAAGATACTTAGAATGGCATAGTAGCATTTCCCTGCACTTCTAATATGGGGCACAATTTCTAAGTCCTTGCACATGCCACCTAATCAGCTTGTGCCAGCCATGATTACATCTGGCACTAATATAGTATTATTTTGGGAAAAATAGAGGTCTGGGTAAATTATTCAAAAGACCTACCACCCTTGAGGCGAGGTATCCATTAGGGGGTTGATCTAACTGACCATTCATTGCATTATTTTGCAAATGTCTTGAATCAACAATGCATGGAACTATTACCTTGACAAATACTTATTTTTGGTTGTTTTTTTTCCACATTGGCTTACTAAACGAGGTGCCACCCAACCAAGTCAACATTAATGTTAAGTTAAAAAGTGAGTTCCTAATCTAGCCAGCCTCTTTGCATCTTATCCATAATACCTCATCAGACCATTGAGCACAGTATGTGCTTATACACAGTCCAGTAACAATTGGGTCTGATTGCATATGAAGATCTGCTACAATGCCTTCACTAACACTATATTGTGCCGGTGTCCTATGGAGCAATATTCAAAATATCTGATCTTATTTTCCTCCTTCCATGAGGTTGATTTGGTTTGCTGTAGATTCTTATATTTTTTTCCAGAAAAAAAAGTATTAATAACACAAACCAACTGGCTATATTTTTACAGTTAAATTATTTTTCCTTTCCTTTAACATTCATAGCACATTATTTGCCTAAAGAATATTGTGATTTAAGTTAAACAATGTTTCTTTCCGCTCATATCTTATGGATTAAAAAATAATGCACTAGGAACCAAGAAGTGGAATTAATGATGCCTTAAAGAGGAAGAAAATAACCATTTAAACTATCAGCGTGAATGGCCACCCTTGCTCTATCTTAGGTATTCTTTCTTTAAATATAATGAATTATTCATTTCTGATTTTGCAATAAGACTTTTACCCTGTTTTGTTCTAGGTTCAATCATAAACATATTGAAAATTACTTTGTAAAATAATAAAGACACAACATTATGTCTGATGTTTTTTTTATATTTTTTTTTGGATTCTTTTTTTATTTTATGTGAATTCTATATTTTTCTTGTTTGCAGATGTATGTAATATTGCAAATTTACCAAAAATCAAAGCACAATAAACGAGACTAACAACACTCCATTGAGCATCTTATTCTATAATTAAATATAAACTAACATAATTGTCAAAATATAGACCAAAAGCTGCAGTGTTGCCATTATCCATACCTGAACACATTCTCTGTTGAACCAGTTATGTTTCTATCTCTTACTCCAGTTGGAATCTCTTCTGTCCCCTGCTCTCTAGTAATCTCCCATTTTTATCAGGCTCCCTCACTCTTAAAATGTATTTTCTGCTTCCTGTTGGTCTCTTTTTTTCTCTTCTTATCCATTTATCTTTATATTTGAGCCTGTTTCAGTCTGTCTCTTCACCTCCGTGCCTTTATCTTCTTTCATTACGTCTCTTCCGCTCTCTGTGTCTATCTCTCTTTCTGCCTCTGCCTATCCCTCCTTATTTAAGGGAGTCTCTTGCTTTCTCTCACACAATTTTACTTTTTCTCTCTCTATCAGAATGCCTATCCTGCTCTGAACTTCACAATCAGTTAAATGTGCTTTTACATTTTTAGAATAAAATAATATTATTTGCTTTTTTAATTCAAAGAGGGTGATTTTGGAGTTGTACTTAAATTAAATAATAATTGTGTATCAAATGACAAATTGATCAGCTCTCCTTATTAAATAAATGTGGTCTTATTACAATACCAAAATTCCTCTACGTTATAGTAGCTAAAGAGTTAATCTTAAATGCTCCAATAATAAAAATAAAAAAAAAGTAATTTGATTCAATAATAGTTCCCTATGGCAATTTCTCTTCTTAGTTGTCTTACTTCTGTTCTTTGAAATGCATAAGTGTTCTTATAAACTAGTTATGGTTTTTGGCTTGTTAGTTTTTTCTGCCACACCCGGCAGTTTTATCTTTCTTACTGGTTACTGACATCAATCTCCTGAAAGTTGGTAAGACATTTCTTTTTACAGAGTATTGACAGCAATGGAGATCTTTTCAAAGGTCCTTTAATTTTGAAATGGGAAATCTGTTTATTTTGGCAAAAACCTAATAGATGAGATTGTATGAATGTAATTAATAAGCATTTTATACTATATTAAACAAATATTTACGTGAGACTTGCATATTCTGCTTTTTTATTGCTGCCATATAATTTTTTCCTATGTGTTTTCCTGTGTCCATTAAGATTTAACACTACAATATGAATGGCTCGAATACAGCTGTGATTAAAATCAGTTTCAGTTTGCTTAATTTCTTGTATGTATTTAATACAACTCATATCATGTTCTTATTTGTGTTCATCAACGTAATAGAATGTATAGGTATCATTTTATTTTTAATCTATAATATATATTGTTGGAGTTTCGAAAAAAAGGTCCTTAAAGAACAACTGAAGAGATATATTTAAAATGTTTAAGGTGGGAAGAGACTTTGAATGCACAGTAAGCGTCTATCAGCACATTGGGATGTGGCAACTAAAAGGCTAAGGGAAAGTGACATAGTTTACAAGGAAATACCCTCCAGAGACGGAAGCTGCAAGAAGCATCCCGATAAAGAAAGATGGAAGATTGCGGTAACAAAATAATTGCATGTAATAGCGTTTTTTTTTTACTTTCTAAAATCTTTTTGCTCATTCTCAAGTTTAGTTATTTAAGTAAACATGCAGAAAAAAATGACCACAGTGGTTCTTTAAGATATTTTGTCTAATTCCTTGGGAGATTAGAGAATAAAATTCTGATCAACTGCAGATCAACTTTCCTTAGGGATGTAGCTTCACTGAATACTTAACTATGAGAAGTTGAAAAGCAGACTAATGGGATTCCATATGTTTGTAGCCTCGAGGTACTGTATACACCATAATAATGACAATTTGTAGAAAGACTCACACAGAAATCTAAGTTTTACATCAAAGCATATCCTAAAGCAGAAAGTACTGAAGAATTTCACAATAACGTGTGTAATTAAGTTGAAATGTAAACACTTCATCATTTCCATATACTGTACTGATTCGAGCTGTCATAGTCAGTATTAGAAGTTATCATACCTACAAGTAAAGTCTATACCATATTGTCTGCGTGTAAGAAAAAAACAATGAGAAGTGGATTTGGATGTGAGGTTGAGCTAACCTTATAAAACAAACACCAGGAAACTGGTAAATAAAGATATAGATACAACAGATCAAAGATGTTTGTTTATTTCAGATTTTGAGATATTGAGATTGATGTTATAGATTTTACCTTGCATCTTCTAATATGGAGGTTAGTGGTCTACTGAGCTAGAAAAAGGTGCTATTAGTTCCCAATATTGCCCACTTTTTGAGTTACACTATATGTAAATATACACTTTTTTTTAAATGGCTGAAGTACTGCACGCTTCTTCTGCTGCTGTGAAAGAAGAGGATGCAAATAACCCATAGTCATAGTAACAGAGGTTGAAAAAAGACTTTTTGAACATCAAATTCAACATTTTTAGATAACCTCTGAACCTTCTATTATGTGAATTGTTATTTGGTCCTGAGGAAGGCAAAACAAAAAAATACATTAAATCATTTCCAATAAAATCCTTCCTGATCCCAAATTCTGGGAAGCGAATTACTCCCTGGACCAAAACACCCGTCCTACTCTAATTATCCAACATAACCATTTGATTCCTACAGAGAAGAACCATTTGTGTTCCTTATGGTAAAATCTTCTTTCTTTAAACTTAAGGGGTGCACTCTTGTCAGCTGAAAACTTCTTGGCAAAAAAAAGTTTAACTGAAAAAGTCACATCAGTTGTGTTGTTAAATTAATTACACCTTTAAGTTCTATCTATATAAGGAGTTCAAAGTTTGTCAAGACAAACCTGGGACTTGGATCCACAGTCTTATACTTAGTTATTCTTAGGGCACACTTAAACCAGTGGCAGTCTTCATGAGGTGAGGTGGTAGAAACAGGTGAAAAAAGCAAGACCAAAATGTCAACTTTCATATAATAATACTGACCTCTACATCTTAGGAGAAGGTGGTTATGACCAGAAATGTGCGATTAGTTCATTCTTCTCCACCCAAGTGGACATACTATAGTCCTGAAACACAACCCTATAAAAATGGGTAGACGAATACATCTAGCTTTGTCCTTCCCTTGACTTTATTCAGTATAAAATTAAACTAATTGACTCTGGGTGTACACCCTCTATGGATCTCAGATGGAGGCTTCCCTTTTGGACCTACATCTGTGACATCTAAACCAATATTAGCCTAAAATGTTCTACTTTTGAGAAGATTGGGTAATGCATAACTTTAGTTTCAAAATTAAATGTAGTTTTATTGGTTTAGCTTCACTTTAAACCCATCAATGGTTATATTCTACTGATATTCAAGCAACTGTCAAATATGAACTGGTTCCTACTTCACAATTGCAATATTTAATTCAATGGTTTTGAAACGTGGAGCAAAGAAAAGGTTAATATTGTTCTCATCCGCGCAATATGATTATACAAGGGAAATATTTAGTACAAATGTTGGAAGCAATTAAAGAGAACAGAATAGGCCTGTTCCGGTCAAATAATGATTACAACATTGGTTTGTCTTGGGCACGTAATCGCCAAGGTCATTATCTTTACTAAGATAAGCCTACTCAGGAGGCATTTAATGTGGTCGTAAAGAGAGAAATATGCTTTTTTAATTTGATTCTACAGGACTGGCTTTAAATTGTTATAGCTTTTATTATACATGTGTAGCTAAAGAGACACGCAGACACTTACCCATTTAGAATTATCATTGTTTTAGCACAACAAAATGGTACAAAATGATATCTTAACAACTGTAAAGCAGGCGATGTTTCATTATGACACATTGGAAGCAGCAGCCGCAATAATAGATGCAAATTGCCAGCACATTCTATTCAAGTGTGGTAAAATGTAACAATAATGGAAGGTGCAGAAGAAAAACAACACTGAACTTAAATGTATTATTAATTAAATGTGCTACTAATGTATTATTAAATGAATTATTTAAACAGTGCCTTGTTAAAGTGCTATTTGCCATTATGTTTTATATGTCTTTATTTGGGTTATACATTCATTAATTATATAACTTTTATAATGGTTTGTTTGAATTTAGTATATTTTAGATATGCAGATACAGATCTGTATACAACGCTAAAGAATTTCTTTGAAATCCATTGAAAATCCCAAAGGGCAGAATTATCCTCAGAGATTAAGAAATCTGCTCCTGCAACCACTGTGGCCCTCATTTAATTGCGATTTGGCCAATAAAATAAGCACATAACATATTTTTTTAAAAGAAGTTTTTAGTTAGTGAAAACCTTTCTTTTACAAAGCTTACTAATTAAAAACTTATTTAAAAAAAAATATGTTATGTGCTTATTTAGAGCCCTATTCAATTGGCCGAATTGCAACTGAATGAGGGCCCATGTGGTACTTGATGGAACAAGCCAAAGGTTTAATGGAAGATTTACATGTCCCTAAAATATATTCTAAAATTAAATATATAGATTATTAAATAATTTGTGGATAATAATAAATGTTATGGTGAAGACAGTTTGGTCTTATTTCAGTTCCTCTCTATCTGGTAGCTACCATCTTGTTTTGGCCAAAACTTTTCCACTTACATTGTACCAAGGATTTTCTTTAATTGGCTTAGCTACATAGTTTGCAAAACATTTAAATGGTGATATCTGGAGTTTTCCAAGTGGAAATTGACTGGGCCAACATAGGTGGCTAAAAATCCTAGTTTACAAAATGCTCGATGCAGAAAGTCACTAAAAAAATACAGGTAAGAGTTAAAAGGTTGTGCTAGTTCTCAAATAAATTATAGCAGCATTTTGCTAATTATGACTTTATTGGACCTTTTCAAAACTTTCATATGTCATTCATAATTACTATAACTTAACATGAAATGTGAAATACAAAGAAAAATAACAACAAAAATGAGCAGTTTCAAACAAATATATGTTTTCAACTACTTTATTCCTATAATACCAAACGCACCCATGTACTATACATTTGAATGTCTTGGGATATTTATGTGGCAATTACATATATTATTTTCTTTTTGTGACAGTATTCTGTAGAATAGCAAGGAACGGGTTACACAGAATATCTTGGCACAAAATCAGTTGACATGTTATAGCATTTTTCTCAAATTTGTATCTGGATTTAGAAAGCTTGCGTGAGTAGTTATTCTTTAGTTTTTTGCAAAGGAGAAGAGTACATGTTGGAGCAAGTCCTTAAATGCTGAGCCTCTGGCCTTTGATAACTGAGATTTAGGAACAATACCTGAACTGACTATGAGCCTTGGTAATTGTTGAGAAGGTTATTGGGGTCATGTGTGTCACATTTTTTTGATGGAAGTGTGATGATGCCATCGATATCCAGTAAACAGGCTGTGAAGCTACTGTAAACATGGCAATTCTATAGCAAGGTATTCAGTCATTCCTTAATAGTTTGAGTCATTCCTGTTCTGATGTTTTACTTGCACTCTTTTTTTATTTATTCTTTCTTTTCATTTTCATAATACAGAAGATAGTTGAACATGACTTAAATTTGTTTTTCCACCACTCATTAAAATGTGGAGATACAAAAAACTTGACTTGATACAGCTGTGATTCAAATATGTTTTAGTTTGCCTAATTTCTTCTATGTATTATATTTATATTTAAATGGGAATTACACCTTTAAGTTAGTGTAATATTGTGTGTATTTAGTTGCGTGTCTCTTTAAAGTAGGATGATCCTACTTCCAATTTAATTTGGGATGCTTATGTAAAACATATTTGGATCTATCCTGTTATGTTGTCTGGACAGGTCCGCGACTGCAGTGTGGCCTCCAGCCGCTAGATGGCGCTGCCAATATTTTGCAGATCTGCCGATATATGAGAGAAGTTCTACGCTTATAATGTTAGCCTAAACCTTGAACTAACCCTAATCCTCACACCAACCCAAAAACTGTTTACCTAAGCCTTGACTCTGTGATATGGCACCAGAAAATTGGCAGCGCCATCTAGCGGTTTCTCACCACCACTGCTGCTGCCTTGTGCTGCGCCAACATAACAGGATAGGACCACATATTTTGAAATTTTACTTAAAAAATGGAAAGTGGTAAACAACCTGAATGCAGCACTGCAATATGACTTTTTTTGTAATTATCACAATGGTTTCCCTACAATAAAGGAGCGTTACCACCTGGGGTAATGCAACGTCCGTGTATTGGGTCTATTTGGACCTTTAGTCAGTAGTTAAGGAATTGTTTGAGCATATGTAGGTTAATTAGTGTTAGTCAATTAAAATGGGAAGGTCATTACGAGACTGGATCTAAACTTTCAGTGTTTTAAGCAATTTTTCCTTTTCCTACCAGACTTTTATTACTTATATTCACTTCAGTTTCTCTTCCTTTTACCAATGGAAAATATCATTAGTACAGGAAATATAGTGGTTTTGGAGTCTTTGGCCTGACTGTCTCCATCTGGCTTCAAGGTTACCAGATTTGTGTTCAGGCTAATGGTCTAAGATAAGGGGAAAAGGGAAAACTGTCAAAAAAATAAAAATAGCTTATTGAGATTGATTACTCAAACAAACTGCAGATGGCTAAGAAAATCTAAATTCAGGAACAATTTAGTAATTTGATTTTATAACTGAAATTGAATGTTATTTGCATTGGAATCTCACCAGAGGTGTCAAAGATTAATACTTTTATAACAGTATTTATTGTTTAGGACTTAACCAATTCCCACATTTCCCAAGAACATGACAATATCTTGTAGTGTCATTGTACTATAGGAATTCATTAGCATGGAACATCTGCAAAGCTGTCAGATGTAATAAAAACCAATTTACATATTCACTTATTTATCAATTTACAGATTTCAAATGTATCTGCATATGTCAAAAAATATTTCAGACGAGCATATGTGTTTGTTTATCGTTATTATTTTTTTCCAATTAAACTTTGACTTTAATTCTAAGTATACTGTGTCACAAATCAGTGCTCCATATATTTAAAGATAACTATATCTCAAAGTAACAACGACTGGTTTGTTGTCTACATGGAATTAAATGATGGCTTTTGCAATAAAATGTATGCAATTTACTGTTACATGATTTATCTGGCACAATACATTCTGCTATTATTTGGCCTAACATAATTTAATATTTATGGAACCTCATTGTTTGATGACACTTTATGAATAATACAGAGAATCCCATGCTGGTATCTTGGTACAACTTATCCATTACAAGGCCTTGATCACTTTATAGCTATTATTATATTTTCTTGACAATATACTTTTATTGTTTCTGATACTGGTCATATTAAAATGACATAATTACTGCAGATTGAATGCCAGTATATGTGCTGTTGTTTTTTACATAGCAGAAGCTGTTTCAGGTATTTACAGTCTTATTTACTGCAGCCTCATAACTAAAATGCACAAATAAGAAACTGACATTTCTTGTTAGAAAAAGTCTCAAAGTAGATGTGCCAGTTGCATCCCCATTAGTGGGTGACAATGTAGTTACTAATATCTCTTCCGCATAACTCTCTTTTGCCTTATTCACCTTAATGCAACAAGGATATTGCTTTGTCGCCAAGATTTATTGGTGAATGAAAAGATACATTTCCGTTAGAGAAAACTCATTCATCATGGCCGCCCTTAAACCTATCCACAGGCCCAGGTTAAGTATTTAGTATCCGTGCTTGTGCATTATACCTGCATAGAAGTAAAGAAGTTGTTTGCGCAGGCTGTGATTCAGGAAACCAAATATAAATGAGGGAGGTCCTGAGAATTTAAAACACTAGTATTCAGGGGCGGAGCTACCAGTGGTGCAGTGCACAAGGATCCTCCTCTGGGGGGCTCAATGCTATATACAGTAAAATCCTGGTTATCCGGCACCTAACTAACCGGGACTGTCAAGCAACCGGCACTGGCATTAATTCCCCATGTTAAAAAAAATCCACCTAAACCGGCATAACTGGCACTATCCGGCAGTTGGAGACGGCAAAATAAAAATACTAACTTTTTTCCCCAATTGCTCTTCCTGTGCCTAAATGGACCAGTTTAGGTGATAATGCCTTTTTAAAGACATTTCAAGGGTTTGGGGGAGTTCTAAGGGCCGTTGAGACCCTTTTTTGGGGGGACTCCCGATTAACCGGCAACTACACTTACCCAGCAATAGGGAGTCCCCGTGGGTGCTGGATGACGGGGAGTTTACTGTATATATATATCTATATTATTATTTTTTTATTTGTAGGGCCCAACCTGCTACAACCCCTCCTGGTCCCCCCTTAACCTTTTTGCCCCCAACAAAAGAATTTGTGCCGTGTCTGTTTAAAAAAAAGAGCATTTCTACTGAAGCTCCAAGAGGTGGCAGTGTGGAGCAGTTCAGCATGCTGGGGATGTGTATCAGGGCATAGGTAAGCAGAGTACAGTGGGATGAGTTCTGTGAGCAACGGAGATCGGGATGGGAGCTATGTGAGGTGGGTGAGGAGAGGGGTTGGGACTGGGTGGTATGTGAAGATGGCTTCTGAGAGCTATGGTGCAGGCAGTAGAGCTTCAAGCAGGCAGGAGTTAAGGCAACCGGAGAGGTGGTATGGGAAGGGATCTTGGGTAGGGGCACTGAGTGAGTTAGTGCCAGGGGCCAGCACAAAAAACATTTTTACAACCCCGCTGCACCAGGGGCCTTCCCTCTGTAGCTCCACTACTGCTAGAGTGTAAACATATTAAAAGTAGTTTGGGAATTACATGTCTTAGTAATATTGATATCAATCATATTGCAAAAATGTATTAGTCAAATTCATATTGTGTTTAATCATTTTTCAGATAACTTAATAAAGAATGACCTCCTGATCTGCACATGCAGTCATTCAGGGGAAGGTGCAGGGAACTGAAATGTGCAAATCCCTCATCCACACATTGCAGGTGACTTGTTACAAACCTGAATGGCAATGAGGAAGCTTGAGGAAGTTGTTATTATTTCACTGCAAATTAGAAGTAAAATTTCCTATTTCTGATTGCTAATTAAATTTTACTGCATTTTATTAGTTTTTTTACGCTAATTAAGGGTGAGAATTTCTCTAGAAAAAAAAAGTAATCTGTTCATGTAAAAGGTAACAAGGAAAGGGGGAGTTAAGAAGCTTGCAGAGAAAGTTGTGGGGTGTGCCAAATGCAAATTAAGAGTCGCTAAAGAATCCACCAAACAGCTGACTATGGCATCTGTAGCAGTGAGTACAGTTAATAATCAATTATCCACGAATTCAGCTCCTATTACAAGGTTGGTTTTGACTAACCTTGTAAATAGATCATCCCACTGCATACAAGAGTGATGTATTCCCAGTGCTCTACAGAGGGATTGTCACTGTTTATTTGGGGATCTTACTCTATATTAATGGATACCATATATTAATATTAGTCTATGTTCCACTTTATATAAAGAAAGGTAACTATCCCCTACTCTTCTATCCTTTTCAGCACTCTTCTTAATTCCTACTTATCACTAGTATTTATGACAGACGTAATTTAAAATAAATTGCAGTTGCTATGCTGTTTGCTTACATGGCATTGATTCACTTGTGCAATATCCATGAAAGTGATACCTCTCTCACTATAGGGAAATCTTCAATTCCTATGTTATCCTAGGAAGCCTATCCGCAGGGCAAAGAGATATCTGTACCAGCTTTGTAAAATAACAAAGGTCACAATGAAACCTCATATTTTACCTAGCTGTAGGTGTTTGGGGGAGATTCACTAAACATTTACATCCATTCACACACCTTAAGATAGCTTAGTGAATCTACCCCTCTCTCTCTCTCTATCTCTCTCTCTCTCTCTATATATATATATATATATATATATATATATATATACACATACATGTATACATACATACACATGGTGACAGCAGATTTGATAGAGGACTGAATATATTTTTAAATAAAAAGGGTATTCAGGGTTATCCTGGTCAATTACAGAGGGAGTATTGATCCAGGGAGGAGTCCGATAGCCAGTATCTGGGGTCAGGGAGGAATTCATTTTTTCCCCTTTTGAGACAACTGGCAACGTTTCACTTTTTTTTATTTTTTTCTGTTAGCCTTCCTCTGGATCAATTAACAATTAACATTTAATCTGCATATTGCAGATTAGAGGAGATCTTAAAAGGTTCAACCTGATGGACTAAAAGTCTTTTTTCAACCTCAATTACTATGTAACTAAATAAGAGATCCCCAGCAATATGATGCAGATGTCACAGAACATTATTATACGAGTAAGTAAGGGCTATGTTATTTATTCAGATATCTAATGAGACAGCAAAAAAAAGACACTGCTATAATTCAGCATAACATAGGAATATGTGACAAATTGTTGCCATGAACTTTCCACACCTACCTGGCTTGTAGGTTAGTCCTGGGGGGAAGAGGAATCCTTGCTGGGCCGCAGCCGCTGCTGCCAACGTCCGCTGGTCGTGTGGAAAAATTGGGATCATGAGCGGAGGCATGTGACCCTGGACCTGCTGAACAGAAGACAGCCTCTGATCAGACAATGCACAAATCTGTCCTGGCAGGTACTTCTACAGCAATCTTACTGTTCCTGTGCCTGCCAAATCCCTCAGAACCTTTGCGGGATCCTGACCAATACCACATTAACATATCAAAGCCTCCAGAATTATTGTTTCAGATCTCTTCCCTCCCCCACACCAAAGAGGAGCAACATTGTTCCTAATAAATATTAAAATAAATATGTGTTACTGTGGTATTTTTAAAGCAATGCTATATTAATGTCCATGGCCTTTTAAATGATATGGAACTGATAAAATGTATATCATTGATGATATTTTTCTGTTTATGTTTGGATTAGAATACAGTGACGTAAAGGCTTCAATAATGATCCTGCAGTAATGAGCATGTGTTTGCAGTATTTGAGCAGCCATTGAATAGGTGCTTTGCGTTTCTATACATTTTTTGTTGGTTCTGGTTTTGGTTAGCTGGAGACAATCAGGGGTATATTTCTGCCTAGGCCCATGTGGCCCAAGCCTAGAGCCACACATATTCAGGGGGCAGCAGTCTGCCTTAAGATGCCAGAGCAGAACACTGAAATCTGTTTGTAAATGCTCAGAAATGGGTCCTATCCTGCCATATGTGCGCCGCTGTTTGGGTTTCGCCGCGTGCACGTGCTCCCCCGGTAGAGTTGCACCACGTTTGAGGAGAGAATAGTTATTTTGCTATACTGCGGCACCGCGCTTGAACAGGGATGCACATAAAACTGGATAGATCTCAGAAATGTCTATATACAGTGAGATTTGTCTGTAAGTGTACCTGACACTTTCTGACATATATATATATATATATATATCATACGTTTATATATATATATATATATATATATACGTATATATATATAATTGAAGAGTGAAGCAGCCGTGAATGTCCAGTAATCTAGTAATTATTAATCCATATATATATATAGATTAATAATGAGTATTGCAATATAATGTGATACCTTTTGTATTGGACAATATATATATATATATATATATATATATATATATATATATATATATATATATATATACACATATACACACACACACACATATATATAACTTATGATCTGAGATATCTAAAGTGAGGGGGTGTAGTGCTGAGGATGCTGCAAGATAAATGTAAGTTATCTAAACTTGGGATGAGCATATTCCTAAATGCATTATAGCAGAAAAATAGCAGATCAATTTTCCTATTAAAATGTACTATATATAATACAACAGATTCTTGATTAATTGCATTGATAAACATATTGGAGAGGAATAGGTTAACGTAGTTGTCAGCAACCTATGGCTCTACAGTCAAACATGTTAAGCCCAAATCATCAGCAAGCTATTACATTATTATTGTTAGCTTTGAATTCAAATTAGTGATGGTTTGCTTCATTGATTTATTCCATGTAAAACAGATAAGTGCCATACAACTTTGACAAGGTGTGCTATTTCACACAAACGTATCTAAGCAATGCAGATGGTTTTATGCACCAACTCTTCTTGTTTCCTTGCTATAAAACGTATTCATGTTTATTTTAGGAGTTTTTCATTATAACAAATGTTTGCATTCACCACTGATTCCCCTCTATCAGATGCACTCATAATCCATGATACTTTTAATGTTGGGATCCATTTTTTAGTTGATTGTGTCTCCTACACTCCAAGGAGGATCCATCGTTTTAAACTAATAACATATCTTAAAGACTTGTATTTATCTACCGTTCCTTACAGAGGGTGTCGGGGCTTCTGCTTTTAGTATAGACATTAATTATACACAGGAAAGAGCAGGAGAATAAAACAGACTGACACAGACACTGCAGGGCTGATATAGACAGTGGATATAAACCAATAGGCCCACCCTGTCTGGGTAGACTCTTCTAGCTGGATCCTTATGATAAGCTAAAGAGTGGTCCATGTATTACCTGCATCCACTTCACCGAGTACTCACTATCATATCTATGAAGTAGGACTTCAACACAAGAAGTTTTTCCAATGTTATATTTGTTCATAAGTCAATAGTGGTGTTAAGCACCTGGAAAACTGCAAATAGTTAACTATTGGTCAATGTAAGAAGGGATGGGGGAGGAGGGAGGTGATTTTATAATTAGATTGTATACTTTATAATTGGATCTTATAATATATATTCATATATATACACACACACACACATATATATATAAAAATAAACATATATATATATATATATATATATATATATACTAGGGCCCTCATTCAATTGCAATTTGGCCAGTTGAATAGGGGTCTAAATAAGCACATAAAATATTTTTTTTAAAGAAGATTTTAGTTGGTAAACATCTATCCAAAAGCAAGGTCTTCACTAACTAAAAACTTCTTTAAAAAAAATATGCTATGTGCTTATTTAGAGCCCTATTCAATTGGACAAATTGCAATTGAATGAGGGCCTAGGAAATTGCCCGTCAAAAATGACGGGAATAAAATTGTAAACCTGGCAATGCTGTTTGCCACACAATGTGATGATTTTGCGCCTCTGAGCTCCTTCGGACGCTCATTGTGAGCCTCTCCCCTAGCGTACTTCAACTTTCCTGCTTTGCAATGATCACCTTCCGCGCCCATTGCAAGTCTCTCCCCCCCTGTACTTTGGGGGCCTCGCGATTAGTGTTACTGCCTTGGTGTAAAAGTTACTGCCTTGGTGTAAGTGTTTCTGCCTCGGTGTAAGTGTTTCTTCCTCTGTGTAAGTGTTTCTGCCTCGGTGTATGTGTTTCTGCCTCGGTGTAAGTGTTTCTTCCTCTGTGTAAGTGTTTCTGCCTCGGTGTATGTGTTTCTGCCTCGGTGTAAGTGTTTCTGCCTCGGTGTAAATGTTACTGCCTTGGTGTAAGTGTTTCTGCCTTGGTGTAAGTGTTACTGCCTTGGTGTAAGTGTCACTGCCTTGGTGTAAGTGTTACTGCCTTGGTGTAAGTGTTACTGCCTTGGTATAAGTGTCACTGCCTTGGTGTAAGTGTTACTGCCTCGGTGTAAGTGTTACTGCCTCGGTGTAAGTGTTACTGCCTTGGTGTAAGTGTTTCTGCCTCGGTGTAAGTGTTTCTTCCTCTGTGTAAGTGTTTCTGCCTAGGTGTACGTGTTTCTGCCTCGGTGTAAGTGTTTCTGCCTCGGTGTAAATGTTACTGCCTTGGTGTAAGTGTTTCTGCCTTGGTGTAAGTGTTACTGCCTTGGTGTAAGTGTCACTGCCTTGGTGTAAGTGTTACTGCCTTGGTGTAAGTGTTACTGCCTTGGTATAAGTGTCACTGCCTTGGTGTAAGTGTTACTGCCTCGGTGTAAGTGTTACTGCCTCGGTGTAAGTGTTTCTGCCTTGGTGTAAGTGTTACTGCCTTGGTGTAAGTGTTACTGCCTTGGTGTAAGTGTCACTGCCTTGGTGTAAGTGTTACTGCCTTGGTGTAAGTGTTACTGCCTTGGTGTAAGTGTCACTGCCTTGGTGTAAGTGTTACTGCCTTGGTGTAAGTGTTACTGCCTCGGTGTAAGTGTTTCTGCCTTGGTGTAAGTGTTACTGCCTTGGTGTAAGTGTTACTGCCTCGGTGTAAGTGTTTCTGCCTTGGTGTAAGTGTTACTGCCTTGGTGTAAGTGTTACTGCCTTGGTGTAAGTGTTACTGCCTTGGTGTAAGTGTTACTGCCTTGGTGTAAGTGTTACTGCCTTGGTGTAAGGCTTCGCGAGGCTCGCAAAGTGTGACCAACATTGTAAGTGTTCTGGAAACTGAAAACTTTTATAGTGATATTTATATATATATATAATATACAGACACACACATATACATATATATGTGTATGTGTTTGTCTATTCTCCCAAACCAGCACATTATCTATTGCCTTATTGTATTGTGCTGTCTTTGCATACCTTTATAGTTTGCTATATCTTGATTACTGCACCCATCCTACTGACTTACATAAAAAGTAAGCACTTTATAAATAAAGAATATTACTTATAATGTTAGATCTTCTAGATATGGTATATACGCAGTGCCCCTTTCATAGTAATCTCATAGAATTACCACTTAAAATTGACTTTTTTGTTATATGATTGTCAAATATAACAAAATGCTGATAAAATACACAGAGGGAATAACCCTTGGAGAACTACAAATGCATTTGTAATCAGCTTTCTGCCTGATATAGTTCAGTGAGCCGATGGGACCTTATGACTGACTCCTGACATTGCAGGCTATTACGTTTTTTCATTCCTCATAGTCTACATGTAGCTTTAATTTAGGTTGCACGGTGCCTACACAGATTACTTGTAATTTGTTGAAGTCTTTGATTTTATCAAGAGATTCTCTGAAAAATAATTTCCAGAACTGGAGATAAATGATTTGATGTGTAAAACAATTATCTCTTTAAAGTTTCAATTATTATGACATTTTATTTTGGTGTTTAAGGAGAATGGTCACATGCTGGGGTGCCTGAAGTTCCTCTGCGACTAGTTGTTTTGTAGGTGGGAAGAAACTTTGAATGGACAGAAAGCTGCACAATGGGAAAGTGACAGCTACAACTGCTAGTGCTTTCAGCTGGACTAAAGGGAAGCTCATTAGTTTACAATGACACACCCCCTGAGAAATTAGCAGATAGTGAGAATCAGTAATGTGTGAAAACATTTTTTGAATGAAAAAATCCCAAAATAATCATTACTAAACTTACTCTGATGTGTGCAAGTTTCTTCAGTTTTCTGGGACTTGATTTTGAGAAGGAATGCCCCCTTGAAAACCTTAGCTAATTTAGCAGAAAATTCATAATTTGTTTTGGCCAATAAGAAGCAGCTACAACAATGCTACAATTATTGGAAAGCCAGTTTGTGCAGCAAAGCATCATGGGATGTGCAGTTTTTTAACCTCCACAAAGAAGCAAGGAGGAGCACAGGCAATGCTATTTGGATTTCTGCACTGTGCTGCTGTTGGATTGACGTTTAGTATAGGGCTAAAAAAAACGTACCTGAATGCAGAGTTTCTATTGGTAGGTACCAGGGGCCTCATTCAATTGCGAGTCGGCCAATTGAATAGGGCTCTATTTAAGCACATAGCATATTTTTTACAGAAGATTTTAGTTAGTGAACTTCTATCCAAAAGCAAGGTCTTCACTAACTAAAAACTTTGGAAAAAAAATAGTCTCTTTGCTTATATAGAGCCCTATTCAATTGGCCAAATTTCAATTGAATGAGTCCCCAGGTGTCTATGTAAGCAGCTCTGGTGGTGTGGAACTGTTATTTTTAATAAATAAATTGGTATGTGACCATAATGACACAATGTAATGTATGTTTCTGATATAAGCAGTATGTGTTAGATTAAAAAAAGTTAAAAACAGGGAAACTTCCAGATACCTTTATATTTAGTTATCCAAAAGACCTTACAGATAAATATTGACCACAGTGGTCCTTTAAATTAAGTGATAATACTAGTATACTAGTATATTATACAGCAGTATGTTATCTCATTGACACATATAGCTCTATTAGAGCTCATTGGCTGATATGAACACCCCCAGGGCTATTATTTCCAATGCCCTATTTCAGATACAACAAAGACAGCAGTTTGGTTTTGATGTCTTAATTGTATTAGAATAAAAAAATATATAGCACTCTGTAAAATAGAAATATATATAAATACTCAGATTTGTGTCCCGTAATCCGCACAGGAGAGTCGAGCTAGTAGCAGAACACAAGTAAATTGTACAGAATGTTCTTGTCATCCCAGCATGTTGACCTATAGTATTGCCAAATATGCCTTCAAATCCACGTTCCACTTCTGATCGGTGATGCAAAACAGAAAAGCTTCTGTGTACAGCTACTACCTTCTTAATTGACCAAATAACCTGATCTCTTGGGGACATCTTAAGATGCAGGTTGATAAAGGTCAAGTAAAAAATAAATACTTTACAGTATTTTCCCTGAATTCATTTGTCAGGAAAATCAACTTATAATAAAAAGGTCTTTGTGCAATCACTGCCGTATTGCTGGGGCGTGAAAGGAACTTGCTTTGAGCAGCGAATTCTCCTGTTTTAGCTGAGCTGGCCAGGTTTTAGACTTGGGTCCACAATATTACTTGAATCTGGCAAGAGTGTGTTATGGCATCCAGAAATTGTAGCTATGAACTGAGGTCATTTCTGCTTACACAAATCTAGGAATAAAAGAATATATTTCTATGAACCCAAAAACTGGCAAGCTTGGTAATCCAGCTGAAATATGGTCATTTTGTGGACAGATACCTTTAAATGGAAAGTTTATGCTGAATTTGTAACCTCTACTAATCTAAAGAAAAAAAACAAACAAAAAAAAAAATATATATAACATAATCGAGTTTGAGACGTTCAACCTCTCTTTATCAAGTCTCAAGCAATACTATTGAGTATTGCTTGAGACTTGATAAAGAGAGGTTGAACCTCGTGAAAGCTCGTCACTATAAACAAGACGTTTGTCCGATACAAAAGGTATCAAATTACATTGCAATACTCATTATTAATCTATATCTATATCTATATATATATATATATATATATATATATATATATATTAATAATTATTAAATTACTAGATTACTGGACATTCACGTCCGCTTCACTCTTCAATAAATAAATAAATATATATATATATATATAAAATGAAATGGAAGGATAGGACTTAGTTTCCGTTTATAAACCCTTGCTGTTGTTCAATTGTGTCCAACTCCTCATGACACTATGGACCTCAGCACACCAAGCACAGTCATTGTGACTCTGGATGTCCTTATCCATACTCTTTTCTTGGCAAAGATACTGAAATGGGTTGCCAGTTCCTCCTCCAGTGAACACAATTTGTTTGACCTCTCCTCTATGACCTGTCCATCTTGAGTGATCCTACATGGTATTATAGCTCACAGCATCATTGAGGTACACAAGCCCCTTCACCATGCCAAGGTAGAGATCCAGAAGGGGTTATATACTGCAGTGAATCCTAAACTGTGCTCTATTACAACCCTGGATTTCCATTTTGTGTGACCAAAGGTACCATGAGATTGGCTCAATCAAAAAGCTGAATAATGTTCCCTCATTACTTCTGGAAGCTAAGAATGGTGTGCACTCCACCATTGTTGTAATGTTTACATATGTATTTAATAATGGGTACCACTCTTTGGATACTTGAGAGGTATGATATAAAAGAAATCTTATGTTGCTTGGACAACCAACTATAGGTAACTTATTTTGCACAGTTGCTTGGGGAAGGAGGCAAACTATTTAATTTCCTGGATACCTTGTGCAAGTTTTTGACGTTTTAGTAATAAGAAAAGCTCTACCTAATTTGAATACACACTATAGTATGGGTTATTAAAATTTACAGTCTTGTAAGTTTAAACAAAAATACATATATTATTTCTGATGATGCTAATAATAGTTATCTAAATGTAATTTTCAATGTATCCAATTAATTTCCAGTTTCCATCCATTATAACAAAATGTTGCATGTAATATACCTTCTGCAACTATAATGGAAGGAATGAAATACGAAGGAGGGAGAATAGACATCAAAGCCTTCCACATTACAAGGGTCTTAAGAAAGACTCCATCTCTCAATGGCCGTCGTATTGTGCCCAAAATGTAATCAGGAATAACACCCAACAACTGTACATGACAGCTAAACTTCCCACTGATTTCAAAGGCTTCAGAGGTTTTTTTTCTTGCTAGGTTCTTACAAAGTTCGGCTACATGCCCAGAAATTTTAATTGCTAGGATGTTCCTCAGGTCTTTCTGCAAAACAAGACAGCAGCAGATGCATGAGAAACACTTAGACTTTGTCTCCATGTCGCTGTAAAAATAGCGTATTGTTGCCGAGACACTTCCCCCTCTCCTCTGTGCTAAGATGTAGACAGTGCCATCTTTTGCCATCTGCCCCAGAGCTTCATTAAACATACATGAACGGACTAACTGGCCTGGTATCTTGTGAGGGACAGGTGCTATTGTTTATCCCAGAAGACTTGTACTAAAGATTCTACTCAGAATACTTGAGAAAGAGCATCTGTAGCAGTCAGTCAGTGAGCTACTTGGCAGGGACCTTGCTATGTGCCAATATGCAAACATACTGACACTCGGGGGGACTCAGCTCTCATTTCATGGACATTATTTAAAATTTCTTATCAGGAGCAATTTATATATATATATATATATATATATATTTATTTATATTACTGTGAGTTTTTTTGTGTATCTGGATCAAGTTAGACAGGAGGTTGAAAACATAATTTGGTCACAAACCTATTTATTCAAATTAAACTACTACCAGAGAGACAATAAACAGTATCTTCTACCAGCTTTTGTGAGGAGATGACAATTTTTCCACTCGGAAAATTATTTTAAGCGGTTTGACATGTTTATATAAATGTCCCACTCCCTGGGGGCTGCTAAGTTTTGGTACATGTAAGTAGTGGTTTTCAACCCTCTCCTCAAGGCTTATCGACAGACCAGGTTTTGTGTATATCAACTGACTGAGCCACTGATTAGAACAACTTTGCTCAGGTACAGGTAGCCTTAAAATCTGACCTGTTGGTTTGAAAACCAATGTACTACATTTCAGTAGTAACTATCAGTATAAAATGTTTTACAGTCACCCTAATTTTCCCTACACCTTTAGTCCGCATCTTAAAGGTGCATCTCCCCCATCTTTTTCAACAACATGTGATAGTCCAACCTGATAATCCAATGTGGCTTTTAAACTTCAGCAGTAGTAAAAGTACTTTGATAAAACACATTGAAAAACAGACAGGAAAATGACACAGTTGTTGATAAAAATGCATTTCAGACTTTGCTCACAGTTCCCCTGGTGATTTCATCAGTTCATACACTGATAGAAGCTAATATCCTTGGAGGAGTAAAACTATTTGACAAGTACAATAGGACTTGTAAGAAATTAGAGCACAAGAAAGATAAGTCTGAGATGTGCATACTGTATTTATACCAGTTGTTTCCAACACTCTCCTCAAGCCCCACCAGAAAGGCCATGATTTAGGTTCAATATGTGAATACACAGGCAAAGCAAGTTGAGACTCCACAGCCTCACTGAATACTACACTAATTCACGGTCTGTCTGGTGGGTCTTGAGGAAGGGTTTGGAAACCACTGCTCTACACTAAAGTTTGATTAATGGGCCCTTTTGGTTTGTATATCTACCTCTAGGCTTCTATAAACCACAGATAGATTGACAGATTAAAGGGTAACTTTCAGCTAAGGTTAAGTTTCTTCTATGTTAAATAATTATCTTAGACTATCTATGTAGACGTTATGGGAATTGCATAGATTGCCAGTTATTTCTCCATGTTTGTGAAGAGTATAAGCTGCCATTTAAGATTAATTTCTGACACTTAGAACACTAAATTAATTAAAATAAAAAATTCTAGAACCAGCTCAAGAGCCAATCAAATTGCAGTTGAGTTCTACGCTGTGACAGTTGCATCCATTGTTTGTTTTCTTCAACAACGTGCAGAGGACTTGTAGCAATAAAAGGGAATTGATAAAACTTGTACACATATATGTGAACTCTGTAAGTGGACTCTTATAAAAGCAACTTGTGTTTAGGTGAAACGACACATGATAGTTATGTACAATTTATATTGTACACACAATCATATGTTTGAGACAGATGTAACGATGCATTATTACTGCCACAAAATCAAAGACCCCATTTACACTCTACTACACTTGATCAGTTCATAGTTTCATTAATAGCAGAAGTGCCGCATTAGAGGGCCATTAAAGTAAAAACTGCTCTGCACCATCAAAAAGAGCAGTTAAAATCAACCAGAAAATGTGTAAAAACATTTTCATTTTATGCTCTGTTCACCAAAATATTGATTATGGCACTAAAATGTATGTAACCTGACCCTAAGCACAAGTCTGCATCACAAGAACCACTGAGCTTATATTTCATCAGGTCCTGAATGGGCCATAAATTACAAGTTACCTCTAAATACCGTTACTTGTCTTTACTACTGTAATGCAGTCCACACATTTCGCTTTAATAGTAGCGTATCTAAAGAGCCCAAAGGATAATGCTTATATCTTTTTGGTTGCAGAAATTGCAGACACAGAGCCTCGTTCAGTTGAGCCCTCGGGAGATCTGGCTGTTCGTAAGCGAGCCCGTAAGTTATTTTGCTATTCAATTGGTGTCTTTTTGTAGGCTCGGACTGGGTTACGGGCCCCGTCCTCCGATTCCTTACGATGGTAACATTGCAAGTTACAGCTCGTCCAAGCCTTTTATGTTTCATTTCTGAGTTTGATTGATCTTGGGAATCAATGAGTTAATACATATAGGGCCATCCACATGGACTAGAACAGTATCGGCATTGATTTTCATAATTCTGTATTTTGCGGTTTTGCGAGTCTGATCGCATATTGGTCCCCGAACCTAATTGATTGACATGTAACCTCATTTTCTATTGGCTGTTTCTAAATTGGAAGTTACGCCTTGTTTAATTGATCATGTTCCTGCCGTGAAATGCTACGTGCGAGTGAATGGTTTAGGGTTTCGGCCCGTAACTTCCGGGCTTGTTCAATTGAATAGCACCGTAAGCCTAGCATGCTGCGGGCCAGCAGACTTATGGCCTACGTCCCAGTCTGCAATGTTTTTTTACTTTATTTCCACTGATCTGTTTAAAACTGTAAAGTAGTATTGATGGATTCCATGTTCCTTTAAACATTTACACCACCGGCTAATCTATTACAAAACCTTGAGCTGACCTTTCCATAAATAAAACCATAAAAAGGAATAATATGTTTCAATTGTTTCTGTTGACGCCGTGCAATAAACACAATTACTAGCAAATGCATTCATAAAACGAGAGCAAATATGCATTGCTTTTACTTTGTGTATTATGTAAAATACTATTATTGCGAGTGTGGATGTAGCCTAATGAAAAAGATAACTTAACATCAGTCGTAAAAATCCAGTGCAATAACTATTAAGTACAGACAGTAAAACTGTTTTTACTGCTATATTTATTTATCTGACTGTGTTTCATTAATATATCCAAACACTTAAGATATTATCATCTTATGATGCCTAAGTGATTTTGTAAACTCAGAGTATATGGACATGCTGCCCTCCGCCTCTTTGTGAGTCCTGTCCTGTTCAGTGCAAATACTTAAATATTTTACTGCCACCACGTTTCTCATTTTGCTACAAAATACTAGATTTTCATAATTAATTGCAGTTATCGCTATCAGCGGTTAAACACAACCCCCCCATGCACAAAAGATACCTATGGTAAGGTTCAGAGCATGGTGTAAAACACTCATAGTTAGGGCAGCACACCTGAGAATACACAGTACTAAATACATGTCATTTTATTAGCCTCACTCCGGTGATATCCCATCACTGATGTCATAAACATCATCATGCATTTCTTTTTAGCACTTTGTGTGTTATAGTCATGTCATTTAAAAGATTACTGACTGCAACATGAAAAAAATATTTGTTTGAAAATTTTAAACCAAACTAAGGGTATACTTATGTAGGATAAAATTATATAACCAGATTTTATTTAAAAAAATATACATTTTGATGTATTTGCTGGGCTTTGGTGAAATCCATAATATGTTGATGCAAGTGGTTTGTGTAAGAGGGTTGTTTACATTTCTGGAGAGATTTGGTTGCATTTCCTGATACAAGGAATCTGCTTCTAGACCCGTGAGGTTGAAGGGGTATGTTGTTACATTTAATTCTATCCAATTATCTTAAAGGCTCCCTCATGATTCAGATCCGAGAAGTGATGTAACAAAGACTAAATGGTTTCCTGTACTTATCAAAATGTTTTAAGTTGATGGCTTACACAGCTATTAATACTATTAGATGGGAACTTGCATGATAAACAAGTGCCTGTTTTCTTCAACTGCCGTCATCCGTTAAAGGGACACTTTAGTTGCCATACAATTGAATTTCATTTGTTTATTTAGTTACTGATCGGAAACAAAACTCGTCTTTGACGAAAACCAAAAACTAAGGTAGCTTTTGAAATTACCATTGCAGCTTCCACCAGCTCTGCCTCTCTCCACCCCTATTAGCTGTCTAGGAGGTATAAGAGTTTGTTGAAAGACATCTTTAAGAGTAGAAGTAAACACCTATTAATATATGACTAAACTTTATATAATATAAAAGCACATATTTAAGTAGATAAAACATTATTTTCTCAAGTACAATTAGATTAAAAACAAATACCTAAAGATTGTTGCGCTGGTACTACTCTACCTATTTTGCCTAGTATTTAATTGAAAATATTCAATATTCTAAATTAATTTTTCAGTGCATATTGTCAAAGTCCCTGAGATTTCATGGAGACAGAAATGCATTTTCTAGATCAGAAGAGAATGTGTACTTGTAATTTAGAAGAATATTGCAATTTCGTGTTTCATGCGAGATTTTATAATGGCACTCCGTACATCACCGGAAGGTAAAGTTGACACTAACAATGACGAAAATCCCTTACAATATTTCAACAATGGTTTATGCCCAGGTGTGATAAAACCTGTTAGAGGATTACTTTATTATATGTGATGAATGTTAACAAAATGTGTTTAAATTGTCTAGTTGTATATTCAGGAAGCCTCGGCGGAAGACGAACAATTTCCCTGTGTAGAAATTAATAAACATATGTTTTGCAAAGGTGACTATAAACTCATTTTGCGCTTGGTACCTACCGCCATTTCAATCCATACAAATGCATAATCTTGTCAATTAAATATTATTGTTAGGATCTAGTAGTATGTTAGAATCACTTTAAAGTGCAACTAAGGAAAATTCATGTGTGTTTATTACTCCTAAAGGATCTATTAGTGGGTATTTTATTCAGATTCGTGTTATAAAATCTGCATAAACTCAGCATATTGTTATTCCCTAGTGAGCATTTGTTTGGTTAAAGCGGAACAGCAAATCTCAATTTCTGCAACTTCTGGGAAAGTCTGAAGAAGTAAAAGAGTCTTAATTTTAATCAGATACAAACCGTTATCGCTAAAGGAGTGAAGAGTTGACTATTATGCAAATGGTCACAGTGAGTGGTCACTGAGCCATCACACAAGACCGAGCAAGTCAATTATTTCACTTCTAGTGAAGATATATAGTTCTAATTCATGTCCTGTCCAGTTTACCCAGAAATATGAAGCAAATTAAAGCCTAATGATAGTTGTTTTTGGAACACATCTCTCGTTAGTAGAGTGTGCAATAGTTTTTGTGTGGATGTATATTTTGTTTTATTACTTTTAGATAGTAATGTGTCATTTAACCTCTTACCCTTCCTTTTTTAAGGTAAGATGGCACTCTACAAGACTAAATGTCAAGGGCTTATAGTCACAGATTATGGAGTGTCAATTGGCAGAGGTTACTAATTTGATGATATGAATGGTCACTTTTCAAAATTTGTTGTTTACCCTTAATCAAGCTGTAGATACTCTTAGATAAAGTACACACACACCAACCAAAGATGACCAGCTCAGAGCACCAAACTAACCACTGACCCATACAACAGACAATGGCCACAGTATAGCACAAGTAGAAACTGACCAATACAGACGACACACTGACCAGCACAACACACAAACAATCAATAAACCAGTGGAAAATACTGTACAAACTCAGATATTGACCAGGGCATACCACACACATGCAGGCACTAATTAAACCATCCCATATGTAGCAGTCACTAATTAGCAAATAAATACCCCAACCAGCACAACACACAAACCGATAACAAATAGTAAAGGATGGCTAAGGGTATACTGACCAGCACATACACAATGACACTAACTTAAGTAAGATTCATCAATCCTAATCTATAGGAACTGGAGTTGAGCCTAAAGCAGGAAGCCACCAATCAGAGAAGCGGTGTTAAGATGCATCTACATTTTATCAGTGGTGACCTCTGGGGCTTTTCCTTTGGCCATAAACCCTTCAAATCAGACCGGCCTAGGAGGTAATAGAAATACTCAACCCAACCTAACTCTGTTTTAAACATGCTTTTCCGAAAAGAGAATCCCAAATTATTAATATCCTGTTTCTCCCAGCTTGGAGAATCTGGGGCTAATTTGTAAAAATGTAATAAAGGGTAATGGGTACTTCAACATGAGAAAGGTGCAGATGGAAATGAAATGCAAAGAGTAATCTAATGATAGAAGCAAATGTTTTGCTAAAAGTATTGCCAGTCTGCTATGTTCATATCTACCATAACTATCTAAAATCTATATAATACAGCATTGCTGGCTTTACTGCCTATTTTATATATATATATATATATATATATATATATATATATATATATATATATATATATATATGCATTCTTGAGTTCTATGGTATGAGATTTGGACATCCTGAGAGTAGTTTCATGAAAAATACATGTTTTAATCATTGTAACTTGTCTTAATTTGAATAGTTAAGAATCCAGTACCTCCAATATTGTTGTAGCAGATTAAAAGAAGCACAAAACAACATATCTGTCTTTTTTGTTCCTTAAATCTCATAATCACATCAGAAAAGTTATAATAAGCATCTGCTGCTACCAGGCCATATGTCCTGTCAGGCTATCAAAGATACCCATCTTGTATGACAACAATACAAGATAAGTTTAAATGACCCCAAAAATATGTATTGATTTGCAGTTTGAGCAAAGAATCAGAAATTGGGATAATGTTATATTTAATTATAAAAGTGATATATTCAGGAGACGAAGATGAACAGCACCTTTAAAAATAGCCCTTCTGTAACTTACTGATAATGAACTGGTTATTATCAGTGACCTTTTTACGGTGTCTGAATACAAAAGCATACTTGAGTTCAGCTATATACCGCGGCTCGGCCATTGGTAATGTTCATAAACAGGTTAACTCTATTGAAATAGATCCCGGTGTCACTCTTCTGATGGAATACAAAACCAAAGTCAAATCTGCATAGGAATTATCGGCCCTAAACAAAGGACCTTTGTCCAGCTGTTGGTTTTACCCCAGTCTCTAGCCAGGCCTTATCTGGCTCAGGAAATGCCTGTTTTAACTGACAGGTAGGAGATTAAATCTACAGCTGCCGAAACACAATCTTTGCTCTGTTAGATAGACTTTCATTGAAAAGCACTACAAACACATAATTTGTTTATGTTGTAGCAGCAATCTTTGACAAAGCAGACTGTCTAGCTGAGACAAATGTGGTTAAACCCATTTATTGTATTATTTCTGCTACACAGAACAAGCTCTTAAAACAGAGAAACTAGACAAGGCACAAAGCTTGGGCTGTCTAAAGAAATCAAGAATAGATGACTTCTTGTTAGGCTGGACGCTGCTTTGGTAGAGACCGTTCTTTTTGGAAAGTAGCCACTTCCATTTCTTTATATTCAATACTGTTTATGTATGCCATGTAAGCAGTCACGGTTTTGTGTACACTACTATTCTTTACTTTTTAATACACACAGTATGACAATACTACTTAATGTAATCCTTTACACAAAGAGTACTTTAATAAAATGCTGTGTTATAGAGACACTCATCAGTAGAGGACGCTAAGTAAGCATCTTTATTTACTGCACTTTTATCCATCATAACCAAACTTTCATGGAAAACCGGAAAGGACAACTGTAGTCAAATGTTTTCTATATGGTCTTCTGCAGAGATACACTTGAGTACATGTAACATCTTTTATTTGCAATTACCGTATTTTTCCGTGTATAAGACAGTATTTTTTACAATTTTTTGTAAGTCTAAAATAGGGGGACCGTCTTATACATGGAATGTTGCATGTGCATTTGGTTCCAATTAGATTGCATTACACTGCAAGTGTGCATAAAAATTTGTATTTTATAAGTTTTTATTGTGTTACACATAGATTTAAGGGCACTTTCTGTCATGATTTTCACTGATTTCCATTCCAGCTCAATATCCTTTTGATCACATCACTTATTACTAGTCGTGCTGTGCAATTGCATTTTTCCAGTTTACACAGGGATCGCAGGGATATTGAGCTGGAAAGGAAACCAGTGAAAATCATGACAGAAAGTGCCCTTAAATATATGTGTAATGCAATAAAAACTTATAAAATACACATTTGCATATTTATTTATTTCGGAATGTTGGGCTCCAAAAATAGGGGGCGTCTTATACACAAAAAAATACTTGTTGCTGTAGAATCTACCACTTTGGTTTCTGCTCAACAACTTCCCGAGGGGGAAGAGACTTTGAATGCACAAGAAGTGTCTATCTGCACAGTGGAACCAAATCAACCATAACTGGTGGTGCTTTAAACTGTACTAATGGAAAGTTCTTTAACAAGGAGACGCCCTTATAAGAAAATAGAATAAGGACATAAAAGAAAATGGAACCTGCCATAAAGAATAGTTATATAATATAAATACACATTTAAAATGGAAAGGCTGTTGTTTATTTGTTCTCTAAAACAGCTTGGTCATTATCAAGTTGAATTTTTCCATTTATTACATAAATATAGAGAATCATGATCAAGGGTTTTCTCCCACAGGATTTGGGAAATTGTAATACAGAATAGAGAAGCTTCAAGAATCCTCTGAGAAGAGGAGCGTCCAGGGTAAAGAATGTCTCAATCTGTAGATAGCCGTCAAACCCTGGGAATTTAGCTACCTAGATTTAATTTTGCAGATAAATCCTTAAAGGATCACTATAGTTTGGAAAAAATAATATCTTTATAATACATGTAACAAACTTACACCATTGTACATAAAAGTCTATTTATCAGATTGTCTTATGAATGCTTCCATCATGGAGTGCTAGGAGTCCTGTGGCAAGGGTTACCCTACTATGATTTGCAGGTTTTTTTAGTTATATTGTGATTTGACTATTCCAAATAGTGTTTTTTCAATAGACCTGAATAGATAAATGTAAGGCATAAAAAGCAATCAGAGCAAATTTTAATACAATCATTTAAATTTTAAAGATGCATTTATTTAAATGTTCTAAAATAGTCTGTATATTATCAAGGTAGATTCATAACAGCATACTATAAATATGACGTCAGTGGTTCTTTAAGACCCTGATAAGTCCTCTGTAGAAGCCTCAGGTGCCTTTGTGCTTGTTTTACTCTGAGATACTAATTCCACACTGACCAGACACGAAAGGTTCAAACAATTATAGGTTTTCTGGTTCTGTTTTGAAAACCCAGTGTAATACAGCAGGTCCTTTCAGTGCTTTTATTTTCATATCACCTCTAGAGTTATAGTAGTGAAAGTTGGATTTCTAACCTATTTTAAATATACTCATAAAAGCACTTTATGGTTACGATTTCAAATCGGTAAACTTTGTAAACAACTAGATAGGTATCTATGTAGCAATTAAACTGCTTTCCAAGTGAGAGTTGTAGTGCCATTTTACAAGATTGAGTATGGAACTTGAATATGAGATGTGAACTAGTAGATACCGATCTATGTGACACATTCTTAAATATATAATATGCATTTCTATGGCTCTTTGGGCATTAAAAGCAGCAGTCATAATGTCCTAAGCTAAGCAGCAGTCATCAGGCTTACCTTGTAATAAGGTTGTTATTGTGAGTAAATGCTGTGGTCCTTTTTCGGCTGTCTCCAGAACTATGCTGCCCCTGCATCTACTGTCCTAGAGCAACTATGCCTAACTATGGGCCTCATTCAAATGCTGTTGTACATTGCCCTATATTGTGAAATAGGGCCTCATTCAAATGTGATTTGGCCAATTGAATAGGGCTCTATATAAGCACACAGCATATTTTTTTTTACAGAAGTTATAAGTAAGTGAAGACCTTGCTTTTGCATAGAAGTTCACTAACTAATAACTTTTGTAAAAAAAAATTGCTGTGTACTTATATAGAGTCCTATTCAATTGGCCAAATCGCAGTTGAATGAGGCCCTATGTCCCTATTGTGATAAAACACCTCTCCTATTTCACAATATAGGGCAATGTACAACAATATAAATGAACATGTGGACTATACAATTATATAAATACATAGTTTATATAGCGCCAGTCTGTCTGAGACCACTGATAATGTATCACTGAATACACTAAATGAAGACAAATGTTGGGTGATGTTAATTACTGCTGTTTATTTGGGCCATCGCAAGGGTACCTCAGGTGGGATAAAGCATGTGAAAGCCATATACCTGGTATTATATGAATTGCTACAGGATTTTTATTTTAATCAGTGTTGCATTCAAGTTTATTAGTACTATCTTAAACATCCTGCACAGCCTATTTGCAAAGTTTCTTTAAGATATACCTAAAAAAGTAAAACATAAAAAGAAATCTGAGCAAGCGAGACTGATGAAGCAGTCCTTACCCATCCAAGCCTACAGCTAATATATGGTATCCTATCACTCAGATTTCCACCTTTTAATATATATGATTCTAAGTTTTAATTTCTATATTCAAATGTTTATAAGTTTTTCTCGAAATATTTTGCTGATTGGGATCACTTGTTCTGGTACCGCTTTAAATTATTTTATATGGATTGCTCACACTAGACAAATTGGTAGTAATGCAGGAAACTATGGTGTATTAATGGGATTTACATTCTCAATATATACTTTGCCTGATGGTAATGTATGCCTAAGAAATGAAATTGTATTTTCTCCTTAAGTAGATTCTGCAAGCCAACCTTCTGCAGCTGATTAGTGTTAATATATATTTTTGTAATCTTAATGAAAACAAATACGGCTCTGTGAATGTGAGTCTTGTGCAAGCATTGCTATCTACTACATTGTGTTTGGCATAAAATTAAAAAAATATGCAGTAAACTGGCTTAATCCACGGGGAATCCCTCAAACAGCATGTATAATGAGGGAAATCCATAACAGACATAAACAAACCCAGATAGATGAGTGGGGCCCACATCATTATCCAAGATATATACCCAAGATACGTGGATATACATTTGGATGTTGAACTTCAAACCTGGACTCTAGTAAATTGATTCTAACACAGCATGGGGCACAGTTAATAAACAAACCTTACTGTCGGAGAATATTTGGGACTCAAAGAGGTGATCAGGCTTCTGCAATTTAAGGTCGTGTAATTCTGGGTGATTTTTTTTTTTAGCTTTAATGTACTCACTCAGAAGTAAAGATTTTTAACATGTCACGATTAACATAGTAGCTCTGCATACAGAGTGAGTTCAGCATCCACTAATGTGCAAGTTTATTCAACAGAAATCCAACACTGCATAACATGCCCGTCAAACATCAGAACACATGCAGTTGATTGCTGCTAGTGAAATGCTGTTAAGGACTTGAAGACGGGATTCTGCATCCTCACGTCTAATGTGCAAACAAGCTTTTTGGTGCTTTGAGTAGAATCGGAAACTATATCAGCACGCACAGCTAAACGTGCCATATGTGCTACTATCTGGCTAGTAGCCCGCAGGTACGTTACAAACAAACACGTAGCGCTTACATCTCATTGTCATTTGTTAATTCTGAGAATAAAAAGAGCAAACAACTAAATAAATTACGAGAAGGAAGCGGATATTTTTAAGACAAGAAAAATAGACCTTTTCTCTAGACGAGTGTTTGCTCTCATAAACGTAATATGGTCGATTATCTAATATTACAATTGTTGGAGCACTCAAGAAATGTATTTAATATAGGCCAAATAACTGTATTTAATATTGTTAATTATTGCTGCAAATAAAAACAAGCTGTTTTTTTTTAATTGTAGATAGAGGTTACTGAAATAACATAGAAATAATAATGACATTAAATATTATTCTTAAAAGCTACTAAATAAGATAATTACAGCTATATTTGTATTGTTTATCCAATTTTGGGCAATATATTTTTACCATGCAAGACCTTAAATAAAATAATCATAATATTACATTTTAATTTAATGTTAGTATATCCATTATTTTAGTTTTATTTAACTTATTAAAGATTATTAGCCCAATGAATATATATTATTAGCCCAAATAAATAAGGCAGATCAGTAATACATGATTTACTAATATAATTAACACGCAGAGATTGATAAAAGTTACCTCTACAAAGCAATATTCAATAAACTGTAAAACTAAAGATAAAAATATTGTGCAAGTGTCATTAATGGGCATCTCATACCATTTAAGGCGGTTTGTTATAAAGCAGGATATAATATCATAAGTGGGGTTAAAAGTGATTGATAAATATTCACACTTTTTATATTCTAACTTTATCCTATTTATCAAACTGGAGTTACAAATAAACTCTGCTGGTAAACTGCGCAACGGAATATGTTGGCGCGTTACAAATAAAGGATAATAATAACAATAATAAATAGGTTTCATAGTGCGTAGTGGGGATAATTTATTCTTTAACCTCACTTTACACAACTTAGCCCTATATTTTTGCACAATTGATAAATACATCCAATGGCTCCAAGATAAGGCCCACCATGTGTAAGTCATACTGATGTGAAAGGAGAATGAGGGAGGATTGTAATGTTTGTGCAACATGTGGAAACCACTGTCCCAGACTGTACTACCATATTATACAACACAAACACAACATAACAACAATAATGGTGTTTGGTTTCTGGTATTTTGTTTGTGACCTCATTGTACAGAACATGCTGCAGCTTTATAGATAACGGATCATGAGAAAAATATTTGATCATAATGTCATGAAATGCCCTTCAATTAGAGAATATGAAAAAAAAAAAAGATTGTAAATACAAATTCGAAGCTTCACGCTTGGAAATCGAATCAGGAATGTACAGTAAGGACTTCCAATGGAAAAAAGAAAAACAAACGCAATTGTTTCAACTAATTTGGGAGATAATTTAGTGGATATTCTTGTCTTCCTGCATTTTCCAGTTAGATTAAGCTGTTGTCTTCACAATTGCCTCCCAGCTGCTGTGACTTGTGAGGACAACAGACCCTGCTCTGTTGTATATTGAAAGCCTGGATTGTTATGAATAACTTTATTGCCGGCACATGAGTGTGTTAAGACTTTAAAACACGCTCAAATGTCATGTGCACACCCAGTGACGGGCAAGAATAATTATGAAAAAACAAGAATTCAATGTCTATGAAACAGTGTCAGACAAAATGCCCATTCATTGTGTTCCTTTGGGAATGCACAGACTTTCTAGCCAGAAAACAAAAAAGGCACTTTTTTCTTGCCGTAGGCTGAATGCTTAGCTATGCCATCTGAGCCCTAAGAAAACACGGGCCCCCTCTCTAACTACTGGCTGGCCCGCACACAGTAAAATGTATTAATACTCTCTATTTTTCCAGCAGCCCCCTCTGTGTAGGCTGCGGCCAATGTAAAGTCAATGCAAAGACAAAACAGTTTGCCTAGCATTAGTCGAAAAAAAAAAAAAAAAAAAAACACGCACACGACTGCCATGCAGTCTGAAAATACTTCTCTAACAGCTATTTTGTTTCTACGGATGGCAGCTCTTCTCTTGACAACTAGGTTTCATTAGCCTGCCATGACTGTTAATGCCACAGCCTGGATCATAAAGTATTTACAGCCCTATATACCGTTAAAATGTAGTTACAGCTGAGAATAATATTGTAATTAATAGAAGTATAATATATATGCTCTAATAATCTTAAAGGCATTGCCACGACATGTTTGTCGCATAAATACCTTGCCAGGATTATTTTTATTCAGTAATTAAACGTCTAAATCTAACTCACCTTATAATCAGATTACCTTAAGATTTATGATTTTTATTTTATTTCCCTAAAATAGGAGAAGACGTATTATAATTGGGCTAATGAGGACATTTTTACATATTTTTTTTTACTACTACTTTTTCAGTAAAAAAAAAAAAAAAAAAACCCTGAATGAGATAAATTAGGTTAGGAGCTCCCACTGTCAGCTTTTATTTGAATTCTTTCACAGTGTGAGGATTATAAAGAGTATTTAATCCAGCTAAATATATTAATAGAGGGCTCTAAACTATAATCTTTATTAATATTTATTCTGACAAAAATAGCATAGAATTAACAGCAACGTACTAGGAAGAATTAAAAATTAAGAAAAAAAACATGTCTAAAGTGTAAAATTAAACAATGCAGCTGTTCATATGACATGTTTTTTTACTTGTCTGTTATTTTTAACCAGTATTATATAAAGAATAAAAATAAAATGTTACAATAATACAAAGGGAATAATTTATAGAACAGTATCTGGTGAATTAATTCTTCAAGTCAAGTACTTCTCAATTTAGAAAAAAAAGAACAGCCTTGACTACATATCCAGATCAAATAATAGGTGCAAAATATCTAAATCTCCTTCAAAAAGGTTATGTATGACACGTTTCTCCAGCAAACCTTTGGAAACTGATTTTGAAGGATATATTTTTGTCAAAGAGCATCACTAATGTGAGGATATTAATATTTTTCACTGAATGCTACATGTATTCATTTATCTATATTGTATATAGATAACGTGTAATGGCCAATACTGAGGCCCATCAAAGATTGTCACCCATTACCGATGGTGCACACCTTCCATGATCACCCACCTCTCACCCATAACATCCTGTGATAAACTGAACTAGAAACACTGAATACAAATATTTGTGTAATTTTATGTGTATCAAACAGGGTGGAAGGTTGGATTAAATACAAATATGTTATTAACTTCAGATCCTCATCTGTAGGTACTAAATATCCCAATATTAACTAGTAAATAGGCTCATCACGATTTATTAAAGTGTATCATTTAAAAATGTCAGCATTTTTTTACTTATTAGTTTTCATAGAATTTAATACTTTTACTTTTTTGGTTTCAGGTAAGCCTGAAAATCACCTGGAAACTCAACAGTTAAAAGATATCTAAAAAATAATTCCTTTAAAGATACCATTTAAAAAAAAAAAAATCCTTTTATGCCTTGGAAAATGTAAACCATATTTAAATTACAAGCAAATCTTTCATCATTTTCAAATATAAAATATATGTTTAGTATTTAGCTGCTTTGATCATCCTACAAACAATTTTGTTAAAGTTTTTGTATCTTCCCACTCTGTACTGATAACAAGATTTTTAAATTAGCATGTCTGACAGGTACCTCAATTATTCTAATTGTGAGATTCCCCTGCTGAGATTGTCAGTAATATTAAATATTTTCATTTTTTTCCATATTTTATCTGATTAAACAATAGGGTGTAACAAATCCCTATCTTAAAAAACTGTTAAATATATCAGATTTTTTTTTTTTATTTACATTCAGTTAACTGAAACAGATATTATATGGTAATATGGGATCTACATTCTAAAAATCTGTACCTTAATTCAGTTACTGCACTAAGGGACATGGACGTACATATTAAAATAAATATTACTTAAGGATCTTGCATAAATCATGTTCGCAAAGGTTAACATAATTGGAAATGCAGCTTTACAGCATTTGGCAAATTCTTTTTTAGAGGTGGCAACTTTAACCGTAGCGGCATCGGCAAGCACGCAAAGGCTGCGGGCTTGAAATTACAGAGCTATTAAATGAAACCGGACGCGAGTTACAGGCCAGAGACGCAAGCCCGTAAAGCATTTGTCGCATGTTGGATGTGAGGCCGTGAACATGATCAATTAGTCAAACTCGTAGTTAAGCGTTTAGACGGAGCGTTGCGGGTCCTCTCTACCAGTTGGCTTTTTGGCTCCATTTGCGGGATACGGCTTGAACACCAGTGGATTTGTAATAGTGTGATTGGAACGTAACAGTTATGGAGTGCAATTTTTGACACCCCGTAGGTTTTTTTCGCCCTTACCCCGCAATTCGTTGGCGGCTTGTTTTATAAGGCCCATTTAATAGCCACAAGTCTTGCGGGCTACGGTTTTACACTAAGGGAATTTAATAGGGCTAATAGTCTAGCAGAAAGAGTATTTTTTACAGTGCATTCTGTAGAGTAATTAAAAGATTATTTTTAAGTGTTGCAGTTTATGTTTTCATGCAAAATATCTTGTAATATTTTAAATCCACTATTTTAAATGTAATCTAGGCAAATCTCTTTTCACTAGCAGCAATCAAAGTCTCTTTAAAAGCTCGCATTTTGCTTGCATGTTAATGACAATGAAATGTTCAAAGTGCTAAATTCAGTTACACTTTTTCTGCACTGTCTAAATACAAATCAAAATACACAACACCTCAGTCTGGCCCTTCTGTTTGGGATTCAGTGTGGATGGCAACGCTTTGTCAGTGCATTTTAATTGCTCAGACTGAAGGTGTCAAGCAATACTGAGGCCAACTCAACAGCCAACGCGATTCTCATGGAATTAAATGTATAATCTATGTACGAAGAAATACATTTTTCATTATCAGATGACCATAGTATAATAAATCATGTTTGACTCTTCATTGAGTATTATTCAGTGTTGGCATTGCAGTATTTTATTTGTATTCCTTTTGTGGGATTTTAACTTGTAGTTAATCTGTTTGTGTTTTTCAGGCAGCATCCATAAAATATTCTGGAGATAGGTCCAAAAGGTTTGACTACTTCAGGTATTCCCGTAGATTCCTCTCAATAGGGTAATGCAGTTTACTGAAAACTGCAATATCTATTTTTTTATTGGGAAATTTATAACCAAGACTTTCATTGCTTCTGCGATAACTTTGTGTTGACCACAGTGACAAGTAAAAGTTTGCACTTCTATGGTCTAATCTCATGGGGAAAAGTAACAAATGCTAATGGCACACTAGATTAGTCCTCCATGAAAAACAATAAAAAAAAGGTGCAGTTACATTAAGGTAATCAGGAAAGCATCATTTATAAAGGTTAAACAGGGCAGGTATATGTAAGTTTTTCTTGAAATGTGTATTGAATATGCATTAGACCGTGATCATTCAGTTCCTGCCTTATGTATGTTTCATAAATGACCTCCTTGAAATTGACCTATATGGAACATAAATGATAAAAAAACAATATATTGTGACTCATCTATAAACTTAAGAGCATCTGCTTATCCAACAAATAGTGAAATTCATCAATAGTTTCCTGTAGTGACCACCAGCCGGCTCCTCTAGCCTTGTAAAGACCATTCCCTAAATGGAACAAGATTGTTCTTTTCCCACAGATATAATCTATGTGTATCTTCTTTTTTTTTCTTATTTCATTAGACACACATTTTTTTTCTCATGCCCATCAGCCTGAGAACAGTCCTGCTCCTAAATTTGTTTAAGTAATCTTGCGGCATCACCATGCCTCATCTATCCACTTAGCTAATTTTTCGACCATCACATTCATTGCTGAGGTTGTCTCTATTAAGCTATTTTTTGCGCATCATTAACTTTTAACCAGGCATCGATAGCTTTATTGTTTAAATTGCGTATGACTTTATTTAACGTCAGCACTTCTTCTGGCTCCTGACAAGGAGTCACATTTTATAACTAATTAAATTGATCCCTGGGAAGCAAAAGCCACTAAACGGAATTATTCGTACCCAAGTGTCAATATATTAAATCAAAGGGCTAATGAGTTAGGTCACTGCTTTCTTTATCTGAAGACGACTGGAAGAATACAACTATTTTGCGATTTAACTATTCATTCACAAGGCCATACTACGTATGTAGTTATATCAAGCCCGATATTCACTTCTTGCACCCCAGGAATCGGTTTCCACCAGCTTCCCCATTCATCATAGGGAGGTCTGTTACTGAGAGCACTTGTTGTAAAGTAAAATGAAATATAAATCTGCATCATACGACTAATCGGGTTGTGCCCTGTGTGTGAAGCTCTCATATTAAGGTACTTTATCAACTTATGAGACAAATGAGCGTCCTTTCATCACAAGTATACCCAGTGACCGAGCATCATTTATCACACATGCATACCTTTATCTGTCCCTGTTTTGGAGTCAAATCCCACATTTAAGGGTAAAATATCAACCCTGACAATGTCTTGTCTGTTCTTAGTCTCAAAGTCTAGGCGAAAGATATTAAGTGTTTGTATGTCTAAATCTTACAGATTGGTGTTGCTGAGTTCCATAGAGAAAAAACATATAGAAGTCTACAGTGATCAGCTACAAATGAGTAAGAGGGAAGTTCTGAAATGTGTGTACAGGAATTAAAATAAATCTGTTTTTAGACTTTGCAGCACTTGCTTTTTATACTATTTAGAAAATATAATTATAATACACGTTCTTTGAGATGCAAGTGGGAGTTTAGTCTCTTTAACCCCTTTGCCGCATATAACAGATGTTTAAAGGAAATATATACAGCATTTTATATGTCAGAAATCAGCACTTCACTGAGTCACAAAGAATCTGTCAGCTGAGCTACAAGGAGTGGTTATTTTAACACATAACCTGCTCTCTCGGAGATTGGAGACATTCCCCTTATGCATGTAATTCAAGCCGAAAATGGTTCTTTCAGGGTTTACAATAGGGAATAACAAAAATGATTAAGAAATGAGTAAACTTGTCCTGTCAGCTTTTCCTATGGATTTTACAGCTGCTGACTCATACTTTGGATGCTCTCACTATTTACATCTGGATACTGGTTCTAAACTTCACCACCTAATAACTCAAGTAGTTAGCTGGATTACTCATTTCTTGCTTACTATGTATTCCGAGCCCCTTTTAAAAATGTAACTTTAAACAACAAGTCATGAGAATATGTTGTTTTCAAAACAAAACCATTTACAAAATCTGAGCCTATATCTTTAAAAATGAATTTATTCTTTAGATATATTCTCTGTTTTACTTTCAATCAAATGTCATTAATTATAACAATAGGCTCCCTATACACAAGATGGTCATTAGAAGAATTTGAATTAATAATGGACTATACTAAAATGTTAAAATAAATACACATTTTATTTTTTGACTATTATATGCAATTAAGTTGAATTAGGAATCCGTCTCACCTTTCCACTGGAAGGAGAGGTGTGAAGGATTCAGCTGCTTCAACTGAAAGGTGACAATCCTTTGTGTCAGTATTTCAATATGGAAAGGGCTTTCATTTCCACCGTACCCCGCAATTCATTCACTATATACATTGTGACTTTGAAAAAGCTGCATGTACTAGTAGCGAAACGGCTATCAGGCTATGTACTGATCCAGGGAATCAATTTAATCTATTTACCCATATACTAGTTCAATTATTATAGGTTCTCATGAGGGTTGTTACGTTCTTTAGGAGGGGAAAATACTCAAAAGATCCCAGGGATTGGTATTGTTGATTTTAGTTTAGGAACCCAGTGGCTTCAGAACACTAAAATGGTGATTGGAAAACTCTATTGATATTGTTGTAGGCATTTGCATAACACTGAGGACAGCCTTTGTTATCAGCAATATGAACTCTAGTAAGATTTGGGGCATCAAATGGCTTGAGCCTTCTAGATAGGAGGTATTCCCCAAGGATCACAGGGACTTTTTCTCTTCTATCCACTTTTTGTGGTCCTCAGTGTATATTGGTAATTATTAATTTTATATGCCATCAAATTCCTACAGCTGTGTGATTGACATATTTGCCAAGCCAATCCATTTTGGAATCTCACCCCAGTTGTAATTTATCAAGAAGGGAATCTTATGTTTTTAACTTTTGTCCATTTTTATTATTTGTTGACAATATGAAAAGTGACCAAACAAACAAAGCAGTGGCAGCTACCAATACGGTATAATTAAACATAAACATTTGTAAATTAAAGGGCGCATGTATTTTTATTTATTTAAAAAAAAATATTCATATCAGTTATAGGTTAATTTGGGTAAATCACAAGGTTGCTCTCAAAGAGGCATGTTCTGCACGTGTCAAAGTTTAAACAGCTATTACTCAAACCTTTTAATACAATTTTTTTTTTACATGTTTAATAGTTGTGTTTTATTATGTGTGGCTTAAAATTCTGGAACATCCATGTATCTTTAAACTATTGAAATTCTATTCATTCATGAACTAGAGCTGTGTTTATGTCTTGAGTAATATATTTCAAAGTGTACAGATCAATTCTGAAAAATCTAATGCCTTGCTTACTTTATTGTGTCATATAAGGTTACTTTTTACACCAGACAAAAAAAAAATCAGCAGAGGAAGCTTAACATGGATATTCTTGGATTTAGGGAGATGTTTATGTAAGCTCTCATAAAAGTTAATAAGGGTATGCATACTAAAGCAATGAAAATCTTACACTTTGCAGTTATTACCATATACTTTTAAGATCTGATATTCTTGCCTTTCTGCTTTAAGAATAGTTGTTCTATAAAATATTTTAAATAGAATATTCACTGGGCACTAACTTTAACGGGACACTAAATTCTCACATTTCTCTGTGAGTTATTCAAAAGGCATGCTTTTAAAATAACAAAAGCTTATGTTTGCATGAAAAATTAATAATCTAAAGACTATAATACTTAATTTATTATCCCTGAGCAAGAACATATTTTGAAAAGTGTAAGACCCCTCTCTAAGGTTGTGTAGTATTGCTCTGTTTTCTTGAATTGCTCTGTTTGTGCAATTAAACAAAGCATCAAAGAATACATTATTTTGTATAACTGCCCACAGAAAGAATGTATTAATAAGAAAACTAGTCAGCTGCCAAGGGACGCTTCACTCTTAGGTGGGCGCTGGATGGCTGGTTATGTGATCCAACTTTGTATGCAACTAACATGGCTCAACCATTTAGGCAATAAGCTGCATTTTGGAAATCATAGGCTCTTATGAGTTATGATAGGAGGAGATGGACCATAAAGAAGGCTGATCGCCATAGAACAGACGCCAATGAATTGTGATTTTTGAGAAAACAGCTTAGAGTTCATTTGATTGCAAGAAAATCCAATAAATCCATACTGCAGTAGATCAAGCCAAACTGTTCACAGGAAGGTATGATCATGAGGATCAAGTTCAAATATTTTGGCCATATCATGAGAAGACAAGATTCCCTAGACAAGATTCCCTAGACAATTAAGGATTACGAATTGAACATGGGGAAGTGGTTGACAGATGTGCCTGGTATAACACGGTCCATAGGGTCATGGAAAGTCGGAAACGACTCAACGACTAAACAACAACAAAAGTCTTCCCACATAATATTGCATCAATGACATCCCAGGCAAAAGTGCAGTTATATGAACCAATAGCTAAGTAGTAGGTTTTAGTTACCCTATCTATGAAAATTTATGTTAAAAGACATCATTATGAGATCCAGTTGCAATTGTCTAGCTTCTTACAACAAGCAGTAATTTTATGCTCCACCAACTGTTACGGCAATCAAGGGAAAGCTAAAAAGGGAGTGTTGTGTATTTGGGACCATTTTGGGATATAATTAGCCACATTAAATTTGAAGCCCGTATGTGCAACGTGAACCCCGCAACGGCTGCGGGCTTGAAATTCGAGCAGGGCGCGAGCTACAGGCTTGAGATGCAAGCCCGTAAACCATTTGTCGAACGTTGGATGTGCGGCCGTGAACGTCATCAATTACGATCGGACCCACATTCCAGATATAATGCAATATTAATACCCGTAAATATGATATTCTATTACATGTGAGTTCCATTATATGTATTAACACATTGATTGCCGGGATCGATATAACACAGAAATTGCACATGAAATAAAGTATTTGAGGAATGTTGAGAATGTTGTGCTATTAATTCTAATACCTAACATCACTTTCACTTTTATTATAAGTAATGTAGTGTGTGTATATTTGTATTTACAGTGCTACTTATAGGACTTTTACCCACTAGCTGGTCCTCTCTAGCACCCGTAGGCTTTTTGGCTCCATTTGCGGGTTACAGGCTTGAACGCCAGTGAACTTGTTGCAATTTAATAGCGCGATTGGAATGTAACAGTTACGGGCTTGAAAGAACAAAGGATTTGCGGGGGCGCAAGTCGAATTCTCACGTCCCGTAGAGTTTTCTCACCCCTACCCCGCAAGTCGTTGGCAGGTTGCTTTACTGGGCCAATATAATAGTCACAATTCTTGCGGGCTACATTACGGGCTACAATTTTACACGTTGAGTGAATTTAATAGGGCTAAATATACAGTAAGCTACAGTATATTAGGAGGATGTTTCACATTTCTTCTCTTAAGCTGCTTTGTTGGCAGGTACATTTGCGAGTATGGTGACTTTATTCCACTCAACCTAGTAAGTGTCTGGAAGGAAACAAAGCTTGCTCTTTTTACATTTCAAATTAGACTTTTCCTGCAAAAACAGTTGATTCTGTTTTTAACCTGACTTGAAATAGAAGCTCTCATCCATTTATAAATGTGTGTGTTACAGATTTTCAAGTGTGTAGTGTTGTCCGTCACCGCAAATGTTTTCTTTCTCAACCGAAGGCAAATTGTCACAGGACTTGCCCTGCTCCCCACACAGGGTCTTTAGTATGTGAGCAAGCCACAGGTATTCAGCTACCTGATTTTTCTTGAGTTTGTTTAAACAGAAATTAGCATTTCAAACGTAGAATTCAACATATGGGATAGTTTGGAAAAAATAGAACATTTGTAGGTATCCTGACAGCCGCAGACATTATCCAGGAACCTTGTATGCTTAATGGGAACCCGTCACCCAAAAACATGTTTGGTTCTTTTTAAAGATCATGTACGATCCATTTTAACTAAATTGTTCTTGAAATGTATAACATTATCTGTGCGCATCAATTTGTTAATTTGAGAAAGAATGTGCTAATTTGTTTATTTGGTAGTGAAAATTGTCTAACCCTTTGTTATCAGTTTATATATCTTAATCACATCATGTGTACTGTGCATCACTAGGGATTTAGGATCCCCGGAGCCTCAAAAAATGGAAGTTGTACCTGGTTCAACAACAATCATCAATGATCATTTGGAATACAGCTATAAATTCAAACAAGTGTCATTTTGCTTATTTTCTTCTTTATTTCTTTTAACATACATCACACAGATCGCTCTAAAACAGACTTGCTGAATGGAATAAATGTTAGTTTACATTATTATTTTTAATTCCTGTGTATGCAGAATCATATAAGAGAAACACATTTAGGCATTATTACTACTTTACAGAAGTCTGAGCACCTTTGAATTGTGGTGTTTGCGAAAACTGTCCCTTGGACTGCAAGAAGATGCAATAAATCAGTATTACAGAAAACCAAGTAGAACTGTTCACTGGAAGGAATGATCATGAGGCTGAAGCTCAAATATTTTGGCCATATCATGAGGAAACAAGATTCCTTAGAAAAAAATGATTCTTGAGTGCAGAGGTCCATAATGTCACGGAGAGTCGGACATGACTGAATGATTTAACAACTTCTTCATAAATATCTGAAGCTGCAAAGTGTGACTTACAACACTATTAAATTTTAGTAGAGATAAACTGCATATTTTCTGTTATGTAAATGTTTTTCTAACATACTTTTTGCTGATGTCTTGGTCTAAAGTCTGACACGGATTTTAATTTATAAAATATAGCAGAACCCTGACTTAAAGGCTCAATCCCAAATTAAATATAAATCTTTGATTATCCGAAGCAAATGCTCTTCTCATAAAATAATTTATAGGTACGAATGTCTCTATGTATTACTTATATAATAATTTCAGTCAGTTACAGCATTCAGGATGTGAAACTCTTTATCTGACAGTGCTATTCAATGAAAGTATTTTGCATTTCAATAAATGATACGATAAAATCTTTTTTGGTGAAACATAACTTCCATCAAAACACTGCTTTTAAAAATGTGGCTTTTGCTGCTAATTCAGATTATACTGCAGACTGGTGAATGGTAGTGTTTTTTATTTTGTATTATTCTGTTCCATCAAACTCATTACCTTGAAGCTTTTTTTTTAGGTTACAATATTCTGTGTCAGTAACTCACATTATATGCTCAGAATAAAGAAGCACCTTGTGGTGTCAAAATTTCTATAGCGTTTTATATAAAAATAAAGTGAGCATTATTATTAAATGGCAACGGACATGAATAGCTAAATATTAACCAAACTTCCTACTGTTTGCAATGGGATTGCAAATGTTCTTTTTGTGTCATTTTTCCAATTTATCATTCCTGTGAAAGTGGCATCTTAAACCTAGTTTGCTTTATTTAACCCAAAAGTGGTTTGTGACTCACCCCTCCCCGTTCTAGAAAGTGCACTGATTGGGTAAGAAAAAAACTGTACAAATTCATCTACAACTAAAATCTGTAGGATAGAAGAGCTATCTATAGTGAGATAGAGGGGGATTTTACAACTGTGCAATCTTACAATATTGTCCTTTAATATTAGTTCATATTGGCACCATTAAGTGTTGCCCAAGTATAAAATACATAAAGCCACTTGACTACATAATAGAAATATAAATGACATCCTGCTTGAGCAGAAGTGGGTAACTGTAGTCAAGCAGCGATTATAATGAACTGACCTGTGGGCAAAGTGGCGAATCCTTAAATGTGGATTTCCTTATACAATCTTTAAAGTGATTTCTTATTGATGCTGCCATGGGCGTATTTTGGTTTTAAGCTGCCCTAGGCCCAGTGCCGGATCTACCTTTTTGGAGCCCCTAGGCAGTGAAGTGGAGGAGCCCCTGATAGTGAGTATGTAAGTTATGAACAGACTGATTTTTGCCTTTTCTGTATATGTAAGTTACTTTTCCTGTTGTAACTCTCTTGTACTAGGGTGTTACCCCTTAGAAGCCAATCTATAAACTGTAGCATTTCGTTTTTGTTAAAAAGTGGTGCCCCTCACATGGGAGCGCCCCTGTGCGGCTGCCTAGTTGGTCTAATAGGTAATCCTGCCATGCCTAGGCCAACTCCCCCCATGCTCCTTTTATTACTCCTCCTTTTCCCTTGCTCTGCACTTATTTTAAAGGAACATATAAACATCTCAGAGCACAAACAGTTTGCAGAAGTTTTTGCAGAAGTTTAACTAATCTTGGAGGCTTGCCCCCTTGCCAGTCAATGAGATCCGCAAAAGCATGTTCTCTGCATTTCCTGTTAATTTCAACAAAGCTTAAAAAAGTTTTGCTTTATAATCTTTTCCTTGCAAAAACAAGACTCAGGAGAGGGGCGGGAGACAGGGGGAGGGATAGTGGGGAAGAGACACAGGGGAGGGATAGTGGGGGAGACACAGGGGAGGGAGTGGGGGAGAGACATAGGGGAGGGAGAAGGGGGAAAGAGACGCAGGGGAGGGAGAAGGGGGAAAGAGACGCACAGGAGGGAAAGAGACGCAAGGGAGGGAAAGGGGGGAAAGAGACCCATGGGAGGGAGAGGAGGGGAAAGACACAGGAGAGGGAGAGGGTGAGAGACACACAGGGAGGGGGAGGGGGAGGACAGAGACACAAGGGAGGGAGAGGGGAAAGAAATAAAGGGGAATGGGGAGAAGAAATAAATAAAATAATATCCCGTAATTTATGGCAGGCAAATGACTAGTTTATCAATAAATGCTAAAGATGTATCTGGAAATTTCCCATCTCTCTTGAACACTGACTCTTACAGCAGTGAGTCCCAGTGAAATCCACTCTCCTGCTACATGGCTCGCAGTGCTGCTTATCATGAGCTATAGATCTGAATCTCCACATAAGAAAGAATAAATGATGTGAAACGTATTCTTAACAAACATAGCATGAAAAAGCCACAGACATAAACTGTAATTACTTGAACTGAAGGAAGAACCTAACAGCTTTTAATGGATTCTGCAAACAAAGCTATTGAACTGACACAGAAAAGTGTATTTGTTTTAGCAGAAACACAAGTTTATTTTGTACATCCATGAAACCAAACATATTGAGTCACAGCGGGTATCCTACACACACTGCGATCTCTATGTCTCAATATCTTACATACGTTAGAGATTTAGATTCCTACATTTTCTGTCATGTATTTAAAAGAATATTTTTTTATACATTTAAAAACTGTATGTGCCTGCCTGGACATCCTGTGGCCCGTGCCAAGGGGAGTGTTCAGAGTACTAGTGTGATCAATGACAGAAAATTATTTTCAAGTATTGAATAAACAGGGTGTACAGAGAAGCTGCTCTTTCATTATATGCTAATTTAAATTTGTAATAAATCTTTGTGTTTTTATAAAAAAAACGTATTAAAGATATATTGTAAATCATTTTTTGTCAAGTTTATATTTAAAAGTGGCAGGATCACCGCATTTACTAGAAAAAAAAGCATTGAACACAGCTGATAACTTACTCACAGCTGTATTATTGTGCATCATGGCTCCCCTGCTTTCACAATTCTTTATTTCTCTGTAATCACCTGCGCATGGTTTCCACTGGTGATCCAGTGGTTAGGATTCGGTGCTTTCACTGCTGTGACCTGGGTTTGATTCCAGTCAAGAAATCAAGAGGTTGCACCACCCTGGAGCCGAGCAGGGCTGGGCCTGGTCAGTACTTGGATGGGAGACCAACTAGGAATACCATTAGCTGTATGCTATGCCCACTGGAGAAGGAACTGGCAACCCACTCCAGTATCTCTGCATGAAAACCAAGTGGATCAGCATAACCATGGACATAAAGATGTGTTACAGTCCATGAGGTCACGGAGAGTCGGAAACAACAGTATGACGCACACAAAAAAAATCACATGGGCTGCTAATCAGCCAATCAAGGCAAATTAAAGAAACAACACAGGATTTATTTTTCCATAATGCTGCTGGAGATATGATCTCGCCTGTGATGGGCTGAACAAATCATATGATTAGAGAGGCAATTATCAGTTTCTATGGGAGAGGAAAACAGGGGAACCATGGGACCATGAAACACAAATGAAAAGGAAGTTATCAAGCCATTTACTATATCCAACAATCCTATTTTAAAATATTATCTTTAACTGGCTATATAATGTTTCTAATTTTCCTTTAAGTTGAAAGCAATACTTTCACTGGCCCTTACACTGACAATGTTGCATGATGGGGCTGACTCTGTACCTTGAAACTAGCAACCATGAACATCTTATTGCATTAGTAAAAATGATATGTTTCTGCCGGCACATAACCCACTCATTAGATCGATTTCTTTATATGCTCAGCACTGCTTGTGTAAATGTCAGATACTTTCATTCCCAATTAGCCGTCTTTGTAGTATTTTGATGTGAGCTCTATGGCTCGCCTGCATACTTTACTGTAATACTGCTTTTAGTTTCAAAAGGAAAAACTCAAGTATTGAAAAAAAAAAAAAAAAAAGGTAATAGGTTTCTCTGTTTAGCTAGTGAGTGATTTGAGTATTTTATTGAATGCACCAGCACTTAAAAGTGAAAGGTATTAGTTCAGTTTGCCAATTTGATATAAATGTGGGGTCTTCTATACATAAAAACCCAGGTGACCCTGTGTATAATAATTTTTTTAAGTAGCTCTCAGATTATAATTTTCCACTTATATTTTTATTTTTTTTACCGGACTGTCCCTATTTCATGGAGCCACTACTTTATTTTCCCAATTAACCTGTCGTTCTCTCAATGTATCATTTCTTTTCCTGTAATTCTTATTTTTCTGAACTGTGTTTCGCTCCAACACTGAAATATTTGACATTTTCTCTCATATGGGGTTATTTATATGTAGATGTATAGATATATATCTATAGATTCTCTAAACTTATTTAGAAAATTGTGTAAAAGTTTAAGACCTTAGGAAGAACAACACTGAACGTTGAGTTATATTATTAAATAAACTGTACATTTTAGATTTGTAGCAATTGTACTGTAGAAATGTAATAATTATATATGGATAAAAGAACGTTTTGAAATAATAAACTGTAATTGTATATAATGTCTTTAAATTTAAAGCAATATTATAAATGTTTCATATAATAAAAGCAGTATCACCTGGTTACAGCAAGTTCAAACAAAGCGAAAGTGGAAGCTTTGCTGCATTATATAGTAAGTAGTCTTACATCTTTTTCTACGTCTTCTGGAACTGTTTTAAGTAGTTCAGCCGTTGTGGAGTGTAGAAATTGTACACATATGTGAGAAATTAAGGCCTCGTTTAACAGAGACACACGCCTGTCAAGTCCAGAGGAACAAAGCCTCATCCCTGGGGCCTATTCAGCTCCCTGAGCCTGCCACTCATTCTGTTACCAGTGCTTACCCTCTGCAGATTGTATTTTAAACCCAATAAATCATTTCATCTACTCTGCTTAATGTACACATCAGCCTGGGCCTAGCTTCAAAGCAGCGCTCTCCCTTATGAGTAACTGTTGCTTATTTTCTATACAGGAGAATTATGTTTTCAGCAGCTTTTTTATAATTAAATACATGTGAAGAATGGAGATTGCGGTAAATGCTGGTGGCACAAGACAAAGTGGCCCAGTTGACTGTGTAATTTTTTTTTTTTTTAGAGAAACAGAATTTAATGACAGATAAAAAGCAAATAAAACATTAAATCTGCCCGTGTCTCCTATCTGTCATATACCCACAAAGATACATCGCCACAGGCATTGTCCTAAGGTCAAGATAGCTGTATATTTATTCAGACATCTTACTGTGTTACCTGCTACCATCTCTGCTGGGCGGCTATTTCATATGTCCTCTACCGTTTCAGAAAAGTATAATCTTCTAAGCAACACAAGCTTTAATTATATAGTTAAACCTCCTGAGCGGAAGGAGACATAGAGAGTTATTTATGAAAATGATTAACCCTCCTGTCGGTCTGGCCGTGTCAGTACCACAAGTCTTAAAGAGGTACACTCGGGAATACTGACATGGCCAGACCGCCTTGTTCCTCCCCCTCCACCATCCCCCTCCTTCCTTCACCTTCCCCCTTCTTTTTCCTCATTCGTTCTCCCCCTTCCACCCTCATTCCTTCTCCTTTCTCTCCCCCTTTTTTTTTAAGCAGCTGCCTAGTTGGCCTAATGGGTAATCTGGCCATGGGTATAATACACATAAAGCTTACATTATTGCCCCCCTCCCCCCCAATATGTCATCATTGTGCTTTATTACATGTGCATCATACCATGAAATCTGGGACTTATCAGAGTTGGGTAAAAGAAACAATGGAATTACATAGAATGTGGATTATTGTTAGTTATATATCAATACAAGTTGAACATTGGTTCCCTATCTGTGTTATTCTACACATCTAAGTTAAGAGATGGTGTACACTTTTTATATCATTTATATACTATAATGTAGAGGTTACCAAACTTTACACCAACAGTGGTCTGTGAGCTCCGTTCAGGTAGCCCACGGTTGGATTACAAAAATTTGAAAACAAAATTACAAAAATGAATAAAAATAAATAAATTAAAAAAGCAGCAAAGAGAAAGGTTATGGCTTTAAAGTGAAAAATGTAATATAGCATGGTATATTATAATTGTTAAGAAGCAGGCAGCAAATTTATTAGGTGGCCCTGAAGACTCTGGTTTACTTATAAGTTTGGAAAGCACAGCGTTAATAAATAGGTGCTGAGTTATCGGCCCCCATATTGAACTCCCAGGGTGCTTCCCTACAGAGAGGACTATATGGGGTACATGGCATATTTTGTTCTGTTGGCATCTTCCTACAGCCTACACCAAGACCACAGGTCACATGTGCTAAAGAGTGACATTTTGGAGAACCGTCGAAAGGTTAAATTATATAGCCCTTTTTTTTCAGAATTTCTGTGGCTTCTTCGGGAGCCTTTGTTTTTTTTTTTGCTAACCTGACTATAAAATTGTTGTGTAATGAACAGAGAATTTCGAAACACCCAAACTCATAAACAATAGCTGTCATACTCACTACATGCACAAACTTCACAGGAATTTAAACCTATTAAACCTTGCGACATGGAAGAGTGGATTTACTGTACCAAAGACTGGGATAGATTCACTAAATGGCATTGCACTCAATGTGCATAAGCAATGTGCATAACTACAGATGAATGCAGTGCCTCTCATTATAATAAATCCATGTCATTAGATTAAATTCACCTTAGTAAATGACATGAGATGGGCTGTAATAGCACACTACAGTAGTGGGCAACTTATTCCTGGGAGGGCTGTCACCAGGCCAGGATTTATCTGCTTGAGAAGAGGTGGATCAGTGAGAGTGAATGTAAATGAATAACTTACATGCTAGCTAAAGCTGTAAGAACCTTAATACACAGGAAGGGAGATCTAGAAATCATGGCCTGTTAGCAGCCTTTGTAGTACAGAGTTGCCAATTACTAGTCTACTGTTGCAGCAATCTATCTCTGATTAATAATTTTAAGTTATAGAGAAAACACATTTGATGTATTGACTAAATAGGATGAAAAGTAAATACATTTCCCAGTCTTGTGCAACTAAACCCTCACTCTTTATATAAGCAAGAAAGGAAACCACTGGATTCTCTGCTCTGACATCCACCCAAAAACACTTCACTAGAGATCTGCAATGTATTTTGCTAAACAATTTTTTATTATTGCCATAAAATTAGTTTGCCATTCTTTTATTTTATTGTGGTCTCGGTTTTCTTTATTCCCATATAACTCTGACAAAACGCCAGCCCACTTTTTATTTGTTTTTAAATGGGTGTAACATTCCTTTGTGTATTCATTTTAATTTCTCATTATGCCATCTCTGTTTCCAATTATTGGATAACTACTGCTACTTTGTCATAAGCATCTGTTACTGAGCTAAAAAGGACAGGAACCAGACAAATGAACGAAAAACCAATGCTTGAAGCTGGAGAGAGTTTAGGGAACCAGCCAAATATCTAATATTCTACCTAAAATATCCAATCTCTAAGGAGGGCAAATATTGTAATGTTGAGTCGGATAAGAGTTAAAGAGGAAGGTTTTAATTCAGCAAAAATGTTAAGAAAATCAAGATTGTTATAATAACATACAGAAATGTTTAAGATTTTCATAAAGTAACATCATACATTTAACTATTTATGGTTGTACATTTTAATGAGCAAATAAGTGTACCTTATGACCACTTGAAAATCAGTATATATATATATATATATATATATATATATATATGTATATATATATATATATATATATATATATATATATATATATATATAAAACGCAAAACGTATTACATGAATAGCATTAAAAGTATGTTTCAAGTCATATATATATATATACATATATAAATATGTGATTATATATGGTGTATATATCACTATAACTATAATTTTTCATTTGACTGATGTGAATACAACAAAAGGTAAAGAAAAAGTCCATATAATTAAATTGTTATTTGAGCATATATACAGAGGCAGAGCTAAAGAAAGAAGGGCCCTGGTGCAAAAAAAAAATGGGTGTGGTAAAACCTTTTTTTTTGCGCTGGTACACCCTTGGTATCCCAATATATAAATATGTGGGTATATATGGTGTAATATATATATATATATATATATATATATATATATATATATATATATATATTATAAACTCAAAAAAAGTTCTCTGTTTTCATTTAATCAGTATTGATATTGTTTTTATCTTCTGTTCGTCCTATGTATGATGCTGCAGAATACGTTGGTGCATTATAAATATTAGATTTTAATAAATAATAATGAGTATATAAATAAATATAAATATATATAAACCTCAAAATCTATTACATGAATAGCATTTAGGAGAATTTTGTTTGTCAGAAATATATTTCAAGACATATTAGTTTTAGGTCATAAACGGCATAATTAAATCATGTTAGTATTAGTCCCAGGGCTTATCAATAAAATTATAAACAAGCAACAGAACTCTTTAGTGGCCTTTTTACAGCGAAACCTCATCGGTAAACAATCTTAAGAATGGTGCTGTCAAGAGTTTGGGTGCCTTAGATGTGATTAGTATTATATATTATTATATTATAAATGTGAAGCTAGTGAAGATGATAAATTATTAGAGTGTTTAGAAAATCATAATTTACATTGAAATGAGACATAAAAATGATGATGCAAAAAAGGCTTCAGAAATAAGATTACCAAATCTATTGTAAAAACAGCACCATGTATTCCAAAGTATAAACTAAATAATTATTAATAAGACCAATAGAGGGAGAGGTAGAGCCAACAGTCACTTCATCCATTGCAGAAATACTAGACAGTCTGCAGTAAACTTCATATTGGGAGATTTATCTAAAGTGTGACATGTTAAGAGAAGCTTAGGGAGGACTGCGCTGAATGTTACAATTGTTTTATAAATATTATGCCATATGTTATCATTTAATTTCCAGACAATGGGATTTCCCTCCTCAGATGGCTCTGGGTTTTGTATATTGATGGATAATTGTCAAGACACCAAAGAAGCTCAGAATCTGCCAGCAAAACGGGCATCACTAGAGGCAACAATTATGTACCAAGGGCCTCATTCAATTGCGATTTGGACAATTGAATAGGGCTCTATTTAAGCACAGAGCATATTTTTTTACAGAAGTTTTTGTTAGTGAACTTGTATCCAAATCAAAAACTTCACTAACTAAAAACTTCTGTAAAAACAATATGCTATGTGCTTGTATAGAGCCATATTTAATAGGCCAGATCGCAATTGAATGAGGCCCCAAGTATCTAACCAGACACTAATATTTTAAGGTGGGTAGAAAGATTGATTGAAATGCCATTCAATGTATACCAATAAGAATATAAAAGATCATACATGTCTCAAGTAGGCCAGGAGAACTTTGTTTCTACACAGAACTCAGTGAAAAGCATTTTCAAGGCAACTAAGGATTCTGGGAAGTGACATGCAAATGAGTCTCAGAAGGCACACTTTTTGCCTCTGTGAACTGGAGAAAGTGGGACATTATCCGGGATGGAAAACAGAGTTTTGTCCTTAAATGTAAGGGACACGTGGGAGCCTAAGAGGGACTGGGGAAGGTGAATAATGAATCCAATTTCTGCTTTACCATCACATTCACCTCAATGGTATATTGTCACTATAACTATAATTTTCATTTGACTGATGTGAATACAATAAAAGGTATAGAAAAAGTCCATATAATTAAATTGTTAATTGAGCATATATACAGAGGCAGAGCTAAAGAAAGAAGGGCTTTGGTGCAAAAAAAAAAAAAAGTTGGTGTTGTAAAACCTTTTTTTGCGCTGGTACACCCTTGGTATCCCAAGACACCTTCCCATAACAGCATCCATCCCCAGGACCCTTTCCTAAAGCTGCTACCCCTACAAGACCCCTTTCCATAGCGTCTCTCCTTCCCTTACATCTGCCTGCAGCACAGCTCCAGGACATGAACTGGCGCCATTCTGTATGGAGTGGGGAGGTTGGGCTAGAGTGGGGAGGCCCTACACTACAGAAATTAAATGCAAAAAAAAAAAAAAAAAATACCCAGCACTGGGCACCCCCACTGGTAGCTCCGCCCCTGTATATATATATATATATATATATATATATATATATATATATATATATATATATATATGAAATTGTAGGAGTACTGTGCATAAGAAATAATATGTATGTATTCATTTATAAACAAGTTTTAGCGACTTGTGGGGTTTTACAGAAAAACAGTCTGTATTGTCCTTACACAGTGAAAATAAGAAGAAGTTAATTAGATTAGATTGTTGTAATAATTAGATTTGCATTTTTCTTCCTATTTCAAACTTCCTAGGAGATCACAACAATGTGCCTATGGGCAACAGAGCTCGGCGCGAAGGGAACCAAAGCCTTGTTTTTCCCTGTTAACTCTTCCATATCTTAAAGATTTGGCAGAAGCTGAAGGTCTATTTCTACTGTGCATTCCTTTAACGGTGTGTTCCATAATGTAGTAAAAACAATGTGTACAGTATAGGAGTGGCATTTACTGTACCTCTGTGTACTGGTGAGATGTTCATATAAGGAAGTAATAAATAACTTAGAATAGTAAGCGTCTTTAGCATTTGCCAGTTTACCATAAATACCTCCTTATTCCATAGGACCTAGCTCTGAGGCTGCTCATACACACTCTTTTGGCATGGAATATTTTGTCACCTTTAGATTGTAAGTTTGCGAGTTTCCAATCTTACACAGCTCTTTGGGGAAAGCTCTATAGACACCGGATTCTAAACTCAAAGACGGGGCCCTCCATTCGTTGCTATGTGTTATTACTGAATTTGTCTTTGCCTGCAAATTAACTTATATATAGCGCTACGGAATATGTTGGCGCGTTACAAATAAATGATAACAAATGGAAACAATTTTCTTCTTTGTTGCATCAGAAATAAGGTATTTGATAATGTGTCATAGTGTGTTTTTTTTGCTAACCAAAGGTCTCAGAGCATACATTTAACTATTGGGGGCATCCCCTATGCCAGTCAATGAGATCTACAGACTAAAGTATGCTCTCTACATTTCCTGTTAGTTTTAAAGAGGTTTGATATAATATTTTTCATACAAAAAAGGGAATAGGGTGTCTGCAACTACTGGACCAATCGCTAGGTCTAATGGAAGTTCATTAGTTTACAAGGACATTCCCCGTTCAGATAGGAGTGGCAAGAATAAGTAAACAATAATTGCATATAAAAGGGAAAAAATGCAAAAGTTGTGTTTATTTTTTTTACTGTCTGAAAACAATTAGCCCATTATGAAGTTATTTTATTCAAAAGACCATACAGACAAAAATGTGACCACATAACTTCTACTCTTGTCGGTGGGAACTTCAGATTTACATCCAAACTAAACTTCTAATCATTAAGTAAATGGCAAATAAATGCAGCCGGGCGAGTCCGTTACACAGGTAGTAATAGATGCAAAAATACAATCCAGCATTAAACTAATTGCACTTGTTATCCACGTTCGTTAGCGTTAAATACCGTTTACAAACAAAGACATGTGACCCAGTGGGTGATTATAGAGTGGCAGTGGCTTGATTGTAGCTTGTCTTTTTTTTTTTTTTTGCCAAAGCAATGTTACCGCTGACGAATAAAACCAACTCCAAAAGGCAATAAAGAAAAAGGTCCAGCTCTTAAAATTAGAGGTCAATTACATACTTAATGATGGAGCATATCTTTAAATATATTTCTACTATTATTATCCCAGCAAAAAATTAATTAACCAGGTCATGCAGGACATAAAGGCTAATGTGGAATGTAATTATTCCTGATCTTTCGACATGCTCTCCACATAAAGAGATATTCCTTGTTCAGCTCCCCAAGTACTTGAATTTCTAGTGGTTAATCACATGAAAAAATAAGTCGTCTTACGTTTAGAAAACGGAGAAATCTGAATATAATTTCTTTCTGCACTGCAGGTGACTTGAATGTGTATTATTTTCTTTAAGGCAGAAATATTTAGATATCTTTAGATGTACGTAGAAATAGTTGATTTTCTTTTACTAAAGTTGGATTTATTATTTATTATTTGTATGGCATTTATTATACATGATTTTACCAGTGCAATAAGGAATTTTGGAAAGGAACACATGCGGGGGTTACTAAGCATTCCATGTTATCCCCTGATTTACTATGCACTATTTCTTATTGGGAAAAACAATCCTTCTTATCTTATCTGATTTCTTCTCAAGTGAGAAAGTGCTTAGTATCCCCCCACCACCTCAATAGTTTTAGACTACAGTACTATCTATTTCCCCTTCTGGATCGCTACCTTGTTGTGGTGAAAGAGCTTGTATACCTCAATGTATCATATAGGGTCACCCAAGATGGGCATAGCAGAGAGGTCAAACAACTTGCGGGCCACTGGAGAAGGAACTGGCAACCCACTCCAGTATCTTTGCCATTAAAACCTTAGGGATTACCACAACCAGACACAAGACGTGTCTGGATTGCTGTGGGTCATAGGGTCACAAAGAGTTGGAGATGACTCAACAACTAAACAACAACTATCCATTTACATGAATCTCTCATTTGAACAGATTCATTACAGCACTGGGCGGAGATGCATGATCAGGCCAAACATTGGACCTAAATTATTAATTTACAAAATATATAGACTATTTTAAAGAGATGCATGGTTTCATTTTTTTAACTCACAAAAGGTTATAGTTATCATCCTTGAAATTTATGTTGCCAGGAAATGAAAAACACTATTTTGATTGGTTGATTTGGGTGTTCGCAAATTCTGATACGTATTATGCTGAACATAATATAGCAAAATACAAACAAAGCAATTCATCTAAACACATATGGTCTTCTCCAAACTGAACTGTAAATCTAGACTAAATCGGTCAACAAATTAATAAAAAAAAGATAATTCTAAGATATATATATATAAAGGCATAGGCTATAGTATGCACCAAGAAAACTGGCACGGTGTGTTTACTTATCTACAATCTGTATAAAGACATTTATTTAATGGTGTTGGAAAATCGGACACCGTCTCGAACAACTTGTTGGCGATGCAGATAAATTCTTGGTATTTTTTTTTATTTTTCATCTTTAAGTTTAAGTAATGCCAATGGGTGTTTGGGGCTTGCATTATTTTTAGTATAATCCATGTAAGAGAATCCAGTATGCATTAGCCATGTGAAAGAGGTTGCCATGGCAAAGCCTTGCTATTGAATAGTAGGTAATTACTACCATACAACAGAGGGTGCCATAATTTCTAAGTGCTGTGTACTATTCAGGGTTCTTGTCTGCCTCTGGATTGGTCTGGCTTTTGCAAGCAACTGACACACATATACTTTTCAGCCTAACGCAAATAATATTAGATGTAATGTTATGTTTCGAGCTTTATTTTTAAATATACAGAACATGCAAAAATCAATAATAACTTGATACAAGTAGCCAACTGGAACTGTATAAGCTTTTCCTACAACTGCTCTTCTTTTTGTTAGGGAGATGTTGTGTATTTTATTGACCTACGGCAGGCATTTTGTAAAGTATTGTTTTTAAAGGCCAATAGTCTTCAGAAATTGATTTGAAGATGTTTTTTTCTATGAGATACTGGGGAAGAAACTCTGTAGATGTTCCAATATTTCATGTAAATACTCTTCATTTGCATACAACTGGAATGTTGGGTAATTTCTCTATAAATGGGCTGGCTCAGCACCTTGAAGAGAAAACTCAGAGCTACAAGTCTTTCTATTTTCTAGTCTAGCTTGTTCACTATCTTACTTAAAATACTCTTCATTTGCATACAACTGGAATGTTGGGTAATTTCTCTATAAATGGGCTGGCTCAGCACCTTGAAGAGAAAACTCAGAGCTACAACAAGTCTTACTATTTTCTAGTCTAGCTTGTTCACTATCTTACTTAGACGCGTTCCCAAAGTCTTAATTAAAGGAGTTAATAAGTTCATTACCTTATTAAACATATATGGAATTTCCCCTGTTTTTAACATTAAAATAAACTACCTAAGTGTTTGTATATCTAAAAATAATTTTATTCACAAGTGCTTGAAAGTTCTGTTTTCACTAACACAAACCTTCCAAACAGTCCTTGCACAGGTCTGCCCCACAGCTCAGTGCTTCTATTAGTAAAAAAAATGGTTCTCAAAATCATTTTTTGAAATGCTTCTGAGAGACAATCTGTGATTGTCTAGTACATATAATACCAATAAAATCACTAGGTGCATGAGCTGTGGGGGCGACCTTTGTTAGGACTTAGGGAGATATTGTGTATTTTATTGACCTATTTTATTGACCTATTGTGGATCTCCACCATGTTAAAGCTTTGGAGCAACAATGGGAGAAATACCAATATAAAGATGGTGGAAACGAGTATAATCACAAGTTGTCATTTTAATAAAAAAATTTAACAGTTGACATATTTTCAAGCATCACAAACTTCTCTTTCAAATATTAGATGAAAAGTCTGGATTGGCCTGGATTAAATTTCCTCTAGAAAGTGCCCAAAAATGTTCATACTAACAGAGATCCTGTGTGCAAGCTGGCTTAATGGGACTCACCACAAAATAAAGTTTCTTTTTTTTACTCTTAAAGAGCATAAAAAACTAACACATTGTACTAGCTATTTGATTCTTAAGTGAGACATATTTGTATTAATCAGCTTTTATTCTGCTGAATATTAACTAGTTGTGTTTATGTGCTAATTCGGATTACAGTCTGCTTGTCTGTCTCTGTAGTGTAAAACATATGCCATTGGATCCCCACCCCTATCCTTCTCAAGCAAACATACTGACAAATTAGCACATTAAGCTGCGCATTAATATACAAGAGCCGCACGTTAAATGAATGTAACTGTGTACATTTAGCAGTGAGTGGACCTGATATGGACTTCATGTCTGTATTAGAAGAAAATACACAACACTGACCTGAATTTGTTGCTGCAGGATATTGATTTTGTGCTGTTGCTGCAGAAGTTGCTGCTGTTGTCTTGCAATCTGCGTAAAAAGACGAAAAGCATGTGAGATAGTAAATCTATGTTAGCAACAGGTATTTTAATTTCAGTTATAAATATTAAATAAAAAAGCCCTTATTAAGTAAAATGTCAAGAATCAAGCATATAGTGTAGCATTTCAGTCCAGAAGGAACAGTGGAGACTGTATCTCTACAGGTCTCTGGTGCAGGGGATAGTTTATGAACAATGAAAAGCAATTATATGTTTGAAAAATTCCTAGTTAGTTGTTAATTAGGAAATAAAAATTGATGTCTGTGAGAGAGGGGGATTAACATATCTGGATCTTATTTCTGGACCAGTACTGTGAAGAGACGCAGTGTCAATTTCAATCTTATCCCATTATCCAACAATGATTTTGGACGTTTGCCTGTACCCTCCTTCCTCACCCCTCCCTCCACTGATAACTAAAAACATACACCTCCATCATCCAGCTTTCACGATATGATGTAATGAACACAAAATGGAATCTTATCTGACAGTTTTAAAAAATTCAGTTTTTCACCATAAATGTTTTTAAGTCCGTGAGTTACACAGCTGCTAATATTGTTAGTTTAGTAGATACTTCACACATAAGTGTCTTTAAAGGAACTCTACAGTCAAAGGAGAAAAAAAAGATACTTGTGAAGTCCTTTAAAGAATCCACTGTATGAGGGGAAAAAAAAAAAAAATATATATATATATATATATAAACATACAAAAAAAGGCATTGAGTCTGCGTAAGGGCATAGCTAAGCAGATTTTTAATTAGACAAGTTGTGTGTCTGCCGGACACTGGAGGCATTTATTATACTTTAGTGAGATGAAAGTTTAAATTTCTGGGGAGAATGGCTTGCATTTATTGATGCAAAGTGTCTGCATCTAAACATGCATGGCAGAACAGTTTTTGGGTCACTGACAGATAAAGAAAACATACACCTTACGCCTCAACTCTTGGCGAGCGATGACATAAAGGCTAACATCCTATTTTTTTTCAGTAAAAATGTTTATTTTCATCGTTTACTCAGCTACTAATGTTGTCAGTTTGTTACATAAATCACAAACAAGTACAGTTTTTCTTGAACTACAGTAGTCTTTTAATCAGTGGTGAAAACATATCCGTTCTTCAACACATTGCCGTGCAATCAGGGTGTTTTATTTTATAGTTTATTTAGTTCATTGCTTGCTCTAAACTTTTGATACCACTTCAAATAAACCAACTAATGCCAAGTGGGTAGAATTACTGATGCCCAGCTGTGCTGTGGTACAAACACAGAAAATATGCATTCCCCCATCTACAGTAAAGGCATTTAAAGTGTAAATGTAAATGATCTGTGGATGCACAGTCATTAAAACCAGGACAAAAGACGAAGTACACATTTGCAAGTAGGTATAATACCAGCATGTACGGGCGGCGCTGCAGCAGATACATTTTCACATGACATTGGTCTGTCGAAAACTCTCTTTTTTTTTTTTTTTTTTTTTTTTTCATCAACTGCACTTGGAACTGGCTTCTGAGCCACCAGATGTGTTCTGTTTGTGACATCAATTAGACAATGAATAATCTACAGATTGCCTGAGGAAGTTGTAACAAATATCAGCAGCACTCAATTTCACTTGCGTTCCGCTAAGTGAAAGGTTATGATTGGCACATGGAAATGAGCCAAATCAACATTAAATGGCCACAAAATATGAATGTGTGGTAGCGAGTTGACATTTGATTCAAAATCTGAATGTATAAAGCAAAAAAAGGAAGGGGGGAGGGAGACAATTGGGAATATTTATCAAAGGAGGTAAAATGAGAAGTTAAGAAAGTGGAGACAAAAGTATTATGTTCTATGCTATCCTATGGTGTCTATTTATCCAAGACAACACAGAATAACATAACCTCAAATGTGGGACTAATTAAATGTGTGGGCATTGTGTTTTTTTTGCCCCAATATCTAACAAGTAGGTAGTGATAGTTGTTAGAAAATCTATTAGATTTAGATGTAGGAATGTTATGGTAATAATAATGAAAGGTCTTAATCTGTATTCTGTTGAAGGCGTTGTTTATCAAGACCTGGGGGGCGGGGGGCATTATGAAGGGAATACAGGGGGTAAGTAAAAAGGAAGAATGAGACAGCAAGCAGAAAACATATACCAATGAGACAGAAGAGAGAAATGAAGGAGATTAGTACAAAATGAAGATGGCCTTGAAAGAAAAGCAGGGGAGTAACTAAAATCAATGGGGAGTAACTAAAATCAATGGGGGGTAACTAAAATCAATGGGGGGTAACTAAAATACATGGTTGAACATTTGAGTGCACATAGCATGGGTATAGGAACTGGGGGGAACGAGGGGGACAAAACCTCTCAAGATTTTTTTTTAATTTGTGTGTTTATGTGTAGAGAATTCTTTTTTTTTTTAATACTATATGCTGTACCCCCCCCCCCCCCCCCCTTATGCACAGGATTTTTCGGCTCCTATACCCATGGCACAGGTTGAATACATCATACCTGGTATATACCTGGTCTGATAACTCTATTGGAAGCAACAGCTCCTTGTGAATAGGTTTTCTAGCACTGTATCTCTAACCTGGTCTATGCTTAGCCTGGACCAGTGAATATATATAATAAATATAAAGCAACACAGGCGCTATGCTTCACATTTTGCTTGTTACTGTGAATATCAGAATAAGACATACAAACCATACAGGCTTTGTAGGTGCATATATACAATGCACTGAGTATTATTTACATGTTACCTCCCAGAATTCCTTTCATTATGCCTGGGTAACTGATTTTGACTCACTTGGTCCATATGTATATGTTCAAAACTTTTGTAACAGTAAAAATATTCTTTATTGCAGTAAATATCTTGTGTCACTGCATATTTGTAGATATAGACCTAAAGTTCCCATTTGTATATCATGCAAAAAAATAGCTTGTTTTAAATATTACAAAAGAGATGTTTTTCATGATTTATTCACGATCTGTAAACAAACTTTTATTCCCTATTAAAGGCATTTTTTCCCCGTAGGAGCTTGCCATTGATATCATAAAATGTGAAACAGTTACATCCTCTACCTTATTACTCTGTCTCTCGGAAGTATGTAAGTAACTCTTTAAAAGAGATGAGTACACAAGAGTGTTTGTGTGTTTAATGGCGCTGGTACCATCTTTCCTGAACAGGTCATCAGGTTGTACCCCCTGCACAATTAGCATGTGTTCTCTTTATGTGGGCATATGCTTGACTAAGTGATGTATGGCACATACTGTAAATAAGCACCATGTGGCTGAAATACTGGATTTTATTTGCCAATTGGTTGAGCTACATGCTCGCTTCAATGAGCATGACAACCTAGTTTTAAGTGTCATTTAATTTTCATTTTGAAATATAATTACAAAGTGTTCACTGTAAGATATCACTCGTCTGCAAATGTGTCAAGATTAATTTGTGCTAGCTTATTCACAAGTGTCAATAGTTAATTACTGTATCGTCTCTGGATGGCTAAATGACATTCCGACTTCTGATTTTTTTCTCCAGCAATCCTTTATGTTATTTTTCATTAGGGGATGAGCCTAAATTCTACGTGTGGACAAATATTCAAAAAACGTAAAAAATCAGAAGTCTTAACTCATTAAAACCGGTAGAGCATGCATTGCTGTATACTTTTATAATATATATTTAAATTAAAAGATAATTCTAGCAATAATATCAAGATTTTAAAAAACGCACATTAATTTAGGCCTAATGCTCAAGGGTCTGTTACAAGAATTGTTGCTGAAATTAATATACAGAGAGACAAGGGAAATACAACCAAAATGAAATCAGGCTAAAGGGACACGGATGCCTCCTCACATGTTGTATTGTGCATTAAAAAGATTGTATGTAAAACAATACATGTGCATGAAAACTGAGTGACTTGAAGCTTGGATAACTCACAATTAATCCCAGACACTCATGATTATACAAGGATATAAAAAATGTAGCCAATAACATATTGTTGTATTGTATTTGTCTGTGTGTGCATAGAAAACTATGTATTAAAGCAAACATTGGTCACCCAAGATAGGCAGGTCATAACATAGAGGTCAGACAAATCGTGGTCCACTGGAGAAGGAACTGGCAACCCACAGTATCTTTGCTCTGAGAACCATATGGATGAGCAGAACCAGAAACAAAGACAGATGTGCCTGGCGCGCTGCGTCTATATGATCACTGAGAGTCGGACACGAGTGAAGGGCTGAACAACAAGAACTCTTCAGAAAATCTTTTAGTTTTTAAGTCCCTATATTATATATTTTTCTGTAAAAACAATATAAAGACAAACAACATCCAGTAAATTAATAAATAAAACATTATGATGAAGAGAAAAGTCTTTGCTTACTGTAAAATCCAATCATGGTTATGAGCATACTAAAACCGTGAAGTTATTCTCCACATTGTAAGGATATATAGTGAAAGAGAGTGGAGAGAGAGAGGTTGTGATAGATTTCCAAGCATAAAAAGAAATAATGCCTGAATAAGTAGTCCTAATGTGACGTTGAGGGTCTAAAATGTGTACAGGTGCTACTTTACTGAAAAAGTGTTAGGAGCATGGAACAGCCTCCCAGAAGAAGTGGTAGTTGCTAATGCATAATGTGAATCTGAGCTTAAGCCAAAGCTCAAATAGAATCTGAAGTGCTATAACAGATATGAGCCAAGTGGATCTTATCTGCTGTCAAAAGCTACAATTCTATGTTCCTCACTTTCTGTGATGGGGGCATCACCTGTTCCTGCTGCTGACGAGCCAAGTCCATCTGCTGCCGTTGCTTCTCGATCTGCGAAGCTGCTAGTTTTTTCTGTTCATCATGGGCGGCGAGGAGCTGCTCTCGTAGGCTGATCAGCTGGGTGATCATGGTAGATAGTTGACGCTCTTTTTCTGCTAAGCTTTCAGGTGTGCCTGGATACAGGATATAAAAAGACAAAAGCTGTTAAAAACACATCATACACCAAAAAGTGGTCAAAAAAAAATATAAATATATTATTAGAAGCATGCATTGCAGTTCCATCACCCAGCAGAATTGTTAACAAGAGTTTTTTTCACAATCCTAAGGGTTAACATTATTCCATCTGGCTACCTAGCTCAGTCGATGTCTGGTAGATCACAAAGGCCATGTTGTGAAGACACTATAAACAACCTTGCATCTCTATTACAAATTAGTTAGTAGCCCTAAGGAAAAACAACTGTGTTGTTAATCATTCAAAATAATCAGTATATATTTCTAGTCAAGTTCAGTCTGTATTACATTTCAATTAACTTAACTTAGCAACCTTCAGGCTAATGTTAGTTATTACTGTCGGACGTCGAACCCCAAACCAATGCAAAACCAAAGGACATTACATTTTATTAAATTGCTAAATTAAGATGATTCACATCCACATGAATAATATGTACTTATTAATATATTTTTTTTAATTCTAATGTAGCCAGATCATCATCTCATTTTCTGCAACAACATTTTAAATTGAGAGGTGCTATTTTTATATACTTATTTGCCTATAATATTATAGGGACACATATAGATAGCATATATGGGTATATTTATCAAGATAAGTTTAATATTGGGATAATAAAGGAGAAGTGGGAATAAGCTGGGAAATGTGGTGTTAACTGGAAAAAAAAAATATTTCACCCATTTCCTATGCTTACAATAGCACCTTCTTATTATTCGGGGATAACATTTAACTCTCTTTGATAATAAGCCATTATTGAAATCATAGGAAGTGGGGATAATTAACTTTTTATCCCACTTCGATAAATATACCGTATAGTAAATTAGTTCATATAGGTTTCACATAAAATATTGACTAGCACCATACCTATTTTATCTAATGATCAATGTAAAATAAGCATTATAGTGTTATAAACAAAAAAACATTCCCTACAAAACACACAGAATTTCTATTTTATTCCACAATATGTTGCACTTGTTACTTTCAGTGTTATACTACCTGGAAATACTATACTAATGTGAATTCCTGAAACGCTTCTCAAGACAGTAAGCTAACATATGAAGACAGTAGATCCAGGAATGCCTTCTTCTCTAATATAGAGGTCTTCCTTAGAAACAAACTACATCTGTCTTGAGTCTCTTAGATTTATCAGGAGGATCAGTGCTCCCCAGGGTCTACTCCAACTGAAGTATTTTAATTTGACTAAACACCTGATTTATGCTATCTCTCCAATGAGAAAGGCAGTTTGTCTTAATAGAGCCTGTCATCTCACAGTCCTGTTCATAGCAATTTACATAGAGCAAAGGAAATGGGAATAAGATGGTTCTGCTATCTTTCATTTCATCCTTTTTTTTAAAACACCTAAAAGCAGCCTTGACCTCCTTCTGGCAAGTGGATTTTAGCTTTTTATTTCAGTAATTACCCTTGTGGTGACCAGTATATCTCTAACATTTCTACCTTGAACACTGATTTTATTATGTTTTGCCTCCGACGTCTCTTGGGCAGGACAAACCTCTACAATGATCACATTTCCATGCATGTGCCCTTAATGCCTTCATAGGCAGATATAAATCCACTCAGGTACAATAAGGAGTCAAATAGGCAAATATAGTAAAACTGGCCACTTGAAACGTTTCTAAAACATAATTGCATATAAAATTTAAAAATTAATCCATTAAGTCTCTTCCAAAAAAAGTGCTCTATAAACAATGACATACTTCTTTCTCCCAGTCCTTTCTTCCCTTATTCATCCTTCACCTTAACTTTTACACCCTCCAAGGTTTTCTTGCCCTTGAAGCTTTAAGATAACATCAAAAAGGTGTCCTCTTCAAGATAACTTTATTTATATATATATATATATATATATATATATATATATATATATATATATATATTTAAATAGATATATACATATATAGGACCTAGTGTGTTACATACACGCCAGGCTGGTCCTGAGTGAGGTGCTGTACACCCCTCCCACTGGTCTGTCAAAGGCTCTGTCCTCTTAAGGTGGATTACTACAGTTATCACTATATATATCAACAACGATGTACAAGCAGAAATAGTGTTATACAGACGTGGGGGGGGGGGGTAGGAGATCAGAATTGGGGCCTAGGGTAGGGGGGAGATCAGAATTGGGGACCTGGAGGGTAGGAGCTCAGAACGGGGGACCTGTGGGGGGAAGGGGGTAGGAGTCAGAATGGGGGTAAAGGATAAGTACAGAGTATAAGTACAAAGCTTTTTCTTACTCATCATACACTAAATCACTAAATGATTTATATATATATATATATATATATATATATATATATATATATATATATATATATATATATATAAGCCCAGGGTTACTACATTTTGAACTTCTGGCTCCGAAATCAGAAATATTTTTTCAAAGTATAATGCATTTCTTTGAGAGGTAGATAGATAGATAGACAGACAGATAGTGTAGAAAGATAGTGTAGAAAGATAGTGTGGATAGATAGTGTAGATGGATGGATAGATAGATAGATAGATAGTGTGAATAGATAGATAGACAGACAGATAGTGTAGATAGATGGATGGATAGATAGATAGATAGATAGTGTGGATAGATAGATAGATAGACAGACAGATAGTGTAGATAGATGGATGGATAGATAGATAGATAGATAGTGTGAATAGATAGATAGATAGACAGACAGATAGTGTAGATAGATGGATGGATGGATGGATAGATAGATAGATAGATAGATAGATAGATAGATAGATAGATAGATAGTGTGGATAGATAGATAGATAGACAGACAGATAGTGTGGATAGATAGATAGATAGATAGATAGACAGACAGATAGTGTAGATAGATGGATGGATGGATAGATAGATAGATAGATAGATAGTGTGAATAGATAGATAGATAGACAGACAGATAGTGTAGATAGATGGATGGATGGATAGATAGATAGATAGATAGATAGATAGATAGATAGATAGATAGATAGTGTGGATAGATAGATAGATAGACAGACAGATAGTGTAGATAGATGGATGGATGGATAGATAGATAGATAGATAGATAGTGTGGATAGATAGATAGATAGATAGACAGACAGATAGTGTGGATGGATGGATAGATAGATAGATAGATAGTGTGGATAGATAGATAGATAGACAGACAGATAGTGTGGATGGATGGATAGATAGATAGATAGATAGATAGATAGATAGTGTGGATAGATGGATGGATAGATAAAAAATGCATCCTGTTTTCAATGTATACACCTACTTCACTGTAAACTATTTTCTATACTTAAGAAATACCGTGCTTTCTTTGTCACTGTAGCTGAAAGATTTAAAATGACTATTGAGAATGTTTGTGTAATAAAAGGACCAAAAATAAAACTTTAGCCTATTTTACAGCCTGGATGAAAATCATGCCCAGTGGTGCTAATATTAGCTGGGAATGAGCAATGGTCTAAACAGTTCAATTCAGGTAAATACTTTTTTTAGGTTATAGAACAAAATGCTTTGAGGAAGTAATTGCCACTGAAGTCAGAACTTTTTTCTCCCCACCCCCCTCTATTATTACGGGAGTGAAATACAATGAGAGGCAGCGAAGCAGTTGTTTTTGATGTGGGGTGCCCAGTTATGACCTGGTTAAGCCATTCTGTCAGACACGGCAGTCTGCAGAGCACATCAGATGGCCTGTGATGTCTCTACTTCACAAGGCTAGGATCATCATTTAGCATTTGCTGTTTTTTTTTTTTTTTAAATGGTCTTCTTTCAAATGTCACAAAAAAAGGCCAGAAAAAGTCAACTGGAGAAAAAAAAAAACAGGAAACAAGAGAAGAAAGTGACAATTGAATGGACGGTCTTGGGAGATAAAAGACACTTTGTGGTGTCCATTGCCATGGCTTTAGCATTGGATCTGAGTCCAAATGGAGGTTAAAAAGCTTTCTACTCTACTCCAAAGGCCCCTAAATGCATCATAAGATAAAGGGTTTCAGTACAAAACAACCACAAAGATCTCTATTATTTCATCTATCTTTGGTTACAACAGCTGAACCAATATGATTAACTTCTGAATGACTTTTTAACACCAGAACACTGCAATGCCTTTGTCTCTGCATCAGATAGCTATTGTTAATGCTCCCATATGCTCTTCTGTAAATGAAAAGTTTTATAAATGCTGTAATTGTGCTCGGCTGCACATCACTGCAGACCGAGGCACAGCGAGCATGCTTAGCGTGCAAAGCACAGAGACCAGTGTTTTCGGAAAGGTGTTACGATTATATGCTTTCTGGACTGGAAAAGAAAAACATCAGCATGCAACTAGGGTCAATTACATTACGAAACAAATAATATTAGCACAACATTAATGAAGGAAGATATTGTATGAAGATATTCATGAAATTAAGGGAGGTTGACACCTCAAAGCTACTTGGCTTTATTTTGAAGCTGACCTGGCATGGGACTTAAAGGAACTCTACAGTTTCTTATGTATAGCATGCTCTTTCCGGAGCTAATATTAATAACGTCTTTAGAAGTTGAAATATATAGACCTTACAATTCTAAGTTATTATTTACAATAAGTATTTTGGCACTTGAGAGCGCAGATCTATTGTAAGAACAGCCTGCATCTCAAGTCCCTCCCAGATGACAAACAATGTACGGAAAAATGTCTGCCACCAGTAAAGACAAAGGCCCTCATTCAATTGCAATTGAATAGGGCTCTAAATAAGCACATAACATATTTTTTTTAAAGAAGTTTTTAGTTAGTAAGCATCTATCCAAAAGCAAGGTTTTCACTAACTAAAAACTTCTTTAAAAAATATATGCTATGTGCTTATTTAGAGCCCTATTCAATTGGCCAAATCGCAATTGAATGAGGGCCAAACTGAATAAAGTAGATCAAATTAAAGACCATATTAATTTAGTTTTTTGTTTTGTTTTACGTTCTAGAAGATTTTTTGCTTCATCAAGTAAAGTTCCTCAAAAGAGAATTTCATAAACATGACTGCAAAGAAAATGCAAACCAGCCTTCCCTAGAGAAACATGGCGACCATTGGCCAATCCTGGGAGCCATCATCTGTTGAGAATGAAAAATTGCACAGTTTCTATCCAAATCACAGATACTTTGGATAGGGAGATGATCATTTTAGAGTTTTGGTGGTAGCCCACCTTTAAAAAAGCAAAGTCAAGATCTTTACTGTTTCTAATAGTCCTCTAAATGGAGAAATGATCAAAAATACTCTGATAATACCATCTCCCTTAGCAATCATCCTTCTTAGTTCCAATTATCTTTTGCACTAAAGTGCAACCTCAATGATAAAAGTCTATACCATTTTATGAAAATGCTGTTTTTTTGCGAATATAATTCCAACCCCTCACTGATGTAAAGAGAAACGACCAGTAAATGAACAAGACACACGTATCCTAATGACACTTACCAGATGTATAATTTCCCAGCAGGCAGGGTTCAGCCTCCACTTCCTAGCGGCAGCTCTTTTAGACTCCATAGCTGCATGCTATGCTTTGTATGCAAACTGTGCATGATGTAATTAGGGGGAGTGGCGACCATAACTAACACACAAATAGAAACATGGGGTTTTGACAGCACAACCTGCCTGATATTGCTCTGAGGTCTACGTTTGCCTATTTGGAAGTTCTTTCTGTTGTCGTAAAAAAAATGCTGTAAAACTTCTTGGGTTTACAATAAAAAATAATGAATTAAAAATTGGAGGGAGTTGTGAAATAAAGCATATCATAACCATATGAATATTATATTCAGATTATTATGTACATATATATATATATATAATACAAGATCACATGATGATAGGATATGTATTATAATGTGCATATCAGACATTACTGTAATATACATATTTAAATACAGATCTAATCAGCTTTAGTTATGGACCATGCCCTAAACAGAAGTATATCATTTTTTCCCAACATTTTTAAAATATACCTCCGCCCATAACTATTTTTTTCAACCAAAAGTTTAAAATGGTTCGAAGGGGGTAAAACATAACAATTACGTTGTATGTGCTGAAATCTTTAAAGAGACATAAGCAAAAATAATTTGATATTTATCAGTAGTTTGGCAGAGAGCCAGGATGCTCCTGCTTGGCCATCTGCCAGGAAAGGTGGTGCATTAATGGCAGGCATAAGTAAGGCATATATGAAAATCCCTGGTCTCTCTGCATATAAATTTAGGAAATTAAACATATAACCTGTGATTACTGTTATATATGAGTTGTTGGTTAACGCTGCAGTAATAGACACCTAGCAAATTCTGAAAACATCAAGGAAGCTCAATGGCTGAACAACCATCTTTAAATTGTCTCCAAAGAATATAACATTAGGAAGGAGACAAAGGGAGGATGGTGAGACCATTCTACATATATCTCTTCAAATTGAGTGAGGTTCTCCTTAACACCATCTCACCAACGTCTTGTTATTTAATGAAAATTGGCCATTGTGTGAACTGGAACATTAAAGTGTGGATTTGATTCCTGGCTCACTACTACATTGTAATACTAATTACTTTTCCTGCTCCATACATTATCAATTGTCCATAAAAATGTGTTATACTTTAACCATTTTACATTATTCCACAATATTTGAGACCACTGGCACAAGAAACAACTCTTCAAATTAAGTTATGAAAACTAGATCAACCAGTAATGACATGGGGCCTCATTCAATTGCGATTTGGCCAAATGAATAGGGCTCTAAATGAGCACATAGCAAGTTTTTAGTTAGTAAAAACCTTGCTTTTGTATAGAAGTTCACTAACTAAAAATGTCTTAAAAAAAAATAGGCCATGTGCTTATTTAGAGCCCTATTCAATTGGCCAAATCGCAATTGAATGAGGCCCTTGAAATTTAGAGCCACTTGGGGCACCTGTCTAAACACTCAAAAAATCCAAGACATGTTTTCAAAATAGCATTTAGCATGATTATTTCCTGTTCATAAAATAATAAACTTCAACAATTATTAATTTATTTTCTTAAATATCCATCTTTTGTTCCACTCTTGACATATGGCATTGATCTAAATGTTAAAATCATTATGGAAACCACTAGCTGTTGGATTGTCGGCCTTTGGCTACAATTTGGATGCTTTATTTATAGAATATGTCATGCTTCATTACCTACCTCATATCACATGAAACAATGCAATAACTATTTAGTAGATGGGTGCCAGTTATGAATAACGTAAACAGTGTTTTTTAACCCGTATTAAGTTAATGAGTAGTAAAATATATATTGTGAATTTTTTAGGAACTCCATCCGTCTACCCTCCTTATCAATATGACATAGGGGAGTATATAATATCAGTCATGTTGTCTAAATGGTAAACCATGAGTGCTTCATTTTAATATGTGACTTAAGGTGTTTTAAAATAATTCTTATATTCTCGTACAATTTTCAAATTATTTGAGAATTATGCTGCTTGGTGACCATCCTGGTTCACAAAAAAATCCTATTGAAAACCAACATTTCTATACAGCAAATTAAAATGTATATATAAAGTAATATTTAAACCAATGTACTGTGAGTTATCTGCCATGACCCATCTCTTTCCTCCACCTAGGGGACATTTTCTGTGCTACGCCCCCTTTTTTTAAATTCATAATCTCAAGTCCGTCTCTTCAGCTCTTTCTGGAAACTACTCTGATCACATGCCCATGAAACCTCAACCCCTCATACTATAAATCAAGTCCCACTTATCTTCATGGGTCATCCCTGTACTGCAATGTATTCTCAATGGATTGCTTCCCGACAGCCACCTCCAACATCACCTAGATTGTCATCACCCATGAGAGTAGGGTTGTCAACACATTATGAAAAAAATAAGTTAAATGTCTATTATAGAAACAGTTATCTTCCTTATCATTTTCTGCTCAGAAATAGTATTATGCTTGTTGGAGTGCCATTTATATATTATATTAGCATAGGTTTCCACATTTTAATGATCTATATTGCAAATCATGTTCCAACTGTGTTTTCTCCCAATTACACACCAAGCCACAGGCATTTCAGTGTTTAGCCAGATGTTTCTAAGTAGCAGCTAAGGTGCAGGGTTGGAGATAGTTTGGGGATTTCCTTAATTTGATTGATTTTCTTCTTTTTATGTCTTGCTCTTACAAACCAAACCATTAAGTATACACTAGGAGTGTCCCATAAAATAACAGTGTCTTTCCAAAACTAGAGAAATATCCACAAACCGACTCCAACCTGCCCAGAATGGAAATGAGAAAGTAAAGGCAGTATGAATCAAAATATGAATCAAATGAACAAGTAAAAATATTTGTTAAATTATAATAATTCTATATCCTAAGTTGCCATCTAAAACATCACGTTCATGGAAATTCTATTTCCTAATAATCTAGTTCTACAAGCTGATACTCCTTCAACCAAAAATGTACTTAGTGCGGACATACAGTAGAATCCCGGTTATCCGGCACCCAACTAACCGGGACTCTCAAGCAACCGGCGCCGGAATCAATTCCCCATTTTAAAGAAACTCCTGCTAAACCGGCATAACCGGCACTATCCAGAGTTCGAGACTGCAAAAAAATAAATTTAGTTTCTTATTGTTTTTTCTGGGCCCTAAATGGCCCAGTTTAGGTGCTAATGTCTTATTAAAAGCATTTTGAGGGGTTTAAGGGTCGTTAAGACCCTTTTTTTCGGGGACTCCCAATTTACCAGAAACGACACTTATCCGGCAATAGGAGTCTCCATCGGTGCCGGATAACAGGGGTTTTATAGCATACAGACAGACAAGGTCCAGAGTCTTCAAAACACAATTACTTTTTATTCTTCAAAATGAACTTTGGGATACTAATCAATGGTAATGTTCTATCAATAATGTTTATTCATTTTACTACTTTTACTCTTATAATGTGGCAACATTTTCAGTAAGTAGCACTAAATATAATGTAGATAAACGTCGATACAGCATTTCTGATATCATCCAATACATGCCCCTCTTTCATTAAAATGTTATTGATGCTGTTATTTTATTTAATTGACTTTAGGTGATAATATTTTACAATATTCCTTTGAATTTCTGAACGTTCTTGACTGTCAGGTATAATGTTGGCGTTGTCTGATAGAACTGTCGCCAGCCATTTTGGATACTCAATTTATTGTAATTAAACTGTTACTAACAACATCACAATAATATAAATACTCATAACAAATGCCATCAAAAGATATTCGCATAAAACACAACAATATTCAAATTGCCACTGTTCAATACTTAAAACATAATATCTAGTTAATGTGTGCAAAAATGGAACTTGCAGGGGGTTAAATATATCTGGTTTGTGTTGTTCTCATAACATAACCCACATCATACTGTGTCTTATTGCTTATTATACATGCATATGGCCAATTATATGGATATAATTGTACAAATGGCAAACAGATTGCTCTGCAGTCATTGTCTAAAGATATTCTGGGAAGTAGCAGACTGGAAATACCACTGTGTTATGAGGTGCTTAAAATTCTTCATTTTGCTCCCTTTAGCTGAATTCTAAACTACATGTAGATAGCTTTTTGAAATGCGCTTCAATAAATACTACTGATCACATAATGGGAAAAAACAGTAAAAACAATAATGTGGCGAATAAAGCCGTGTAAGAAGCTACTTGCTAATATCAAGAATAATCACTCTCCAATAAATAATAGCAAAATAAGGACAAAAGGTTTGCAAATGTATTTAAATTACATAATACTTTTTGTGCGTAAATCAAGTAAAAGAATGGAGCCAATGATAATCCGTTATTGCTCCGCTTAGTTATGTCTCAGTATATTGATAGATGGAAATAATAAATATGTTCGGATTTACTTGGATGTTTGAAGTGGAAAAAAAAAGGTAAAAAACATATAAATGTACTCATGTAGCAAGTAACAAATAACTAAAACATAAGTATTAGTAATACAGTGCCTTGCAAAAGTATTCACCCCCTTTGGCATTTTTCGTGTTTTGTTGCTTCACAACCTGGAATTAACATGGATTGTTTGAGGATTTGCATCATTCAATTTACAGAACATGCCCACAACTTTGAAGATGTGTTTTGTTTTGTTTTTATTGTGACGCAAACAACAAATAGAACAAAATAACAGAAAAAGTTAATGCTCATAACTATTCACCCCCCTAAGGTCAATACTTTGTAGAGCCACCTTTTGCGGGAATCACAGCTCCAAGTCGCTTTGGATAAGTCTCTATGAGCTTGCCACATCTTCAAGTTGGATGGTTTGCGCTTGTGAACAACAATCTTTAAGTCTGACCACAGATTTTCTATTGGATTGAGGTCTGGGCTTTGACTGGGCCATTCCAACACATTTACATGTTTCCCCTTAAACCACTCAAGTGTTGCTTTAGCAGTGTATTTGGGGTCATTGTCCTGCTGGAAGGTGAACCTCCGTCCTAGCCTCAAATCACCCACAGAGTGGTACAGGTTTTGCTCAAGAATATCCCTGTATTTAGCACCATCAATCTTTCCGTCAACACTGATCACTTTCCAAGTCCCGGCTGCTGAAAAACATCCACAAAGCATGATGCTGCCACCACCATGTTTCACTGTGGGGATGGTGTTCTTTGGGAGATGTGATGTGTTGGGTTTGATAGATTTGATGGTGCTCCTGGGGATCATCAAAGATTTGGATATTTTTTATAACCTAACCCTGACTTCTCAACAACATTGTCCCTTACTTGTTTGGAGAGTTTCTTGGTCTTCATGGCAGTGTTTGGTTAGTGGTGCCTCTTGCTTAGGTGTTGCAGCCTCTGGGGCCTTTCAAAAAAGTGTGTATATGTAATGGCAGATCATGTGACACTTAGATTGAACACAGGTGGACATAATTTTACTAATTATGTACTTCTGAAGGTAATTGGTTGCACCAGAGTTTTTTAATGGGCTTCATAGCAAAGTGGGTGAATACATACGCACATGCCAGTTTTCTATTTCTAAAATCTAGTTTTATGTATATATTTTTCTCATTTCACTTCACCAACCTAAACTATTGTGTACTGATCCATCACATAAAATTCAGATTAGGCCATTCCAACACATTTGCATTTTTCCCCTTAAACCACTCAAGTGTTGCTTTAGCAGTGTGTTTGGGGTCATTGTCCTGCTGAGTAGACTTACACGATCCAAGGGTCTGATTCAATTGCGATTTGACCAATTGAATAGGGCTCTATATAAGCACACAGCATATTTGTTTACAGAAGTTTTTAGTTAGTGAACTTCTATCCAAAAGCAAGGTCTTCACTAACTAAAACCTTCTGTAAAAAAATATGCTCTGTGCTTATATAGAGCCCTATTAAATTGGCCAAATCGCAATTGAATGAGGCCCTAAGTGAATAACAATGTGTTTCTCTCCCAATGGAGACCAGTAAAGAAGTTCTTTCCTTACAATGCATTTGGGTAAGGTTAGAAATTCAAATATGTAAAACACGTGTTTTCTTCACATTGAGAGTAAAGACGTGTTTCACAATCCAAATGAAAAAGTGTTTATGACTCTCACAATCCCGGTGACAACAGACATGAGTGTGAATAAAGTTGTATTTGCTCACAATAAGAGTGAGTAGTCACTGATACATTGTTGCATTTTATATTCAATACTGGAAGGAAGTTGCATCATTAAATAATATAATTTCTATTGAACATTTCCTGTACCTGATATATAATACATTTCCACTACAAGGCAAAATAATGTATGCAGTAATATTTCTAATATATTAAGAATAGGAAAAAAAAATTGTAAAAACTGAAAAATGTATAAGGCCAGAAGGTGTGCACCTGTTCTGTTATTGTAACTGTAATGTAGGGTACTGATTATATGACCGCTGTATTAAAGGTTCCCTGTTTTTAATATTAAAATAAATTAATAAACATCATTGTATTAACATGGGTTTACAAGATCTGTTTTTACACTCTGAAACCTTTCAAATAGTTCAGGTAAAGATCTGCCCCATGTAACTAATGAACACAGTGTCTCTGTAGCACTAGAAGTACGGTACTAACCAATCACCTATTGTCTCTCAGCAGCATTTAAAAACATGCTGTTGAGAAACAATCTTTCATTGGCTGGTACATCTAGTACTACAGAAACATTGTGTGCATGAGCTGCTGGGGGCAGATATTTCTGGGGGCTATTTGGAAAAATAGCACTTGTTTAGATATGCAAAAAAACCAAACACTTAGGTACTTTATTTTAATAAATAGGGAACCTTCCGAATCCCTTTTAGGGTGGAGGTTAATGTCATCAGCAAACATTAACAGCAGTGCAGATTTCCTGGGGATGCCATGTGTAAATCAATGGTGAGAGGTTTACTGGGCCTCCAGCCAGACTCCTGAGACGTTAGCATCTTCTTGGGATGTAGAGGGTGTGTTTTATAGTGATGGGTGTTTGTGGGAGGTAATTTGAGGAAGTTCTATTTTGCAAAAGAAAAGCGTGGTTAAATTATGGGTAGGCCGAACCAGCAAAGGTCAGAGACTAATAAAGTATTAATGGGACACTGTCATCACAGTTTCTACAGCGCTTAAATGCCGTATATTACTTACCAGAAACAAATTTTGGTGTTGAAAATAATGTTATATTTATTAAATATTTGTAAATAAAATCCAGACTTCTTGGGAAATAAGTACTTATCTCTCAGAGAAAAGAAAGCATACTGAACATGCAGTTTACTTTATTGTAATGAACAAAAGATTTTAATCTTTACGCAGTTTATTATACATCTGATGTATCTGGAGCCATGCTGTGTATTGTTAGGACACAGCTAAGCACAGCTACAATGTTGCAAAAGCGATTCTGTGCAGGGGACATGAACACCGATATAATTTTAAACCAAGACATCCGATCTAGCTTCTGGTAAGCAAAAAGAAAATCAGGTATTGTGTATTGCACATAATCTTGCATTATATATTACAAAAATACACTACAGGGCTGAGTCACATTATTATAACCACTGACTTCTTTTGACGTCGGCATGTGTTGTGATTATGGTAGACAGAACCACTATGTAATGGTGACACGTACCCAATGAAATTCGGCATGTGTTGTGAGCTGGCTTGGTGGGTATATAAGTTGACATGTAGGCATTCTGCAAACATATCAGCCATCCCTGTCAGTAACACTGTCAGTTATCATGATGAACGTGACCATTACATTTTACCCGGTAGCACGATTTTTGGGCGCACGAGATGTTCGCGCCCATAAAGGCTGACAAATGCACGCACCCACACCAGTGCGGCAGTACAGCACTCTGCACTCACCCTCTCCTCCCCCTCCTTCTCCAGCTCTCCAACCCTGAATAATCACCCTCTACCCAAGTACTCACCCCCCCCCCAGTATTCACCCTCTCTTCCCCCAGTATTCACCCTCCTTAGTACTCACCCTGTCTTCCTCAGTACTCACCCTCTCCCATTTCACCCTCCCCCGGACTCAACCTCTCTCCCCAGCTCTCCCTACTTCCCTCAGTACTCACCCTCTCTCTCCAGCTCTCTCTCTCCCCACTACTCACTCTGTCTCTCCCCCTAGTATCCACTCTCCTCAGTTCTAAATGCGCTGGTGTGGGTGCGAGCATTTGTCGGCGCGCACATGACGTTGCTCACGTCTTGCCATTTTTCCCAGTATGGTAGACAGAATCACTATGTAATGATCACATTTTAAATCTTAGTTTATTAGTGAGCAAATAAAGCATTGAAATAAAATGTGCAGTAACAAGTACAATAATGCTTTGTGAGCAGTTCATTATAGGAGGCATTTTTCCATTGATCTAAGGACATATTGGCAATGACGATAGTAATCATGGTGAACACCGAAGCATAAGGGTAATGGCGGTTGCTAAAACCCATTCTGTTTTTTGGACATAAAAGTCAGTAAAATATAGTCTGTTTGTCTTGGGTTTTGGAAAATCCTTTCTCTCCATATAAAATAAATACAATTTTCCATAATCCCTCTTGAAATAGAAATTCCAGACATCTGATTGGCTGGCAGTGTAATGAGCTGTTCAGAACACCTGGTATTTACAACCAAAGAATGCTGCCTAACCTAGCAACACAGCATTAAGAAAAATTGTTCATTTATGCTTGTGAAGTATTTTATGTTTAATTAAAAGTGCAATATGATATTAAAAAAAGAAGCTAGCTCTCTGCTAAATTGACGACACAGTTGAAAAGTTCCATTTCAGAACTGCATGTACTTAAAATATATACATTCACAGCTCTAAGAAACTGGAAGATGGTATAGGGGCATGTATATTAATGCAAACACTGAATAAGAGACTGCCCAGAAGAGCTTGCATTCTACTTAGTGCGTGATCTGTCTATGTGCTTTCGTTTCTTAAAAAAAAGAAAATATATATATATATATATATATATATATATATATATATATACACAGAAACATACACATACAGCTTTTGCTTGTTGGAAAACAGACAATCCTTATGAAGTCAATAATACATATTAATGCAATGAGCTTGCTTACTAAACAATGACAAATATTAAGTTGTAATACTAAATTAACAAAACCACAAAATGTTTTTTTTTTTTAATAAATAACAATACTTAAATATATAAATCCAACAATACTTAAATATATAAATCCCATGAGAACCATCTAATACATAGTTAATGAGCAGTACAGTGGTGATGAGCACTGAACAGTTAATCTATGCCAAGAAAAATGATCTTCATTTACTTATATATTTGTAATACTGCTAATAGTATCATTTTTTTTTTAAATGTAAATTAATATATATTATACAAATATCAAAATATACAAATAATTGTCACACTTTAAAGTAAAATATGCTTTATTTTTATCAATATTGTACAATAAATCTGAAAGCACATCTGAGAATACATTTTGTAAAAAAGGGGGCTTTTGTTGCGTATCATGTTTTGGCCTATCTTTATAGAACTTTGTCCTAATATAATACAGTCAATAGTATATTAACAATAAAGCAACATGTATGTTAAGGAATTATTGTAATTAGTATCTAATAAACATGAGAAGCACTTGTGGAAATTTCAAATTTGTTCTACACAAAGAAGAAAATGTCATTCTGAAAGTTTCAAAATTGACCTACAAATAAATTCTCAGGTATCATAAAACTTTAATTAAATTTATGTACATTTTTTGGGTGTCACTTTCAACACACAAAAAACACCTCCTTTTCCCCACAAAAAAGGCTTTAAATATTATTATTACCATAGGATTTTATTCTATACAAAACAATCTAAACTTACCTGGTTACACATACTAAAAATAATCAACATGAATAATTTATGGCTTAACAACAGTGAATTTTTTTATTTTTTTTTGTTTACTTCAATAAGTTTCAAACAAAGTTAAAAATCAAAAAGTAATATGTACAGGAGGAATTGTTTTGTAACGTTCCAAAATACAGACTTTTCAAATATTATTTAACCTAAACAGAACGTATTTATTATAAATATATATATATGTGAGGA